>JAWZYV010012224.1:0-178803 GCA_038373885.1 Cheiracanthium punctorium | reverse complement strand
GGCACTATCAGTTCACACAAAACAAGCGTACTCAGAGCTCTTCACACATTGAATGTTCAACTCGCAACTGACTTCGGGGCGATGCACGCTTCTTTAAATAGCCGACGCAGGAGGTACAAGAGGTTTCCAGAAAAGTCAATTTCTCGAGGGTTCTACATAAAGCGTGAATTTCGATTACGTCATAGAAGAGAAATGTTAGGTTATTATGCGTTTTTAATGCAGGAAAAACAACTTCCAGGCCCCATTGGGAAAATCGCGCCAAATAACCAAAAAGTCACCAAGCTTGGCGACTTTTGGCGAAATATCGCCAAATTTGGCGCCAAAAATAAGTCCTCAAAAGTGAAGAGATCTAAGCTCTAGGACTAATATTTCTCGAGTTTTCTAGAAATCCCATATATTTGAATGGGAAACCGAAACCTCCGTATCTCCGGTTCTAATTGGCCGATTTTGTTGCAACAAAAAGCAAAATTTATCTATTTGAAGAGTAGAATACGAATTTTAAACCATTTTAAGCCCCAGAGCAGCGGGTTGCCCCGAAAATTCGTAACAAAATTGTGGTTTGATCAATATTGCCTTATCATATCTACTTACTATTACTTATACTATCATTTACTGATGCCAATACAATATACTGTCGTTTTACAACCGTTAATGCTTAATTTAAAGAAACGGTTTAGATATTCGCCACGAATGTAAGCTTATACTCTTTGGTGATTCTTTGCAATTTACGCATTAGCATAAACGATAATCATTTCAGTTTATGTTTGCCACTAAATCAGCTCTCCATAAATTTTTACGTATAGTTCTTCTCAGATTGGTGTATTTAGCACCAGGGCCCTATTATATCATAGGCAAATCGGGACTTTGCCCAGGGGCCTCCGGCTCAAAATGGCCCCCAATTTCAAATGTTGTTTTTTTTTAAGGAAAAATTTATGAAAAAGTAAAACAAATTTCATACATGGGGGGGGGGGGTCAAAATTCATCAATGCCCGGGCCCCCTGTTGGTCATAATCAGGCCCTGTTTAATACCGCAATATATTTCCTGCTATTCGAAAACGTGACCCGTTTAAAAAATCTCAATCGAAAATAATGCTGGATAATTCACTTGTGAAAAAACAGCATTCAATTATTTATCTGGCAACGTAAAGTAAAATATAGAATTATTTCATGCGTGGCGTATATTTTGCTTGTGAGTCTGTTATTCTGATTGAGTTTCGAAAGAGGTTTTAAACTTATGACATCAAAATCACGCACTTTTCACATGCGATAACTCTTATTTTAAAGTAATTTTATTTATTTTTTTTCAACTGGCAATTTTAGTCATTGTTACTGTCTCCAAGACAACCAAACCGTAAGATATCATACCGAAAATTTTAAGCTGCTGCTACTGCAATGAAAATAATTCGGATTTTATTATATACTAGCTGAAGTACCCGTTCTTCGCACGGGAATGAATGGACTTTTTGATATTACGATTTGTGGTGATTACTATTCATTGTAATAAACAGATATAGCAAAGTGGATATCGCGTTATATTGTGTCCAATAATCATGCATACCGAATTGCAAGGCAATCGTTTGTACGGTGCAGAAGGCCATGCGGCGTAGCGCAATCTAGTGGCGAGTTTTAGCAAAACGGATATGGCGAAAATATTTTTCGCATTCAGATATCGATGTATACGAATTTTCATGACTATCGGCTGGACAGTCCTGAAGTTCATGTGTTGACGCGACATCTAGTGGCAAGTTATAGGAAAATGGATAGCGCCAAACTCTTCCCCGTGTTCAAATATCTATGTATACCTATTTTCATAGCGATCATTTGCACAGTCAAGAAGTGATACACTGCAGGGCCATCCAGTGGTTCAATAAAGTAATGATTTGCTACAGCGCCGTCAAGTGGCGAGTTATAGCAAAATGGATAACGCCAAAATATTCTCATTGTTCAAATAGCTATGTATACTGATTTTCATAGCGACCGTGTTCAACTATCTATGTATACCAATTTTCATAACGATCATTTGCACAGTCAAGAAGTGATACACTGCAGGGCCATCTAGTAGTTAATTAAAGTAATGATTTGCTACAGCGCCGTCAAGTGGCGAGTTATAGCAAAATGGATAACGCCAAAATATTCTCATTGTTCAAATAGCTATGTATACTGATTTTCATAGCGATCGTGTTCAACTATCTATGTATACCAATTTTCATAACGATCATTGGCACAGTCAAGAAGTGATACACTGCAGGGCCATCTAGTAGTTAATTAAAGTAATGATTTGCTACAGCGCCGTCAAGTGCCGAGTTATAGCAAAATGGATAACGCCAAAATATTCTCATTGTTCAAATAGCTATGTATACTGATTTTCATAGCGACCGTTTGAATGGTCAAGAATTTGGCCTGCTGCAGCGTCATCTAGTGGCGAGTTAAAATAATAATGCATTGCAGTGTCATCTAGTGGTGAGTAACATAAAAAAGAACGCAGTTAGAATATATTCTTCGTGCTCAAATGTGTAAGTATAAAAAATTTTATGCCGATCGGTCGAACGGTATAGAAGTTGATGCTTTTCAGCGCCATTTAGCGGCAAGTTACAGCAAAATGGATAATGAAAAATATTCTCCGTGTTCTAATATTCGCGAGTACCAAATTTCATCGAAATCGGTTGGATGATATTCGCATAGCAAACGGCTAAACGGAATAGAATTCGCCGTTCTGTTGCGCCACCTGGTGGCAAGTTAGAGGAAAACGGATAGCATAAAAATCTTCTCCATGATAAAAGACTTAGGTGAACCAAATTTCATGGTGCAACGGTGCTCAACGGTGCTGGAGTTTTTCAACCTCATACACTCATACCAACATTTATTTTTATCTATAACCAGTGTCATATATCCCAGTCTCAAATAAAATCCAGTTTCAAATCTAAGCCTCGCCAAAGTGCCAACATACGCCATTTTGCAAGCGTTTTTTCAGGAAATCATTCGAAGCATTGATTTAGCAGCAATAATATATGGGAAATGGTTCGATCGCGAAAAAGTAAAGCAAGCCTTTATTTGAAAAGTTGAATCCCTTAATACAGCCGAATTTTTTAAAATTATCAACTATAAAGTGTTTTATTCATCATTACTCCGATGTACTAAATGAGAAGATTTCAATTTTCTGAAATTTGGCGGAATTCCCCCAACTTAAATCAATGTACTCATTTGGCGAGAATTCTGGAGATAGATCAATTGAAATCCCTTAATAACTGCATTATTTCTTCACGGATCATTAAAATTTAACGCTGTATTCTAATAAAACCTTTGCACTTGTTTTCAAAAATCTATTTCCTTAAGCTCTCAATAAATTGCGCCAATCTGCAATCTGTGCAAACCGCTAGAACTCACTTTCACAAAATCGGCATTTGAGCCATTTTATTTTTTCGAGAAACTAAAATAATTTACCTATTAGCCTCGGAAATCTTCAATTCTTATTGTTTTGCGTGTAAAGCATTACATTCTTGCTCTGATTTCCCATGCACACGATATTATAATTTAAAAAAAAATAACCTTACGTATGTAAACTAACAAAAAAAAAAATCATTATTATTCTTTTATTTTTACTTTGAGAATTTAAAACATTTTATTCGGCAAAATCGCCACACATGGCAACCACGATCCTTATTTCACGCTTTTTTCACTACAGGGGTTACAATTACGGAAAGCTTTTTGCGTGAATAGCATAAAAAATCTCTTAAATTCCGGAAACGGGTGGACTTTCAAAGTTTTAAAGTGGACTACGCTTTATTCTATATTATTTTACATATCTGTGCTAAATTTCAGGCCGATAGGTTCATTTTTATGGATTTGTATACGAACGACATTTTATTCGGCAAAATCGCCACACATGGCAACCACGATCCTTATTTCACACTTTTTTCACTACAGGGGTTACAATTACGGAAAGATTTTTGCGTGAAGAGCATAAAAAATCTCTTAAATTCCGGGAACGGGTGGACTTTCAAAGTTTTAAAGTGGACTATGAGTTATTCTATATTATTTTACATATCTGTACTAAATTTCAGGCCGATAGGTCCATTTTTGTGGATTTGTATACGAATCAAATCCACAAACAAACAAACAAACAAACAAACAAACAGAATTTCATTTTTATTTATAAGACTAGCTGCGTACCCGTTCTCCGCACGGTAGGGAACGAAACTTTTTCTTACATGTATAGTTCGAATTGATTCCAAGAGATTTGGAATCTAAAAATAAGCAAAATGATTTGACTCTTCGCGTAAAGTTACTTATTCGTAAAGTTAGTATACGTACTGACCAGTGACCATTGTTAATATTATGACGGAAAAAACTATGTCGGTGTCATTCACGATCAGAAAAGAAAAGCTTGACGGTTTGTAGTGAAAATTCCTAATTTTCAAAGTGTCTCATTTCTGCATCATACTCTTTTTTAGATTTAAGTTATGCCATTAATACCTTAGATACTACATGATGTGGAGAACCGTTTTATTTTAAAATTAAATAGTTGTGTATCCGCTCTTCGCAAGGCAAGAAGAGAACATTTTCCTAAAATGCGATCATAACTACTTGTGACAAAAGAGAATCTCCAAGAAAAAAGTTGTGTTACAGTCTTTTTTGTTGAAACTACCGCGGGATATATTAACGCGACGTAGACTAACTTGCTATTTTGTTAGCTGTGATGTAAGACGGTTGTTGAAGAATGAATAGAGGGCTTAGTTTCACGAAATATTTATTAATGCGTTATATTCTGCTTTGATCAATATTACTTATTACATTTCACATGTGAAAACTCGCTTATTTTTAAATAATTTTATTTATTTTTTTTCAACTGGCAATTTTAATCATTGTTACTGTCTCCAAGACAACCAAACCGCAAGATGTCATACCAAAATTTTAAGCTGCTGCGATTGAAATGAAAATCCTTCTTTACTTAAAAATTCGTAAAAAATCTCCTAATTTATATTTTCCTCTGGTTTTTCTTTTAAAAGAGGGCGAAATGTATGCTCGTCATTTGACAAAATATATAAGAGTTATGACGGATAGAATTCAAGATGCAGCAGTTTTAAAAATATTTTACGAAAGTCAGCGTCAGAATTTAATTTTATTTGAAAAATTCCCAAAAATCTGCAAATTATGTTACACAATCCGAACAAACAATTTTTAAAAGAAAATTTTCTCCTCTATCCGATGATGTAAATTTCGTTTTACTGAGAGTGCAATGACCGGCGTTATTACGCATTAAGCGAGAAAAATCGCTAAAAATCGGACAAAACATAAAATAAAACATTTTCTAATTCGAATTTCGAAAAAAATCGCTCCGAGGCGTGTTAGGATCTGTCCCAGTGAAGCCGTATGCAAAATTCGGTGGGTCTGCGACCCACCGTCTCGGCGCAATGCGATCGAGAGACGCGCGCAAGAAGATCCGTGGTCACAAACTTGCCTACCTACATGCATAGCTACATACAATGCTTACTCTCGGATTTTATTATATAAGATAATATTTTAAAAAGGCATTTAGATAAAATTATTTATAATTTAATTATTGATTATATTTTCCAATTGAATCATTTACTTATTGGAATATTTTTGTTACGGAAGAATTATATATTAATTTACTCGTACATTGTAATAAGTTTATTATTAATAATAGAATTGACAAATATTATTAAAACTTTCATTAATCATTTACACGATAATTTTGTTATAACTTATATATATATAATAGTCAATAATTGTGCATTTACATGTAAAACGATACAGATATGTTGAAACATCTTACTAATTTACTAAAAATTATTATCAATTTTTTATAATAAAATTAAATTTTATACCAAAATATTAAATTAACTAAAAATAATTATGAATTTCTACATATACATATCATTTATCTTAATAGCAAAGTTCCATAAAGCTCCAATTAGTTTAGAACTTTAATTATTCTATTGGTTGTAATAACATCAAAAACCTTGCTAAAAATTTTATAAAATTATATTACTTCATAATATATATATATTATGAAGTAATACTATTTTAATAGAGAAGTAATAACTGTACAAAGTAATAACTGTAATTTTATCAGAAAAAATAGTTATGACCAGGGGTCGATTAGCGAGTTGGGGGCCCTGGGGAAAAGCTCTCCCCCCTTTTTTTTCGAAAACTTTTTTTATACACACGTACAAAAAAAATTTCGTATTACACCATACGAAGAAGAATGTTGTAACAACATAAAAATAATTATTTAATTAGGATGCAAAATGAGATGAAATAGTTCAATCGATAATAATAATATTATGAAGGACAATCAATTATATTAAATATTCAATTTATATTAAATATTAAATATTCAACCGTTCATTGCATTCCGCATTTTTCAAGTGATATGTTCCATGATACTTTTGTATTTATTTACCTAATGGCTATATCACAGCATTTATTTAGAGTGGGATAGATCAGATCTTTACGTTACTCCTCCTAGGCAGCTATTTCCGATTTAAAATCAGCTCTCTTAGGTTTTCTTAGGTCCCGATTAAAAATCAGCTCTAAGGTTTCCTCGTGATCAGCAAACAAGACTATAGGTCAAGCCTAAATGATGAGTTTCCGCTGATTTATTGCCTGAGACTATACCGTTTAGCCAAAAAAAAGGTGTGCATGGAATGCGAATGCTATGAAATTACTATTAATGCTATTACTTTTAGACTTTAAGAACAATTTGGGGGGCCGGGTAGCGTTTTCCCAAACCCTCAAGACTTCACGCACTTGGCGAAAACAGGAGGGAGCCAACGGTTTGGCGGAAGAGAGACGTGCATTGCGAAAGCCACCCTCTCATCAGGGCTAAGGGGTTCTAATCAGGGCTATAGAATCACAAGGGCTGGGTCAATCGCCTGCGAGGCGAGATGTGAAGACAGGGGAGAAGTCGTGGAGATAATGTTTTCTCAATGACTTTTATTAGATTTTTCTCACTTAAAATGTTATCTATGACATTTTAGATTTAGTGTGATATATTTTTAGGAAAAATTAAAACAATTGCTTCTGTGAATGCCTTTCTATTAGTAATATATAATATACATAGGCTCTCAAAAATATATTCAAGTAGAAACCAGATTTTCTGTTTTGTGATAAAGTAATGAATATAGGATTGTTTTCTAAAAAAAGAAAGAAAAGAATCATTCAAAATAAAACATTATGCACCAACTTTCTTTATATTATGAGTGTGTGTGTGTTTAAATTTTAAATGTTAAAAAATATACAGTAAAACCCATTTAAAAAATTCCCGCCTAAAAAGTTCTTATTTGCGGTTCCCTATTTTTTCCTATTCTTACAATGTGAAAACAACCCGTTTAAAAAGTTTCGTTCCAAACACTTTCCTGCTTAAAAAGTCTTTTTCCACTTCTAAGTTTACATTCAGAGCGTGTTTACATGTGACTTTCGTTTTTTGTTTTGTTTTGTTTTTAATTTTTTTCCCTTTCTTATTACTGTTTGAAAAATCAATTTTTAGGACTGAAAAAGTATGGCATTGGCCAGTGAAATGCTAACAGTGCATGAAATTCATGAGGTTACAGAAAATTAAGAAATGAGCTAAACTGAATAAGTTTTCCGGATGCTGTAATAGGACTAGAAACTTTTCACCGTCTTATTAAAAGTGTTGAAGATGATAATTTTTTTTTGAAATGAAAGACCAATTGAAGATCGCCGATAAAAACACAAAAACTAATTTTTTCTTTTCGTCTGTAAAGTCGATTCTAATAATGCTTAAAGCTGATATTTTTAAAAAGATTTAATGTAAATAGTTAATTTTATTGTTTTACTTTATTAACTAATTTTTTAAGGTGCAAAACAATTATATAAGTACTTTCTATAATATTTTAATAAAGTAAAAAGATTTTTCGTTTAGATTCTTTAATTTTCTGTTCTCTTTATCCAGGATGCATACTTTCCTTTTTAATTTTCCAATTTCAGATGTTTTATTTTTTTTTTTTTTATACAGAAGGGTTCTTTTTAATTTCTGTGCCATGATTTTAAATGAACGACGATTTTTATTTTTTAATATTGTTAATTTCCTTCTTGCACACTCTAACTCAATTTTTAAACTGCTGATTTCTTCTTCCAGTGCATCACAGTTTTTACAACTGTCTTTCGTTGAGCTTTCATTCAAGTTTACTTCATCATCATCATTTATTGTATCTTCTGATCGTATTTTCTTAGGACTTAAATTATACTTAGTCTACTGAAAGCATCTTCCGAAACTTTCCTCTTTTTTTTGCCTTTCCGATCTAGGATTTGTTTTTTCTTCCAATTTAAAAGAAGGTAAATTAACTGTAGGAATCTTTTAATATTTTTCTTATAGGCAGACCTAAAAGTCTGTTTTGTAAGTCATCAATATAATGGCTTTCTTCGAAGTGTTCGCTGCACATTCGAGCATTTTTGGGGTTAACCCTTTGAGGCGCAACCCTTTCCCAATGCTGAAAAAAGGGCAGCCGTTGCCATCGCTCGACTTAACTACCAGCAAGAGGGCGGACGATCGAAACGTTCATCGCGTGCCACAGATCTAGAGACCCCTTTTTTGACGACAGCTGGCTGTGCGGCAATCAAATAGATAAAAAGTGGAATCATCACAGTAAAATGTCTCAATATATAAAAATGATAGTTTATTATTGAAGATTAGTTTAAAAAATTTCTTGGTGAATTCATTACGCTTGATAACGAAATATTGACTTATTTTGCATGTTCTCAGTTTTGAATAATAAGGAAAAAATAACTATATGTTTCAATATGAAGCTAGAAATTAAACTTACAACAGAAAATTAAGAAATCTACTATTAATAAGACAAATCCGTTAAAAAAAAAAAAAAAAAAAAAAAAAAAACGTCGGTAGCACCAAATTAAAAATATTAGGCATTTTTTTGAAGTGCCTATAGAAAAGTTTTAAGCATTTAAGTTGTGTTTTTATCTGTAAATGAATGGCTTTACAGATAAAAACACAAATGTACATAATACAGAATGTATAATTATATACATTTCTTACTCTACCATTTATTATTTAACAAATTACATTCTTTAAATATATCGGAGACATGTTTATTAAATGCAATAGATCAATAAACCTATTCTGATACTTACGCTCAAAAGAAAGTAGATGGCGCCAAAAAGAACATGCGATAAACAATTTTAAAGTGCCTAGGATAAAATTGCGGAGCCGATAAGTTAAATTTTATCTATAAATAAATGTTTTATATATACAATCATATTATATACTTTTCATATTCTACCAATATATTAAACTAATTACATTTTTTAAACACATCAGAAAAGCGCGCCTGTTATTACATCATAAATTCTTGAGGCGGTCTTACTAGCACTGCAACCTTATAGCGACTACAAGCTCGCGTAACTCCTCTCTTCCGCCAAATCGTTGGCGCGCTCCTGTTTTCGCCAAGTGCGTGAAGTCTTGAGGGTTTGGGAAAACGCGGCCGGGTATTTGCCCCGTTTGCCCCTCCGTAAATCAGGCCCTGGTTATGAGTTAGAAAGATAATTAAATAGATATAATGAGATAGTACAGCTAAAACTTACGATTTCCATTATCTCTTTAATAGTATTAATAAAAAATTATAATATATTATATAGCCTTTACATAATAATAATGTTAATAATTTCAGTTATTTACAATAATTACTTCTGCCGGAACAAGTACATATATCTACATACAAAACCCAGGAATAGTGCGGGGTGCTTGTTTCTCGATTATCCTCATTTATATTTATTCTATTTTAAATTATAATATTTATATATGCTAGTAAAAATAAGTTTATTTTCTTAAATAATAATAATTTAATAATTTTTATATATGTAAGTTATATATTAATATTAATTAATAGCGGAAATACAACCTGTAGCAATCCAAAACATATGTAGCCACATTTTTAGAAAACTAAAAATTTATTTATAAAAATTTATATATATACAAATAATTAAAATAAATATTAAAATTTATTTATGAAAATTTCTATGTATTTGTATATTGTGCATATATATACACAATATACAAATACATAGAATTCTTTCTATCCGGCAGAGCTTACTTTAATGGAACAGTAAAAAATTTAAATGTTATTTTCTTAGACCTTAATATTTATATAGGAAATAATATACTCTTCACCGATATTTATAAAAACAGGAATGATTATGACTTTTATAACTTTAATGATTTTAATTAAATAACAGCAAATATGAGAGTGATTTCTCAATAGATCGTAAGGAAAACACTTTTATTGCGATCACTGAAATTTGAATTAATCATTCTCATACATTCATCGCATTTACTACTGAACTTAAAAAATAAATGTAACAGCATAAATGTCAGCTATATTATATATCAGTATTTTAAAGGAAGTTTTGTAATAAAAACTAAAAACTCTGGCTGTATGTGTTTGGGATCTTATTTAATAAAGATTTATAAAATTTGAATAAAAATAATTCTTTTTAATGACAAGTGTTTGCAACACTGATAATCAAAAATAACTTTTCCATAATCTTGTGGTAAACTAAATGGTATTATCAGAAAAATAACTGCATATAAATAAAACAGTAGTACTACCGTTTTGGTTAATTGGTTTTGAATGGTACAAAGAATCATACTGTCTTATTGTTTACATATGCGTGTTTCTTACAAAGCGAACTGCTCTTTTCCGCAAATTGTGCGAATTTCCTAGAAAAAATAGACTACATTTTTGAAATCAGGTTTGAGATAAACAATGTACCATAAACATGGGACAATTTCTCACGGGTGTACTGAGCCCGTCTGAAATATCTCAGGGAAATATTTCAGCCACAGGTCCCCCAGCTCTCCTGGTTTCTACGCCCCTGAATAGACCTACAATCTATGTATGTGAGCTGATGTATAATTTTGTGAATTAATTTCTTCAATTGACATGTTTCATGTTAGTATGATAATTGTATATAAATAATGTTTTACAATTTTTATTTAATTAAAAATTGAACGGGATTTATTAATTTTTCTTTTCAGTATTATTCTTTGGATATATTTTGTACAAGAGTACACGATATGCAGAGCTTGTGTGTATTTATTAGAGCTATGCTTTATTAAAAAGGTTTTTAAAAGAGGAGAGGTGATTTTTAATGAATAGAATAAATATGAACATAAGCCTAGAATTAGAACACTTGAATGTATTTTATTTAGTGTAAAGAAACAAAAAACTCCACCAAGCCCCCCGCCCCCCATCTCGAAGAGCGGTCGTTAACGATTTGATGCTTATGGTTTTACGTTAGTTTTTTTTTTTCCTTATAATAATGTATAAAGGCTTATAACTAGCAATTTTATAACAATAATACATTTTTATAGTGGCAAATGTTATTTGATTGATTTGCATTACATCGAACAATTGAAATTTCTGCAAGACAAAAAAGTCTAACAGCTAACGTTAAATTTATGCAAAAGTGTCGTGGGGGGTGGATATCAATCCCTATATCCCCCTGGCTATACGCTGGCTTGCCAAGAGGGGGAGAATATAGGGTATTCCCACTGATTCTGTGCTTTCTGGGGGCCTGAGGGTAAAATTTCAAATGTTTTCTGTATAGGTAAAATTCGCAAAACGTTTCTTCCGGGGGAGGGATGAGTGCTGAGTGCCTGTCTGAGATGATCAGTCCCCCCCCCCCCCCCTCCCCAACAAAAGCTTATGTGGGTGTCCTTTACGAGGGCCCTGTGAACAACAACATGATCAATTTTAGGGGTTAGTCTGATCCCCCCCCCCCGAGTCCGAGTAATTTGGACCCCCCCTAAAAAAAATTTCTGGCTGCGCTACTGCCTAGGGCTACAACAGATCGTGAGGACAGAGTGATGGTCCGATCAGCTGTCACAGCGCCTTCTTCATCTCTATCAACCATCAGACGTTCAACCCAAACACCAGTGTCCATCATGACCATTCACAGACGGTTGAGAGAGCGAAATCTACGCTCGCGCCAACCGTTACGCCACCTGCCACTCACGCCTGCACACTGCCGAGCCAGATTACAGTGGTGCAGGTTGGAATGATGCCGACTGGGGACGTATAGTCTTTAGCGACAAATCCCGCTTCCAACTGTGTCCTAACGATCCTCGAAGACGTGTTTGGAGACGCACAGGGCAGAGGGGGGATCTGCTTTCACTATTGCACGCCACACCGGCCCTCAACAAGGCATTATGGTCTGGGGTGCCATTTCCTTTGACAGCCGGACCCCTTTGGTCGTCATTAGAGGTACACTTACTGCACAGCGGTACGTGGACGACATCCTAAGACCTGTTTTGCTACCGTTCCTTTTGCAGTGCCCTGGGCTAGTTTTTCAGCAGGACAATGCCAGACCACATACGGCTCGTGTTGCTCTAAACTGTCTGCAAGCTTGTCAAACTCTTCCTTTGCCTGCTAGATCGCCAGATCTCTCTCCCATAGAGCATGTCTGGGATATGATGGGATGGCGATTGCATCTGGCACGGACTGTTGATGACCTCGTTCGACAATTGGAGCGAATTTGGCAGGAAATACCGCAGGAGACCATCCGGGAGCTTTATCGGTCTATGCTACGCCGTGTGGCAGCTTGTATCCAGGCTAGCGGCGGGTCAACACCTTATTGAACTTGTTACTGTAACTCTGAAATAAATTATTCAGTTGTTTTGAAATTTTAATCATTTACTATTCTGTACATTGTCTTTCTATCCACCAATTTTCGTCTCAATCGGACACCTCCTTCTTGGTGCGTCGATTTATTTGTTATAGAGTGTATATAATAGGATTAAAAGGAAGTAGTCTGTCAGTTCGTTTGACTCTCAGAAAATATTAACACGCTTTTATTAGTTTCACCTGTATGTTTGTTTATAACCGTCTCCTTTGATCTCGATTTTGACCCACTTTAAACGGCCAGATTTAATTTAAACTTTGTAGACTTATCAAGGATCGATGACAATACAATAATTTGATAAGTTTATCCCATTATCCTGATTAGGATCGTCAGGATTAGTAATTTTCTAAGAGATCCTTTGCGTGAGAGCGAGAAAGATGGAGCAAGCGCGCGGTCTACGCATGCTTACCATTTCGGCACTCGTCTCAGCACAAAGGAGTAAAACCTCTCTCGCTATTTGTAACTGTATCCAATGGTATCCTTGGGTAGTTATGTTTTTGAAATCCAAATGGAAAAACTAAAGATTTTACCTCATTACATGGATTGTGTTTGTTGTAGTCGTTATGAAACTTGTTTGTTGATTAAAGAGCTATTTTTCCTTTTTAGTGAGGGAGGTAGCATTTAATTGCAGGTTAATTAATACTTTGGCGCACAGCAGGGGCGTAGCCTGAGGGGGTTACTGCCCCCCTCGAAATGGGCCCCTTTACTTAGCTTACAATTGAACTTTAGCTTTAAGTTTGATACCCAGCCCACCCCGAAATAAAATCTTAGCTACACCCCGAAATAAAATCTTTTCTCTGTGCACCAGTAGCTACACCACTGGTGCACAGAGAAAATAAATTACCTCACAGTTTGTACTTTCCAACTTAATGTTCCTTAGTGTCTTATGAGAGGTATCGAAAATTAAAAAAAATATATATATATAAATTATAAATAAATACAGGTTAAAAAATACACGCTTTTATAGCAAATCGAACTAAAAAGTGAAAAGTAAATATAGTTTAAAAAAAACTAAAAAACACGGTTTACTAAGGCTTGCGTAATCACTAAAGCGTGTTTTTTAGTTTTTTAAAATTATATTTATTTTTAGTACAGAATACAAATTTAACTAGTTTTCTGTCTCCGTTAGACGCATGTGAAACAAATATTTTATATTCCTGGGCATGTAGTTAAAAAAAAAAAAAAAAAAAAAAAAAAAACATGTCCAATTGCAATTTTTACATGCTCCGGGCATGACGAGCAATAGATTTTTCCACTCCTGGATTAAATACAAAATGGCAAATATTAATTACACTGTTATCCGAATTTTAATCAAGAAATTCATTTGTTTCAGGCGAAGCCTTTTCCTTCTCCGCGACAAAGGAAATTCCTAAGGAAGCGTTCCGACAGAATAACTTCAAACTATTTCTATGATTTATCGACGACTTCTATTGCTGAAGATGAAATTCTTTCCGCGGCAAAGACACGTGACCGCTTTCTCATCAAAGTACATTAATTATTGGAAATTACGAAAATGCTTCATTGATAAATTAATCTGGTTTCTATTTTCTTCGAATTTCCAAACAGCTAAGTATCAAAATTAACCACTCCAACCGGGGAAAATTTGGGGGGGGGGGTCGCTTCGCTTATCGAAATAGAGTAGAAGAGCGTAAAATTGCTTTTATATTTAAAAGCAAATGCATTGCTTTAAATAAAAAGATTTTGGGATCTAGTGGAGGGCACGTGTTCTCCTACGCCCTCTCAACGCCTATGAATAAATCTTATAAATAAAAATGAAATTCTGTTTGTTTGTTTGTTTATTTGTTTGTTTGTTTGTTTGTGGATTTGATTCGTATACAAATCCACAAAATGGACTATCGCCTGAAATTTAGTACAGATATGTAAAATAATATAGAATAACTCATAGTCCACTTTAAAACTTTGAAAGTCCACCCGTTCCCGGAATTTAAGAGATTTTTTATGCTCTTCACGCAAAAATCTTTCCGTAATTGTAACCCCTGTAGTAAAAAAAGTGTGAAATAAGGATCGTGGTTGCCATGTGTGACGATTTTGCCGAATAAAATGTCGTTCGTATACAAATCCACAAAAATGAACCTATCGGCCTGAAATTTAGCACAGATATGTAAAATAATATAGAATAAATCGTAGTCCACTTTAAAACTTTGAAAGTCCACCCGTTCTCGGAATTTAAGAGATTTTTTATGCTATTCACTCAAAAAGCTTTCCGTAATTGTAACCCCTGTAGTGAAAAAAGTGTGAAATTAGGATCGTGGTTGCCATGTGTGGCGATTTTGCCGAATAAAATGTTTTAAATTCTGAATGTAAAAATAAAAGAATAATAATGATTTTTTTTTTTGTTAGTTTATATTCGTAAGGTTATTTTTTTTAAATTATAATATCGTGTGCATGGGAAATCAGAGCAGGGATGTAATGCTTTACACGCAAAACAATAAGAATTGAAGATTTCCGAGGCTAATAGGTAAATTATTTTAGTTTGGCGAAAAAAAAAAATGGCTCAAATGCCGATTTTGTGAAAGTGAGTTCTAGCGGTTTGCACAGATTTCAGCTTGGCGCAATTTATTGAGAGCTTAAGGAAATAGATTTTTGAAAACAAGTGCAAACGTTTTATTAGAATACAGCGTTAAATTTTAATGATCCGTGAAGAAATAATGCAGTTATTAAGGGATTTCAATTGATCTATCTCCAGAATTCTCGCCAAATGAGTACATTGATTTAAAATGGGGGAATTCCGCCAAATTTCAGAAAATTGAAATCTTCTCATTTAGTACATCGGAGTAATGAGGAATAAAACACGTTATAGTTGATAATTTTAAAAAATTCGGCTGTATAAGGGATTAACTCTTTCAAATAAAGGCTTGCTTTACTTTTCGCGGTCGAACCATTTCCCATATATTATTGCTGCTAAGTCAATGCTTCGAATGATTTCCTGAAAAAACGCTTGCAAAATGGCGTACGTTGGCACTTTGGCGAGGCTTAGATTTGAAACTGGATTATTTTTGAGACTGGGATATATAATGACACTGGTTATAGATAAAAATGAACGTTGGTATGAGTGTATGAGGTTCAGAAACTCCAGCACCGTTGCACCATGAAATTTGGTTCACCTAAGTCTTTTATCATGGAGAAGCTTTTTATGCTATCCGTTTTCCTCTAACTTGCCACCAGGTGGCGCAGCAGAACGTCGAATTCTATTCCGTTTAGCCGTTTGCTATGCGAATATCGTCCAACCGATTTCGATGAAATTTGGTACACGCGAATATTAGAACACTGAGAATATTTTTCACTATCCATTTTGCTGTAACTTGCCGCTAAATGGCGCTGAAAAGCATCAACTTCTATACGTTCGCTACCGCTCGGCAAAATTTTTTTATACTTACGCATTTGAGCACGAAGAATATATTCTAACTGCGTTCCTTTTGATGTTACTCACCACTAGATGACACTGCAATGCATTATTATTTTAAGTCGCCACTAGATGACGCTGCAGCAGGCCAAATTCTTGACCATTCAAACGGTCGCTATGAAAATCAGTATACATAGCTATTTGAACAATGAGAATATTTTGGCGTTATCCATTTTGCTATAACTCGCCACTTGACGGCGCTGTAGCAAATCATTACTTTAATTAACTACTAGATGGCCCTGCAGTGTATCACTTCTTGACTGTGCAAAGGATCGTTATGAAAATTGGTATACATAGATAGTTGAACACGGTCGCTATGAAAATCAGTATAAATAGCTATTTGAACAATGGGAATATTTTGGCGTTATCCATTTTGCTATAACTCGCCACTTGACGGCGCTGTAGCAAATCATTACTTTATTGAACCACTGGATGGCCCTGCAGTGGTATCACTTCTTGACTGTGCAAATGATCGCTATGAAAATAGGTATACATAGATATTTGAAAACGGGGAAGAGTTTGGCGCTCTCCATTTTCCTATAACTTGCCACTAGATGTCGCGTCAACACATGAACTTCAGGACTGTCCAGCCGATAGTCATGAAAATTCGTATACATCGATATCTGAATGCGAAAAATATTTTCGCCGTATCCGTTTTGCTAAAACTCGTCACTAGATTGCGCTACGCCGCATGGCCTTCTGCACCGTACAAACGATTGCCTTGCAATTCGGTATGCATGATTATTGGACACAATATAACGCGATATCCACTTTGCTATATCTGTTTATTACAATGAATAGTAATCACCACAAATCGTAATATCAAAAAGTCCATTCATTCCCGTGCGAAGAACGGGTACTTCAGCTAGTAGATAAATAAAAACCGATACGTAATATTTTAAATGAATTAAAAGGTTCAGTTTTAAATGTATATTTTCAGAAACTCGAAATTTTCGAATGGCAACTCTAATTTTTTTAAAGTTTCAAAATGCCCAGCCTATGCGAAAACCCTGAAGAGAGTTGGAACACGATGTGTACGAAAAGAAACGAATCCATTATGTACTCACAAAAAACAGCTGAACTTTCGCTGCCAGAGTCATTGCGTCGGCATGCGCAAGCTCCCGACTGAACCTCACTCTGGTTCTTATCCTTTTCTCACGCAGAATGTCAGCGAATGTCGTTCGTTCTGTGATTGGTTTCTTGCGTCATATGTATGTTTTCCCCGTGTGCCCCCATTGTGTTTTTATTGACCGTTCATAGAGCTGTTTTTTGTACGTGCATCACGCTTTTGTTTTTTTGTGATACACGTACCGTTCCAACGCTCTTGAGTGTTTTGCATGTGCTGAGCTTTTTGCGAAGGAAAGAAAAATGGTCGTTACCATTCGAAAATTTCGAGTTTCTGTACCTATAACCATAACCATGAGTGTCATTTTGTTGTTGTTCACAGAATTCTGAAGTCATATCTTTGAATAACTGCTCCTGAAATTTCACCTCAATCGGTTGAACAGAACAGCCGCTAGTGTTTCATATGTCGGGACAGTTTTTTATGACCACCCTGTCTGTATCTTTATATCGCAAAATATCTTAATTTGACCTTCTACTGTAAAATTGCCCCCCCCCCCTACTTTTTTAGTTTTAACTGTTGAATCTTATTTCGATGCCCGAACTATTGCCTTCAACAAATTATTATGGATATTCCGACACTAGGAAATTGTATCAGAAAAAAGTCGAAAGTAAAGTTTTTGAATAAATATATTTATATTTTATGCAATTGGAGGTATCTTAACACTTTTGACTGGTCGATTTTTCTCTGCCTTTCTCAGTTTCCAGTCATTTTTTAGGAAAAATTAAATAAACATACATGTACACCCATTCACACCTTCCCAGAGTCATTAAAAATTTCACTTTGTGCTGTATTGAATAGAGCTCTTGGTAAAAACTGTCCAGAACCCAATAAAACTGTATTCCAATTTCACTGCATTTATTTTACTTTTTATTTGCTGATTTAGAAATTACTATTTAATGGAATGAAATCTTACAAGCACAAAAAGTGTGTACTTTGAGATCTCAATAAATCTTGGTTCAACATTCTTCTGTAATCTTGTTTGTTTACTCTTCGTTTTCATTGACACTACAATCTTACAGGTTGTTTAACGAAGAACCCTTACTTTGAAAATCAATAACCCAAAAACGGTGATAGATAGAAGAATGAAACCAGTGATGTATTGATTAAAAAAACCGTAAGAATTTGATACAGAAGCCACAAAAATTTTAGTTACAAATTGCATCGACAGATGGCGCTAAAACCTGCTATAAGGGTTCCAGAAAGAGAGCTCAGGCTCTAGAACAATCTTATCAAAAACCCTATTTAATATTCGCACTTTTCACACTACAAGCCAGGTAAGAGTTTCGGGGGTAGAGAAAGGGTAAAGGGAGCGTGCGGCGGGAGTCGGTTTTGATCCCGAGAAATTTGCGTGGTAGATTGCGGCGTTTCCCTGCCGAGGCAAAAGGTACCCATTCGCCGGACCTTCAATTGCCAAGGTGTTGAGTGCGCGGAGGCAATCTCGCGCAATCACAAGGGGGATAAGGTCGAGAAAATACGGAAGTCAATCGATGCCTTTTCCTATAAGTTCAACGCAATAACTCTGCCATTGAATTATTTCTCCAGAATGTCCAAAATGTCTTGTGTACGGTGTAAGCGAGCCCCATCTTGCATGAATCATGCCGTGTCCAACAGTTTTTGAGACGTGACAAACGTTCCAAAAACGGAATATACCGTCAGTCGTCATCATTTTTCAAAAGAAAAAAGGTCCAATGACGCTTTTTGCAAGAGATTGCATCCTAAATGCTAAGTTTAGGGCAATGGATCGGTCATGTTTGCGACAAATGAAGATTTTCTTAGATTCGGAATACCATTTGCAGCGTCATCTATCGGTGGAAATTTTAACTAAAATTTTGTAGCTCCTGTATTAATTTCTTAAGATTTTTTTGATAAACACACCACTGGTTTCATGCTTCTATCAATCACCGTTCTTGAATTATTTATTTTTAGTTAGGGGTCCTTCGTGAAGCACCCTGTATTTCGATTTCAGAACTATCGCTTTCAACAAATAGATTAACGGACTTTCCGAAACCTGGAAATTGTGTCAAAAAAGCGTAGAAGATTTTGAGTATTTTCTTATGCAATTTAATGTAATTTAACATTAAACATTGCTTGTTTATATAATGTTACATTTTGAACTTTATGTAATTCGCATTGAATTTAGCATTTTTTTTCTGAATAAAAGCTCTGAAAAGGGATGAATGTAAAAAAAAAAAAAAAAAAAAGTTCTAAAACGACCTTTTTATTTTTTGATCCCCCCCCCCCCCTGAAGCGGTTTGAGAGGAGAGGATTCACTTCAGTGTAGGAAAGATAATCTCTCCTATCTGAAATAAACCAATTGAATCTGTTTACCATCTATGAAAATAATCTAATTCTCTGCGAAAGGAAATAAAATTATTCTAAAGGATGAAACGTGTGATTTGTGTGTATAAAATAAATACTAAGTATTTTATATTGAGATTCCCTAGCTTTGTTCATCAAGTTGCAGTATAACTTTACTCGATTTGTTGCACACGATCTTGGTGACCACAAAATTGCCAAAAACTACATTCGCTCCGAAAGAACAAACACAGCTCCAAAAGATTTAAAACCGGGACAAACTTCTACCTGCTTTAAATCTTTCGGAGCGAATTTAGTTCATTTACTTATTTATTTTTTAATTTTGTTTTAAGCGTGTATCGTGTTTGCTAAGTGCGCCCCATACTTTGCACACCTTTGTGTATATAGTTTAACACACTGCAGCAAACATGCATGGAGCATTATTCTCCTACTGAAAATAATTACAGCAACTTCACCATGGAGGCTGCCTAGTGGTGTAGTGGATAAAGAACCGTTCTATTCCATCTTGGGTCCGGGTTCGATTCCCGGCTTGGGCTTGGGTGTTAACTTGTCCGTCCCTTCATAGGGAATAACGCTTGTCGCCCATTGGGTGCTCCCAGAATAAAATGGCCAGTAATTCGGGCCTTAGTAGTGGTGAATGCTTGGTGAGAAAGTGTCTGGCTTTTGAAAGAAAGAAAAAAAAAAAAAACCCTTCAGCATGGAGAAAAAATGGCAAGTATTCATTACTCGATTCTCTCACTACTCTTTTCAGGAAGTGATCCGGCAGAATAATTTCAAGCATCTTCGTACAAATAATTTAACAATTGCTAAAAATATGCATGGAACATAATGCTCCTACTGAAAATAATCACAGAAACTTGTTGTTGTTGTTATTGTGAACACGTATATCGGATTTGTGTGCTTGGCTCGAATTCCGCTTATATATCCTCGTCAGTAGGACAACACAAGGGAGATGCCTTTCGTAGGAGTCTTTCTAAGGGGTCCTAACCCGTATTTATGCTAAGTTTCGGAGAAAACCACGGAAAACTCTGAACGGTTAGGTCGACGGCCGCGCGATGGGACCCGAACCGGGAACCTTCACAGTTCGCCCGTTTGCCATTTCCAGTAACATAACCACTGTGCCATGGTGAGGCCATCACAGCAACTTCAGCATGGAGATAAAAGACGGCAAATATTCATTATACGATTCTGCCACTACACTTTGCAGGAAGTTTCGTCGAGTAGAATAACTTTAAACATTTTCTGGAATTTATTGACAACTTATTGCGGTAGATAAAATTCTGTCAGCAGAGAACTCACGAGGCCGATGGACTTGTAGGGTTACTATGCAAGTACTCATTGACCAAGAGATATTAGTTACTGGAAATTACAAAAAAGGCTTCTTTGGTAAATTAACTTTGTTTCTGTTGACTTTGACCTTCGAACTGCAGTGAAAACTCACGGTCTTCAAACGAGAAAATTGTTGAGAAAAAGTTAAAATGTGCTAAGTTATATTTAGAAAATTATTAAAGGAAATTTGCGTTTAGGTGGTTGTGAGACACGAGGGCCCATAGCTCTGACCAGCAGTTCCAGTTCCAATTTGAATCGGTTGCTTGAGAACCGATTTAAGTCAATGAACGCGCATTAAGTCAATGCACGTTTTAAATTGACTAATTTAAATTTAAGTTTAAGTCTGATTAAAATTTAATTTAAAATCAGATCTTAAATCTAATTTAAATTTAAGTCTGAACGCGCATTAAGTCAATAATTTGATCAAAATGCGCTCCATTGCTTCAAAAACTTATAGTTTTTGAGTTGAAGCATGTTGAAGGGTGTTCTTTTTGAAAAGCGATAGGCGTCACAAGACTTTTGAACCGCTTTTAAAAGAAACTAAAGATTAATAATGCTTCCTCACTAATTGCGCTATAAACTAATATTAAAAGTCAACCTATGTCTCATTCAACTTTCAGATAAAATCATTAGTACGAGGGTTGCCTTTTAAGTTTCTACAAAAAGCAGGAAGAAAAATAATTTTTTGGGAACAAACTGTTTTATTGATTTTCAAAATATTCCTCTTTAAGTTTTATAAACTTTTCCACCCGTTGAAACCTATTCTTGAAACGGTTTTTCCACTCTGAAGTTGATATCTCGAAACCTGGTTTTGGAAGGTATCAACAGCTTCCTCAGGTGCTGAAAATTGCTGCCCACGCTTTTTTTGTCTGACGTAAAGGGAACAAGAAAAAGTCATTTGGTTACAAATCAGGAGAACATAGGCAATAATACATTAATTTGATATTTTTATCCTTCGAATAATCAATTGTTTTACGTGCTGTGTGGGAGCTGGCGTTGTCGTGATGCAGAATGATGCTTCGATTTTTGTTGTTTTTCCTGATTTCGTTGATGATTTTTTGCAAACAAATTTCTGTTTACCATTTAGCGTTAACAGTTTTTCGATCCTCTTCTAAAGGAACGGTTGCGATATGTCCTGTAAAGCTGAAGAAACAGACAGGCATTTTCTTGGAAGTGCTTGATGAACAAACATTTTTCGTAGGATTCGGTTCATCTGGAAACCCCCAAACAGTGTATTACTGTTTAGTTTCCAGCTCATAGGAATACATCCAACTTTCGTTACCTGTAACGATGGGTTTTACGGATTTTACAGCTCTCAATTTGAATTTTTTTTAGCATTTCCTTACGCCAGTTTGCACGAGCCTCTTTTTGAACTTCTGTCAAATTGTGCAGAATCCGTCTGGTACAAATTTTTTTAACAGCTAAATGTTCGTGCAAAATAGAATGTGTTGCAGTCTGTGTTATGAAAAGGGATGCTTCTATCTCACGATATGCGAAATGCTGATCTTCTTCAATCACCTTGCGCATAGCATCGATGTTGTCTGGAATCACTACCGATTTTGGTCGTCCTTCACGAGATTCATCACTGAGTGACGTACGACCACGATGAAATTCTGCAAACCAACAGTCTTTTCTTATGGTGCTTCATTACCAAAAGTTTCATGAAGTGATACTAAGCAGTCTTGTCGAGTGAGGCCTTTCTTAAAATCATAAAAAATCATTCAACGAAAACCTTCAAGAGTTAGCCTTCACGAGTCCAAGCCAAGGCTCTTGCCTCCATTCCAAAAATCTTACAAAATTTATTCATGAGTTTGTTTCTCCAAACTCTGCCAAAAGCCTTAGACAAGTCCAGGAAAACTGCGATTGTGTGGTTTGTAGGTTTGAGATTTTGAGAATCTCTAACTTAGTCGACTGTTGAATCTCCTCTTCTAAAACCGTACTGGTCTGGAGGGAGCAAGTCATTTGAGTTAACCCTTTGAGGCGCAACCCTTTCCCAATGCTGGAAAAAAGGGCAGCCGTTGCCATCGCTCGACTTAACTACCAGCAAGATGGCGGACGATCGAAACGTTCATCGCGTGTCACAGATCTAGAGACCCTTTTTGACGAGCACAGCCAGCTGTCTTCAAAAAGGGTCTCTAGATCTGTGGCACGCGATGAACGTTTCGATCGTCCGCCATCTTGCTGGTAGTTAAGTCGAGCGATGGCGACGGCTGCCCTTTTTTCAGCATTGGGCAATCTATCCAGCTGTCCTCGCATTCTTCCATTTTTCAGCAGATGTCAGTGCTGTTAATAATAATCGTGACCATTTTTTTACGGGAAATGACGTGCTAGAAAGTAAACGATTCTCGTGGAGCTATGTCACCCGCAGCTATTTTTATAGAAATCAGATCTATTCTTCGTGACTGGCAACAGTCAAAACGTCAGAGTTTGGTGTTCCCAGAGCGGGAACACTGCGCGTTAAAGGGTTAAGGTAAAGGATTACGCTCCAGAAAGGAATACGCTCCAGGATTACTCTCCAGAATTAATTTCTCCATAAGCTTGCAAGTAAAAGTTGTTTGGGAGATCGGCCTGTAGCTCTCAGCTTAAGAAACATTCTTATTTGACTTTCTAATAGGTATGATCCAATCCTTCTTCCAGTCTTTGGACAATCACATTTTATGTAAAACAGCGTTTCTCAACCTGTAGGGCGCGCAAAGCGTTTTCAGAGGGGCCGCGAGAAAAACCAAAGAGCAAGTAATGATGCATGTTTTTAAAAAAAAATCATCTTACTTATTCTCATTTTTGCTCAAAAATATAACCATTTTCGCTTAAAATGTTCATTCAAACTTTACTGATAACATTATTTTGTAGAAAATTCGACTGAATGTTCATTGTTAAAGATTAAAAAACTGAATGTATGCTGAGGGGGGGGGGGCACCACCGTAAGTTAGCCTTTGTTGGGTGGGGGCGCGCGACGTAAAAAGGTTGAGAACCGCTGATGTAAAACATCACGGTCTCGTACTTCGCAAATCCAACTTCCATTGTGTGCGATCGCAAAAGTATGCGTCCTCACTGCTGACCACAAGAGCTCATTTTAGATGATTAAAGGCAATAAAACTGACCACAACCCTTATGTTTAGAGAACATTAACGCAATAAAGCTGCGAAAGTGGACGACGGTATCCCTTTCCCTCCACGCGAAAAAAATGTCCAAATTATAGAGTAAACGTTATGAGTACTACGTTACATTCACCACAAAACTACCCAGCTGGGCTACTTCCCTACAAGATATTTAGTATAGGCTTACAAAAAGTCTTATCAAATATTGCTCTACGCATAAAAAATATATTCAATAAAAATATTTGTATTTGTCAAACTAGGAATTTTGAGAGTGGAAGTAAACAGACGTCAAGCGTCAGTGATATTGGCAGGTAACTGAATGGATCGATGGAACTTCGAGTACATTTTATCACGGACTTACCCTAAAAAAAGGGGGATTTTGAGAGTGAAAAATAGCAATATATAGGCCTTTTTTGACAACTGACCGTGCAGTCACATGATATTAGAAAAGAAAATTGGCGAATTGCAACAGAAGCCAATAGTTTTCATAAAAATGTATTAAATAACCAGTTTGTCCAGTTTGACGTGCTGAAATAAGAATGTTAAAGTGTCTGTCAAAATATGTGCTGGTCGGAAGTATTTTTTAATGCGAGATTTTTAAAATGTATTGAATAGAGAAATTTGGATACACATACAAAAAAAAAAGTCTTTGCTAATTTTTAGTATTAAAAAAATATTTTATTAGTATTAAATATTTTTAACCTTTAACACGCAGTGTTCCCGCTCTGGGCACATTAAAGTCTGACGTTTTGACTGTTGCCAGTCACGAAGAATAGATTTGATTTCTATAAAAATTGTTGCGGGTGACATAGCTCCACGAGCATCCTTTACTTTTTAGCACGTCATTTCCCGTAAAAAAATGGTCGCGATTATTTTTAACAGCACTGACATCTGCTGGAAAAGGGAAGAATGCGAGAACAGCTGGATAGATTGCCCAATCCTGAGAATAGGGCAGCCGTTGCCATCGCTCGACTTAACTACCAGCAAGATGGCGGACGATCGAAACGTTCATCGCGTGCCACAGATCTAGAGACCCTTTTTTGATGCAGCTGGCTGTCCTCGCGCAAAGCCAGTTGTCGTGGAAAACCCCTTAGAAAGACGTGGGGGTCTTTCTAAGGGGTCCTAACCCGCATTTACGCTAGTTTCTGAGAAAACCACGAAAAACCCCGAACGGTTAGGTCGACAGCCGCCCGATGCGATATGTATAGGCATGTGTGATAAGGGAGTGAAGAATATATATTTTTTGTAAGCCGAAAAATTCCTCATGGGGGGGGGGTATTGTGACCTCCCTAATACCCCCCAACCACCGTGGCTACGCCACTGAAGTAGAGCTTTGCATGAAAATTCAGCTCAAGAAACGACACAAATTATTTAATAAATGAGCAGAAACTATTGTAAAAATGCTGAAATTATTCGTAAATTTCGAGTTAGTCCAGTGCCGGTCCTAGGTATTTTCTTAAGGGAAGTACAAAAATGCACCCCCCCCTGACCTCCACTTGCAGTTACGAAAGAAAAGTTTTCAGACGGGTAAAACGAGGATTTTAACAATATATGGACACTCAAATCCTATTATATAGTTACGCTGATCACTGACTGACTGATTCTGTAACAATTCTAGGTAACCACTCCAAGATAAAACTTTTAACACCATTATTCCAAAAAGAAAAAGCTAGGCACAAAAAGCGTAATAACATCTACACCGTTCATACGATCCGTTTGAAATTTTTCATAATTATGTATAGAAATTAAGAAAATAATCTACGCTACTTTAAAGATCTAAAGATCTTCCCATTCCTTTGTTTTCAAGCAATTTTTCGCTATTTTCAGCTCAGTTTTATTTCCGACGATAAAAAGAAAGTTAATAATTTGCGTGGCAAAATTTGGTGCCGCATGTGACAATGACGTCATTCTGAAGTCACGGATATCAGGCTTTGAAGGGAAAATTGCTATTCCGATTCGTTTAAAACAGTTTTTCTAGAATATACAGTTTTTTTTTTTTTCAAATAAAATGATTTCCCATGCATGAAACATTCACATAAAAGAGGATGTTCCCAGCGAAACGAATCGTTCGAATGCGAAAAGTTTTCGCACGTTTTTAGAAGAAAATGCAAATCCGATTTCGATGTATAAAAAAAATTAAAAATTGAATAAAGTTATTTATTTTAAGTGCACAGAGTGTAGACATATTTTTGTCGAATGTTCTTTCTAACACTCCTTGTAATTGCCGCCACAACGGGTTATCCTCTAGTATATATTAGAGATGAGACGGGTTTAGCCCGAGCCTGGTTCGGGAAAAGACTCTGGCTCTGAAATTCATGATCGTGCTCGGGCTCGGGAGAAATTTCTGCTTTATAAACACACTCCTTGTAGAAAATGATTCATGGGAGA
Source organism: Cheiracanthium punctorium (assembly GCA_038373885.1). Classification (NCBI taxonomy): domain Eukaryota; kingdom Metazoa; phylum Arthropoda; class Arachnida; order Araneae; family Cheiracanthiidae; genus Cheiracanthium; species Cheiracanthium punctorium. The sequence continues at coordinate 152,438 of JAWZYV010012224.1, read as the reverse complement.
AATAAATTAATTTTTTATTATTTGATAAACTTGAATTTAAAGAATTAGAAAGTGCATTCAGAGTTTGCTATTTTATTTGTCTTTAATTTGCGCAAACGCCAAAATTTATGGTATTCTGTCAATGAAGTATAACTGACTTTTATTTAGCTATCAGCTGAAATACCGGGCTCGGGCTCCGACTTAAATAATATCATTGGGTTTCGGGCGGGTTCTGATTAAAAGTTCCAATGCTCGGGCTTAAGAAACGAGCTCGAACTCATCTCCAGTATATATACATACACACACACACACACATATATATATATGTATATATACAGGGTGAATCTAAACTCTTGGGCAAAACTTTAAGGGGTGATAGGGCACATAATAAGGAATTCGAATCACATAGCAATGTGGGGTCAAAATCGCAGTTTTCACTTACCTGGTAATAATCACTTTGTGAAAAGTATTGAAGTGTTTTTCTAAACCAAGTTTCGTAAACAATAGGCTCGTCTCTAAAAATTTCATCCATGAAATAAAATAGAATTTTTAAACTATGAATTTTAGTCTTCTGTTTTCTGAGAAAAATGCATTAGTTTCTGACGGACAATGGTCGAAAAGTCCACTGTTGTTTCAGCACTTTTTCCAAAGCGATTATTAATAGCTACGGGAAGACGATGTTGCTATGTGAATCTGATTCCTTATTATGTGCCCTGTCACCTCTTAAGGTTTTGTACAAGAGTTTAGATTCACCCTGTGTATATACTGTATATACTATACACACACACACACACACACACACACATACATACATACATTTCGTAAAAATCGCGTATATGAATTCAGACGACCTCAAAATATGTAAATATACCAAAATCTCGAAGTCCAATTTTTTCATGATTACAATACTTTCCATACATGGTATATGTTCGGAAAGTAATAATAAGAATTAATGAAAGACTTACTTTTGAATTTAAGTAAAGATATGAATAAAGTTTGAAGGGGGGGGGTATCAAGATAGCTCTGTTAACATTTATGAAAATGGTTATTTTTATGAGTTTTTGGTCCAGTTTCGCACTTCTGTTAGAAATGCAACATCTAATTTTAAAAAATCAAGTCACCTTTTAACTATATCTGATAATTGTTTTAGTCAATATTGATAAAATTTAATTTTTTAATTTGATGTTCCCAATTGGGAACATTGGCCTGTAAAAGGTTAAAATGTTTTGTGTTGTGACAAGCGTACACAAAGGGACATCTGCCCACGTGTGGGAGGGGGGGAATGGCTTGGTCGGAGGACTTTCTAAAGAGTTCTAACGCGTTTTCACGTTACATCTGGATAAAACCACCTAAAACTCCAGACCGTCAGATCGATGGGCCCGAACCCGAGACCTTAACCCTTAAGCCATCTACCATGTTCCGTGTATATTCACCCAGCCACGGTGAGGACATTTTGTATGATTTTCTGTGAGTCAGAGGGACATTCAAAGACCCGAGCAAGGAAGCAACGACGGAAAAGAAAACGACTGCAACGATAGGAGAAAAGACATCAAAGCAAATAAGAAAAAGTATTTTTGACACTCTGTCCTTGCAGCTTAATCCACGATAGTTGTTACTTGTCCCAGTAATCTATACACATATCATAGACCACTTTTGACGAAGAGCATTCTGTTATAAACTACACTGACACTACATTAATTTTTTTTAAATTTGAAACAGAAGAACGTCGCTAAAATAGGTGTTTAAACAGTGACTGCCCACAGAAATAGCTTAACACGGATTAACACGACTAAATTGCATGACCCTTACGTGCTGAAATTCTTTTGCAGGCTCCTGTAAAAGACTAACAAATGTCCACTAGTTCCGATACAGAAAGCTCTTTTTATAAATCTATGTATATATAAGTATGCTAAGCAAAACTTTAGTGTCCCTTTTGCAGCGCACTGCGCTAACGAATGACCCTGAAATTCGGCACAGTTAAAGTTCGTATGGAATTGTTTGTGCGAATGTTAAAATTTTTGAGTAGTATGCTAATGCACGGTAAAAAATTAGAGAAGTCATTTTGCACGCAGTATTTCCTGCAGAGTCGGGCGATGGTTCCATTGCTGTGTCAATTTTGAAATAACAACACTTAGTTTCAGCAGTATTATAGGGTTATAGTATTACAAAAAAATTTACAAAAAGTGGAATTATTCCCCAGTTTGGTGATACGCCAATGACTAAAATGTGCTTTAGCAATGTGCATAGCGACAATTTTTTGACGGCGATAAGTGCTGTAAATTCCATGTTTAACCCTTTGAGGCGTAACCCTTTCCCAATGCTGAAAAAAGGACAGCCGTTGCCATCGCTCGACTTAACTACCAACAAGATGGCGGACGATCGAAACGTTCATCGCATGCCACAGATCTAGAGACCCCTTTTTTGACGCAGCTGGCTGTGCGCGAGCACAGTTAAGTGGAGCGATGGCAACGGCTGCCCTTTTTTCAGCATTGGGAAAGGGTTGCGCCTCAAAGGGTTAACTTCGGTTGAAACGTAGTTAACAAAAGTACGTACTTCGGCTATAACGTACTTTTTATACCAAAGCCAAAAATAAAATTTTGCTTTTCTTAAGAATTTTATTTCCTTGCTCTCGGTAATTTTAGTACCTTCAAAAACACTCGTTGTCAGTTTTCAGATTCTCTTGCGAGATGAATTGTGTATGAATGAAGGAAGCGATCTTTTATCTTTTTTTGCCTGCTAGGTAGGGCTAAGAACAAGATCATGTTTTTAGCGCATAGAAAAATGATTTTTTACCTCCGGTATAGCGTGGGCCGCTCAGTCAATAGCCGGAAGGGGGCCGGGTCTTGTGCTCCATTCGTCGTCGTCTTCATCTGTAGGGAAATCGCTCGCCGCGCGCCCAACACGACTCTGAACAGCGGCCAGAACCGGAGGACACATGGACTTCTCGTATGCCGACCGTGCTCGACATGGAAACTTGTTCCATAGGTTGGCATGTCCCGCATCTGAAAAGAGAACATGTATTGGCACCCCATGCTTCAGCAATTCACTTGCAAACCAATGCAATGTCAAAAACGCGGAAACTGAGAGTGCGCATAGAGAAATGACTTTTTACCTCCGGTTAGCGTGGGCCGCTCAGTGAATAGCCGGAAGGGGGCCGGGTCTTGTGCTCCATTCGTCGTCGTCTTCATCTGTAGGGAAATCGCTCGCCGCGCGCCCAACACGACTCTGAACAGCGGCCAGAACCGGAGGACACATGGACTTCTCGTATGCCGACCGTGCTCGACATGGAAACTTGTTCCATAGGTTGGCATGTCCCGCATCTGAAAAGAGAACATGTATTGGCACCCCATGCCTAAGCAATTCACTTTACAAACCAGTGCGCTGTGAAAAACGCGGAAACTGAGAGTGCGCATAGAGAAATGATTTTTTACCTCCGGTATAGCGTGGGCCGCTCAGTCAATAGCCGGAAGGGGGCCGGGTCTTGTGCTCCATTCGTCGTCGTCTTCATCTGTAGGGAAATCGCTCGCCGCGCGCCCAACACGACCATGAACAGCGGCCAGAACCGGAGGACACATGGACTTCTCGTATGCCGACCGTGCTCGACATGGAAACTTGTTCCATAGGTTGGCATGTCCCGCATCTGAAAAGAGAACATGTATTGGCACCCCATGCCTAAGCAATTCACTTTACAAACCAATGCACTGTAAAAAACGCGGAAACTGAGAGTGCGCATAGAGAAATTACTTTTTACCTCCGGTTAGCGTGGGCCGCTCAGTCAATAGCCGGAAGGGGGCCGGGTCTTGTGCTCCATTCGTCGTCGTCTTCATCTGTAGGGAAATCGCTCGCCGCGCGCCCAACACGACTCTGAACAGCGGCCAGAACCGGAGGACACATGGACTTCTCGTATGCCGACCGTGCTCGACATGGAAACTTGTTCCATAGGTTGGCATGTCCCGCATCTGAAAAGAGAACATGTATTGGCACCCCATGCCTAAGCAATTCACTTTACAAACCAATGCACTGTCAAAAACGCGGAAACTGAGAGTGCGCATAGAGAAATGATTTTTTACCTCCGGTATAGCGTGGGCCGCTCAGTCAATAGCCGGAAGGGGGCCGGGTCTTGTGCTCCATTCGTCGTCGTCTTCATCTGTAGGGAAATCGCTCGCCGCGCTCCCAACACGACTCTGAACAGCGGCCAGAACCGGAGGACACATGGACTTCTCGTATGCCGACCGTGCTCGACATGGAAACTTGTTCCATAGGTTGGCATGTCCCGCATCTGAAAAGAGAACATGTATTGGCACCCCATGGCTATGCAATTCACTTTACAAACCAATGCACTGTCAAAAACGCGGAAACTGAGAGTGCGCATAGAGAAATGATTTTTGTACCTCCGGTATAGCGTGGGCCGCTCAGTCAATAGCCGGAAGGGGGCCGGGTCTTGTGCTCCATTCGTCGTCGTCTTCATCTGTAGGGAAATCGCTCGCCGCGCGCCCAACACGACTCTGAACAGCGGCCAGAACCGGAGGACACATGGACTTCTCGTATGCCGACCGTGCTCGACATGGAAACTTGTTCCATAGGTTGGCATGTCCCGCATCTGAAAAGAGAACATGTATTGGCACCCCATGCCTAAGCAATTCACTTGCAAACCAGTGCGCTGTGAAAAACGCGGAAACTGAGAGTGCGCATAGAGAAATGATTTTTTACCTCCGGTATAGCGTGGGCCGCTCAGTCAATAGCCGGAAGGGGGCCGGGTCTTGTGCTCCATTCGTCGTCGTCTTCATCTGTAGGGAAATCGCTCGCCGCGCGCCCAACACGACTCTGAACAGCGGCCAGAACCGGAGGACACATGGACTTCTCGTATGCCGACCGTGCTCGACATGGAAACTTGTTCCATAGGTTGGCATGTCCCGCATCTGAAAAGAGAACATGTATTGGCACCCCATGCCTAAGCAATTCACTTGCAAACCAGTGCGCTGTGAAAAACGCGGAAACTGAGAGTGCGCATAGAGAAATGATTTTTTACCTCCGGTATAGCGTGGGCCGCTCAGTCAATAGCCGGAAGGGGGCCGGGTCTTGTGCTCCATTCGTCGTCGTCTTCATCTGTAGGGAAATCGCTCGCCGCGCGCCCAACACGACTCTGAACAGCGGCCAGAACCGGAGGACACATGGACTTCTCGTATGCCGACCGTGCTCGACATGGAAACTTGTTCCATAGGTTGGCATGTCCCGCATCTGAAAAGAGAACATGTATTGGCACCCCATGGCTATGCAATTCACTTGCAAACCACTGCGCTGTAAAAAAAGCGGAAACTGAGAGTGCGCATAGAGAAATGATTTTTGTACCTCCGGTATAGCGTGGGCCGCTCAGTCAATAGCCGGAAGGGGGCCGGGTCTTGTGCTCCATTCGTCGTCGTCTTCATCTGTAGGGAAATCGCTCGCCGCGCGCCCAACACGACCATGAACAGCGGCCAGAACCGGAGGACACATGGACTTCTCGTATGCCGACCGTGCTCGACATGGAAACTTGTTCCATAGGTTGGCATGTCCCGCATCTGAAAAGAGAACATGTATTGGCACCCCATGCCTAAGCAATTCACTTGCAAACCAGTGCGCTGTGAAAAACGCGGAAACTGAGAGTGCGCATAGAGAAATGATTTTTTACCTGCGGTATAGCGTGGGCCGCTCAGTCAATAGCCGGAAGGGGGCCGGGTCTTGTGCTTCATTCGTCGTCGTCTTCATCTGTAGGGAAATCGCTCGCCGCGCGCCCAACACGACCATGAACAGCGGCCAGAACCGGAGGACACATGGACTTCTCGTATGCCGACCGTGCTCGACATGGAAACTTGTTCCATAGGTTGGCATGTCCCGCATCTGAAAAGAGAACATGTATTGGCACCCCATGCCTAAGCAATTCACTTGCAAACCAGTGCGCTGTAAAAAAACGCTTAAACTTGGAGTGCGCATAGAGAAATGATTTCATACCTCCGGTGAAGCGTGGGCCGCTGTCTGTTGGCGTTTTCTTTCCTGAACCCGTATTTTCTCATGGAATGTTGTATGTCCCTCTTTCAAGGGTTATATCAGAGAATGGCGCGGCAGTCAGGATCACTCACGATAATTCACGTGGACCTTTCGTGGCCGACGGCTCTACCGAAAATATGGTCTTCAACGAAATACTCAATTAGAATTTCTGACTTTAATGAGCTCATTCGTCATTTAATATGTACTCTTCTTTTTTTACTCAATAATGATAATTAAAAAGAAATTTTAAAGATTTTAATCATTTCATCCTGATTGTACAGTTGCTAATGTAAGAACTGTCGCGAAACTTTTTGTTTACTTTCTGTCACACATCCTGTCACGTCCAAGCTGCACTTCGATTTAACCTGTCCGTTTTGTCCAAGACCTCGGTGACATTCCTGATCTTTCCTTTTTTTTTTTTTTGAAACATTGTGGTTAATAATGTGACCGTCGAATTCTACGTGTTCCAGCTAGTATCCTTTTAATATAAATTTTGACTCACAGAAACTAGAACATTCGTTTGTGTTTCAATCGATAGCTCTCGTCAAGATTTATCGTACGAGCATATAAAACAATAATGTGAAATAGTTGTATTGAAAATGTACATGGTGTTAAATTAAAGAATTAAAATAAATAATGCAATGTCGGCCATTTCTTTTCGAAAAGCCGGATCAACAAGATTATATCCGATTACGGGCCTGATCTCCCTATACACCAGTCGTGATTTTCGGGATCTTTAACACTAGATATACCGAGACCAGTCAGAATGTCTGGTTTGGGGCTATTTTTTCCCTTAAAATCTTCGGTATATCTAGTGTTAATGTTAATGTATCGCATGACCGCTCGTGTACTGACTTCATGATCAGCGAGTTTAAGTTGTCTTACATCGGAACTTTTTCAGATACTTACGTATTATCCCGGCGGTCCACCAAGACGAGGAATTTTTCGCCAAGATAAATGCCGGACAAATGAAATAATTCATGTTTAGAAATACGTTTGGCAACAGTTTGCCTGCTCATTTGACGCAAAAATAGCTTGTCAGAAATGGCAGCCGGGATGATACGTAAGTACTCTTTTTCAACAACGGCAGGTAATACCTATATTAATTTAACCTTTACCAGAAACCTCCTCGATGTATCCTTATACCATTTGCATCGTATTTTTCTTATCACAGACCTATCTTTAATAAATTTATAACAGTCATTGATTTTTTTTTTTTTTTTACTTGATTTCTTTACTCTCTGAACCTGATGAAACTCAAATAGAATTATATTACTCGTTGAGTACGAATTCTCGAAAAACACACGGCCGTGCTTGGTGTTGGTCCACCCCACAACCAAAACACGTTTCTTGAATCGTCTGGGTTCCTTTCGTGCTCATCTTGAAACGCATTCCGCATTTACTTTGAAATCACTCGTGAAATCGACGTCATTTTGATGTCACGATTTTTAAACCGAGTTAGAAACTCAATATTGGGTTAACAGAACAATTAGATCACGAGCTATGTATTTCTTCAAATTCTCAGTTGTCGATGAATTTAAAATTTACCTTACAATTACTGCATTTTCTAAAATTTTCATCTACTATGTCGGCGAGATTCTGTTTTTACCCACGGTTGACACTGTTTTTTAAATAGCCAGACTTTAAAAAAAATGGTTGCTAAGGTGATAAAAGAATTGTACATTTCGGATGACATGATGCGAAATGATGGATAGGCCTGACTACCCGGCAAGTTTTATTGAAATTTAATTAAAGAAAAAGAAATGCCTATATAATAAGATATGGTTTAAAAGGTTATTTTATTTATATCAGCGTTGACTTTCGTATTGGAGAACTTAATACTCTGCTGAGCATATTTTTGGTGCTTTACGAAAACATTAACGCTAAAAACTAACTTTACACAAGTTTTCAATTGTTTTGGAGTAAATTTTCGTGTTCCATGTTGAATTAAACGCTACTTAAAAGTGATGCTCATCCAAAAATGTTTGGCGAGAATAAGCTCCCTACGGTCATTCTGCAACGGTTGTAGATCTTAACATCAAGTGCGTTTAATGTTTATTAATCTCTCTGAGATGTATTATTATTGTAAACTAGCAAAATCGCGCCAAAAATAAAGGTGAGTGCGTTTTTCCTTTATTTTTATAACCTGTGTTTTCGTAGTATATTTTCTCTCACACACACAAACACATAATCGTCACGTAGAATATGTTTAGGTGTACAGCCGACGTTACTAAATATTTCATCTTGTCAATGGATAGTACTCATCAATGTAGAGTAGTGTATGGTGTTTAAGAGTTACAATGTAGAGTAGTGTATGGTGTTATACAGTAGAGTTTTTTTAATAACTTAAAAACCCATATTAGTAGGCGGGAGGGATGAATAACAAAGTGAAACCCAAATGTCATAAAATAGGATGACAGCGAAGAACAGCCATGAAAATAGGGAAAATTATAGAATTGGCATGAAGTTAGCTACAAACTCAAAAGTTTGAGAAAAACCCATAAACCAACAGTAAATTATGCACGGCGAAAACCCAGCAAATACAAAAACTGTCTCCCTGCTTAAAATCCTGGATGTAACAACAGCAAAAGAAAATTAAATTTAATAATATCGGTGTATTTACGGGTATTCATAAAAAAAAAATACTACTGTGTTTATGTTTTCTAGATACAGCGTATAAAAGATAGCTATTCAAAAGAGATATCTGGGTATAGTGTTGCCAGGTCGCCAAACCAAATAGCTGGACAGGACCAGCCATTTTGGCCGGACATTTGGGTAAAAAGGCCGGACAGCCTACAATATTGAGGATTTTGTCTCGGTATTAATAGGTACAACAAAAAAATTGTGTGTAAAATCAAGCTTTTTTGATTATTATACCATGAATCTTGTTAAATTCTAATGAAATATAAATAACATCGAATGCCAAATCAGTTCAAGTACTTTATTACTAATCAGCCAAAGTCACCAGTAAAAAGTCTAACAAAAGCTGGACACCGTTCAGTTTAGCCGGACACGCAATCAAAAAGCCTAACTATCTCCGGCTTTATCCGGACGCCTGGCAACGCTATCTGGGTAAAACTTCTTCGGAAAATCAAAAGACGTACTTAAAACGTAATAACAACTAGAAGGATACTACTATTCAGTGGTTCTTCAGTCTTTTTATACAAACTTTAGACTGAAAAGATTGAATATCAAGAAACTACAATAAGCTCATGCTCAATAAAAAAATTAATTCACATTAAATTATATTTCAAAGTTTCACATGACTATGATATTAAATATTTTGAAATATGCATTGATTCGTCAGCAAATTTTGCCAAAGACGTCTAAAAATCTGATAATCATTATAATAATATAATTAATTAATACATATATACTTATATATATATATACACTATCATATTTTATTATATCGCTTATATTATATATTACAATGCAACAGTTAAACTATCAAGTTCCTCCTACCTTAACCTTTAGCTCTCTCACTTGGCGACGGTCTTGGCGTAATTTCAACTTTTACACAAATTCTTGAAACTTTGAAGAGAATTTTCCTTTGCCTCCTACTTCTGTGAATTTTTTTGTGGAAATGACGGTTCCCGCTGAGTTCTCTTTGTTGTGATATTCTTGGGATATTGTTGGCACCCCATTGTTATCGTTTGTTGGCTTGCAAACAAAAACAACAATTGTCTCCCAACAATGATATGCCATTGTTACGTCATCTAATGTAAATTATACAAATATAGGAATTTTATAGAAAATTATGAAAAAAATAGAAAAAAATCAGAAAATTACACAAATAATAAAGTTTTATACACATTTCCCACAATAAATATCAACCAGTATCACAATTTACAAAGAAAATCTAATAAAAAGCAATATTCTGCCTCCTATTCTCTCCAGCTTGAGTCACACTAAACATACATAATTTTACTCTAAATTTCCTCTTTCAAATAAAAATACAGAATATTACATAAATAAATATGATATTCAGCCTCTTACACATATTGTTTCATTCAATACCTTCTTTTCCATCGGGAAATCTTCACACACACACACACACACACACACGTATGTGTGAGTCTCAGCAGAATCAGAGGGCCAAACAGTATGAAGATCGAAAAACAATGAACCATAAATTATACAAAAATTAATGGAATGGAAATTATAACCTCTGGGATTCTCATCAGGGGCCATACCCAGAAGATTATAATTCAAGACAACAAAATACAGTAGGCATATCAAAAGAATTATTTGCATATCAAAAGAATTATTTTCTCCACGCATTTAGGCCCTATCCTTCTGTAGAAAAACAAGAAAACAAATACATAATTATTTTGAAAGCAAAATAATCGAAAATCACTGCAAAACAGACATACCCAACAGGAACAATGCAGATCACATGGCATGAGACAGCAAATTTGCTATAAAAATGTGGCCAAATTCAAGAGGTGAAACACCAGTGTTTGCCAGAATTCATATCTATAGTATATGACGCCCGTTGTGGCCCGGTTCAATTCCTTTATGGAGTTGTAATTTAAAAATACAAGATTTACACTTAACCCTTTGAGGCGCAACCCTTTCCCAATGCTGAAAAAAGGGCAGACGTTGCCATCGTTCGACTTAACTACCAGCAAGATGGCGGACGATCGAAACGTTCATCGCGTGCCACAGATCTAGAGACCCTTTTTTGACGACAGCTGGCTGTGCCGGCACAGCCAGCATCGGTCTCTAGATCTGTGGCACGCGATGAACGTTTCGATCGTCCTCCATCTTGCTGGTAGTTAAGTCGAGCGATGGCAACGGCTGCCTTTGTTCAGCATTGGGCAATCTATCCAGCTGTTTTCGCATTCTTCCATTTTCCAGCAGATGTCAGTGCTGTTAAAAATAATCCTTACAATTCTTTTTACGGGATAGGACGTGCTAGAAAGTAAAGGATTCTCGTGGAGCTATGTCACCCGCAACTATTTTTATAGAAATCAGAGATATTCTTCGTGACTAGCAACAGTCAAAACGTCAGAGTTTTGTGTTCCCAGAGCGGGAACACTGGGCGTTAAAGGGTTAAGGATAAAACTTTGTAAACATCACTGGCATGTTTCTTGAAACGTTCCGGGTCTGTGTACACATTTTCGGATAAATAAAAATAAACAAATCGGTCAAAAAACATTTATATTTGGTACGTAAGAAAGAAAAAGGACCCTTCTCGAGCCAAATCATAGATAGGATGCCAGGCATCACTGGCATTGACAGGTTTCTGAACTGAAAGGAAAAAAAAGGCATTTTCATAACGCTGACCTGTCTTGCGAAAATAAGAGGAAGTTTAGATTGGCGGGGGTGGGGAGGGTAAAGTGAGGCCAGCAATATTTCCTTGGCCTTACTTGACAACTGACCATGAGGTCACAGGATATTGGAAAAAAAAAAGAATTCTAGGAAGTGCCATAAAAATCGACCCATTTTTTCCGTGAAAATATGAAAAAAGATATAAGAATGGCCGCAGTCGGTGAAAGAATGCATTAAATTTGTGAAGTGCCATTTAACCGTTTAAAGCGCAGTGTTCCCGCTCTGGGAACACCAAACTCTGACGTTTTGACTGTTGCCAGTCAAGAAGAATAGATTTGATTTCTATAAATATAGTTGCGGGTGACATATCTCCGCGAGAATACTTTACTTTTTAGCCCGTCATTTCCCGTAAAAAAATGGTCACGATTATTTTCAACAGCACTGACATCTGCTGAAAAAGGGAAGAATGCGAGAACAGCTGGATAGATTGCCCAATGCTGAAAAAAGGGCAGCCGTTGCTATCGCTCGACTTAACTACCAGTAAGATGGCGGACGATCGAAATGTTCATCGCGTGCCACAGATCTAGAGATCCTTTTTTGACACAGCCAGCTGCCGTCAAAAACGGATCTCTAGATCTGTGACACGCGATGAACGCTTCGATCGTCCGCCAGCACAGCCAGATGCGTCAAAAAAGGATCTCTAGGTCTGTGGCACGCGATGAAAGTTTCGATTGTCCACCATCTTGCTGGTAGTTAAGTCGAGCGATGGCAACGACTGCCCTTTTTTCAGCATTGGGAGCTGGTTGCGCCTCAAAGGGCTAAAATAACATCAATAGTTAGCTGGCCGTGAAGGCGAAATGTAGGCAATTAGTTTAGTTTGTTTATCTTTTTCATAATGATTTGTACAATCATAAATGTATTGGGATATACTTAAATTTAATTATCCATAGATTTAGGAATACCTAGATAAAGCATTTAATGCTTCTACCTTCCATGTACTTTTTGATGACAATAATTCACATTTATGCAACTATCATCATCGCTGCCATCAACGCAAAATGGAACATTAATTACATCCCTTTAGAAAAATAAATAAGTTCGAGAGAAAATACTTCGATACTTTTTTCAATACAAATTGTTCAAAAAGAATCGAAAAAGCATTATAATTTAAGTTACTGCCAGTCTGCGCATGCGCATGCCACTAGATGTTTAACAGGAGAGAGGACAGTTCACATCACCGAATGTATCGTTTAGAGTTACATACGTCCTCTTTGGAGTTTCCTCCCACAATTCATCAAAAGGTAGGAGAGTTCTCCATATTGGAACCCCTCGGACACTTTCAACGAGAACCTCGGGGGACTTTCGGAAACACAGGTTTAACTTGCACGTACACCGCATTTACACGGTAGTCTTCAATGGCATACCGGAATCGAACCCACAATCTTCCGGTTATAATCCGGTCTGTGTAGTTCGTTGTTTGTGGCCCCACCATACGATTGATTAGACTTGAGCAAGGCAGATGGCTGAAGCGTGAAGTTCTAGGGCGGCTATCGATCAAACAGCCTGGAGTTTTGGGCGTTTTTTTCCAGATGAGATGTCGTTAGAGCCACTTAAAAATTTCCTCCGCCCAATATCCCCCACCCCAAGTCAGATTCCACTTGTGTTTCGAATTAAACAGAACACACGCAGTTCACCTTTTAGAGTACCAGCTCTTATATTCTTAAAGATAATTGACTTCGACAGGGTCGTTTTATATATTTTTGCCTTATTTGACTCATTTGCACTAAAATTTGGACAAGAATACAACAACACAAAACCTGTTTGCATGTTTCCTTAATGAGCTGATTTGACTAGCGGTCATGAGTGTTATGTTTATAAACCATGCAATACCTATAATATACATTCGAAACGGATGGATTCGTTAATACTAGCCACCAAAGCGGCCAGCTTCGCCGCATAACATCTTACTGTTCTTTATATTCAGTGCAGGGTTGATTAAATTTCTGGACTCATTTCAATAAAAATCATTTTTCTTTGTTTTAGCAGTATGACGTATAGCAGAGACGCATGTTTAGCAGAGACGTATGTAACTCTAAACGATACATTCGGTGATGTGAACTGCCCTCTCTCCATCTAATGGCATGCGCATGCGCAGAATGGCAGTAACTTAAATTATAATGCTTTTTCGATTCTTTTTGAACAATTTGTATTGAAAAAAGTATCGAAGTATTTTCTCTCGAACTTATTTATTTTTCTAAAGGAATGTAATTAATGTTCCATTTTGCGTTGATGGCAGCGATGATGATAGTTGCATAAATGTGAATTATTGTCATCAAAGAGTACATGGAAGGTAGAAGCATTAAATGCTTTATCTAGGTATTCCTAAATCTATGGAATAATTAAATTTAAGTATATCCCAATACATTTATGATTGTACAAATCATTATGAAAAAGATAAACAAACTAAACTAATTGCCTACGTTTCACCTTCACGGCCAGCTAACTATTGATGTTATTTTAACCCTTTGAGGTGCAACCAGTTCCCAATGCTGAAAAAAGGGCAGCCGTTGCCAATTTGCCATTCAATTTATTTAGGTTAGGGTTGCTACACATTTTGGGTGTCATCCTAAAAGCCGATGTTGAAACTGCAAATGGCTAAAATGTGCTTTAGCCCAATGCATGGTGACATTTTTTAGATGGGTGATGACTGCGCCAAATATTCTAAATATGATACTTTAAAGCTGCGAAAAAGTCCGAAAGATCTTGCATTTTTGTGTATCCATTATTGTTATTTTGTAATCTAGCTACTGCGCTACATAGGCTTGCTCCATTGGACGTCATTGAACTCTTCATTTGGACTTTCACACTTGACCCCTCTTTTACATTAGAGATGAGACGGGCTAAGCCCGAGCTCGAAAGCCCGGGCCCGAACCGGGCTCAGGCTCTGTAATTCACGATTTCGTTCGGGCTCGGGCTCGTGAAAAATGTCTCCTTTGTTGAACATAATCCTTGAAACAGATTTTAAAAAGTGATTCATGGCATAAGTAGACGTACTTATTAAAAGAAATAGCGGCACGGGCGCCTGAAGGTGCGTGAAGCTCTTTGGGTATTTCAGAAAGGCGGCTTATATTGCTTAGTGAGTCATGAGATCGGACATTATTTGATAAACATGGATAGAAAGAACTATTGTAGAAAGTGCATTGAGAGTTTGCTAATATATCTGTCTTTAATTTGCACAAACGGCAAAATTTATTGTATCCTATCAATGAAGTAATTAATTTTATTTATCTGTAGCTGAAATTTCGGGCTCGGAATCCGACTTAAATAATATACTTCGGACTAAAAGTCCTCGAGCTCGGGCTTCAAAAAATGTTCCCGAACTCATCTCTAGTTTACATCCAGCTGTTGCCGTTTTGCACTGTGGAAATATCGTCGATTTTTGTACCGCATACGTTAGCGTGTAATATAGGTAGATTTTCGACTTATCTTTTCAACTGTAAAAATTAAGCTGTGATATCGATGCAATTACGACCGAGAATGACGTCGGAGAGGCACACTACTCTTTAATTGTTCTCAACGCAATTAATTCCGGTGGATGAAATTGATTCCTCAGCTCCTCTAATTACGGAGATGGCATCTCTCGGAGACGAAAGAATTCCTCCGGAAGGAAGGCGTGGAGGAATATTTCGAACCCTGCAGGGCGTGAAATTCTTTAACGAAAAGTCTTCATGCCATTTTATGCCCAAAGAAGATGCAGAAGAGCCATACCTTGTGTGTAAAAGGCAATGTTGCTCGCCTAAGAGTTAGAAATTCTATCGGGGGTGGGGGGCTCATGTTGTCACTAAAATTTTTTAGTAAAATATGGTAGGTACAAAATATTCAATTAAAGAACAATTAAGTTCGTTCGATCCCTTCAAAGTAACCAAGCTCAATGAGCTTGGTTACTTTGAACGGATTCGAAATTTGTAATTAGCTTGCAATAGGAATTAACCCTTTGAGGCGCAATCCTTTCCCAATGCTGAAAAAAGGGCAGCCGTTGCCATCGCTCGACTTAACTACCAGCAAGATGGCGGATGATCGAAACGTTCATCGCGTGCCACAGATCTAGAGATCCTTTTTTGACGACAGCTCGCTGTGCGGCACAGCCAGCTGTCGTCACACGTTTGCAAAAATTTCCGATTTTTAAGAATTTTTTCTAAAAGTTTTGAAACGGATACAGATTCATCGTTATCCACAGCCAGCTGTTGTCAAAAAAGGCCCGCGATGAACGTTTCGATCGTCCGCCATCTTACTGGTAGTTAAGTCGAGCGATGGCAACGGCTGCCCTTTTTTCAGCATTGGGCAATCTATCCAGCTGTTCTCGCATTCTTCCATTTATGTCAGAGCTATTAAAAATAACCGTGACCTTTTCTTTACGGGGAAATGACGTGCTAAAAAGTAAAGTATTCTCGTGGAGCTATGTCACCCGCAACTATTTTTACAGAAATCAGATCTATTCTTCGTGACTGGTAACAGTCAAAACGTCAGAGTTTGGTGTTCCCAGAGCGGGAACACTGCGCGTTAAAGGGTTAAGCTTTAAATTGCCAAGCTTTTTTTTTAAAGGTTGGGTACTTGCTTATCAAGCATTCACGACTACTAAGGCCCGAATTACTGGCCATTTTATTAAGGGAGTATCCAGTGGGCGGCCAGCGTTACCTCTTATGAAGGGATGTAAAAGTTAACACCCAAGCCCAGAATCGAACCCGCACCCAAGGAGTGGTAGAATGATTCTCTACCCACTCCACAGCCTAGGCAGTATACAACCAAGATTATGTGGACTAAAATGAACAGTCTACAGAAAATAGACGACTAGTTTCAAATGCATTGGCTTTTTGACACATTGACATGCTGATTTTTATTTAGTTCATTTAAATGATGAACAATATTTTAAAACTAATTTATTTGATTTGCTGCATTCTTTCAGTATGTAGTGGCAACACTAAGATTCATGTTTGATTCTCTCTCTATGGAACATTAAAATTTACTGCATTTTTGAGATTCAGAGCTCTGGAAATTTTGATGATGCAAGCATTAATATCATTCTCAAGGAATGTATTTCTCGATATATGCTTCTGTTTTCTGTTTACTTTTTTTCAGTCCCTAGCAAGGACGTACCCAGGGGTGTGCTCCAGGGGGTCCGGACCCCCCCCCCGAAATTTCAGTTTTTTTTAATAAAATAATAATGATGAAATCTTTTTATGAAAAATTCTGCCTTTTTCACCGTTTGGACCCCCACCGAAATTTTTTTCTGGGTACGTCCCTGGTCCCTAGTCCAGTCTGTCTGTGGACTTCTATTGTTACTGAAGATGATCGAAATTTTTTTCTGTCAGAACACGCGCATAGTGTAACAAGTTCTGCCTTTCATGTATGTTATTTTGCAAAGTTATAAAATTTTATCAACCCTTATTGTTTTACTATGGGCATGATATTATCAATGGAAAATCGAAAAGAAATAACATGGTTTTAAACCATCGCCTAGATGGTTGCTAGCGGTGTTCGTAGATATATGTCGAAACGCGCCAAGGTCGGCCCCTTTTGGTGATTTACCTCCAAGTTTGAGGCCAGAAAATGAGTTCCCAAACAACTGAATCCAGCTTGGCAATACCGTCTATATTAAACGAAAAAGCGCCAAATCCTACTGTTTTACAATGGGAATAATTTTTCGTTGTGGTGAAGTTACTTGAAGAAGGTGTCATTATTCTTTTAAACAGTGGCGTCAGAGGATTTCCCCTTGGAGGGATCCAGCCCTTAAATCTATGACAACATACACCAGGTTAACCCTTTGAGGCGCAACCCTTTCCCAATGTTGAAAAAAAGGGCAACCGTTGCCATCGCTCGACTTAACTACCAGCAAGATGGCGGGCGATCGTAACGTTCATCGCTTGCCACAGATCTAGCGACCCTTTTTTGACGATAGCTGGCTGTGCGGCACAGCCAGCTGTCCTCGCATTGTCCTCGCATTCTTCCATTTTTCAGCAGATGTCAGTGTTGTTAAAAATAATCGTTGCATTTTTTTTGACGGGAAATGACGTGCTAAGGGATTCTCGCGGAGCTATGTCACCCGCAACTATTTTTATAGAAATCAAATCTATTGTTCGTGACTGGCAACAGTCAAAACGTCAGAGTTTGGTGTTCCCAGAGCGGGAACACTGAGCGTTAAAGGGTTAAGGGCGGCGGAAAACGAAACTTTAAACCATTAGGTTTCTAAAAAAAATGGCGGCCTATTTTAATTTGCACGTGGGCGACCGATGGTCAAGGATTTGACCGATGGTCAAGGATCAGGTGGTTCTGCCAACCACCTGAAAGGTGTAAAGAACAACATGTTTTATTTGTTTTTTTTTTTTGGCATGATCGCTTTTTATAAAGACTCTTCTGCACTTCATATACTGGCATGTTCTTGAATTATGTTTTTATTTATGCTTTACATGAATACGTGTAAGTAACTAGTAATATTTTCTTTGTGTCTCATCGGGTTCAGGAAAGAAATCGAATAAAAAAATAATTACTGTGAATTTTTTAGTTTAACATGTATATATATTCACTATAATTATTTCACACTAATGTTTAATTTGCGCAATAGATAGATCTTGACGAGAGCTGACGATTGATACGAAAACGAACGTTCTCGCTTCTCTGAGACAAAATTTAAACTAAACGGACATTATGTGACGCAGCGAAACGACCTCAAAATGGTGGCACATCCCCCTCCACCGCGAGCGATACGTCACAGTCCTTACTCAACGTAACGAATTCTTTGATCCTTTAGCTGTTGAGTAGCGTAATTGAATTTTGGATGTAGATGATAGATAAGCAGTTGCAACATTAAACGGTATCACCAATGTTGCTATCATCAGTATTCTGAATTGCCACCCACTATGGAAGCAAATTTAAAGACGTATTCACGCCAAAAAGACATATATTGGAATTACAACAATCGTTTTACAGCGCTAAACATTTATCTTTAAAAACAGCAAAGGAAATTTTATAATATAGTTACACTGCTCCCTGACTCACTGAAAGATACTCTGAGACAATTCCGGGCAACCTGCTCCAAGATGAAACTTTTACCGTGATTACTCCAAGAAGGTTAAAAAGTTCAAAAAGAAAAAAAATTCAGATTTTTTTTTTCTTGTGTATTCCATTGTGTTGTAAAGGTCGTGCTTTTCTTAATTGTTCCATAAAATACATCTTTGGAATCGAAATCTATCTTAAAAGCGCCTACTAAAACTGTTTCATAATCTTCGCTAAGCATATTCCAGCTATACTTCACCATTTTAAATGTTGTTTGGAATGTGCATCTTAATCTATGAGTGTGAAGTATTTGTCTTGTTCCACAAAACACTTTTTTCAGATTTGAAATCTAGATAAAAATAGCCTACTAAAACTACACTGCTGGCCATCGTAAATGCAACACCCTGAAGGAAGCATGCAAATAATATGAAATTTACAACATGCATTAGCTGAGGTGAGATATGCAAATGATTAGAATTTCAGCGCAGACGCACATCAAGCGCGCCTGTGGCGCCACCTCAAAGCGCTATTTAAGGCTTGGAGATTTCGACGGTTTCAAGTACAGCAATTGTGTTTTTCTTGCTTTTTTTTTCAAAAAAACGATAAATTATGCCTCGTAGGAAACAACGATCATCTTTTGATCAAGTATCCGAGTTTGACAGAGGAAGGATAGTGGCATACGGAGATTGTGGGTTATCTTTCAGGGAAATCGGTCGTCGTATTGGACGAAACCAAACAACTGTGATGCGGATATGTGATCGTTGGGTGCAGGAGGGTACGACGGACAGACGTGATCGACCGCATCGACCTCAGTGCACCACGTCACGTGATGACAGGCAGATTGTACGCATGGCAGTGACGGACCGCTCAGTCACATCACGAACCATATCACAGCAGATTCAGTCTGTAACGCATCATCCAGTGTCTGCGCGTACCATTCGACGTCGTTTACAGCAGAATGGTCTGTCCGCAAGACGTCCGTTGCTTTGTCTACCTCTGACGCGGAACCACAGACGTCTCCGCCGCCAATGGTGCGATGAAAGAAGGATGTGGACGACAGAATGGAATGAAATTCTCTTTACTGACGAGTCACGCTTCTGTATGCAACACCACGACGGTCGGATTCGAGTCTGGAGACACCGTGGAGAGAGGATGCTGAACAGCTGCATTATGCACCGTCACACTGGTCCTGCACCGGGTATTATGGTATGGGGCGGTATCGGATACCTCTCTCGCACTCCTCTAGTACGCATTGCCGGTACTTTAACCAGCCAGCGCTACATCTC
Source organism: Cheiracanthium punctorium (assembly GCA_038373885.1). NCBI lineage: Eukaryota > Metazoa > Arthropoda > Arachnida > Araneae > Cheiracanthiidae > Cheiracanthium > Cheiracanthium punctorium. Next base: position 132,822 of record JAWZYV010012224.1, on the reverse strand, counting down.
CGAGGTGTTGGAGCCAGTTGTCCTTTCTTACCTTCAGGGCTTGCCAACAGCCATATTTCAGCAGGATAATGCACGGCCACACGTGGCACGCATTGTCCAAGGGTTCTTCGTCAATCACCAGATTGAATTGCTTCCCTGGCCGGCGCGCTCTCCGGATCTTTCGCCGATAGAAAACATGTGGTCCATGGTTGCTCAACAACTGACCCAGAGTTCATCCCCAGCTGTCACACCAGATCAACTTTGGCAACGTGTGGAAGCTGCTTGGTCTGCTGTACCCCAAGAACACATTCAAAGTCTCTTTGAATCAATGCCGAGGCGTGTGGCAGCTGTGATCTCCAACAACGGCGGCTACTCTGGGTACTGATTTTGGCAGGAACCACGCTTCATAGAATGCTGTAAATTTAATCATTTGTTACTTGGTCAACATGTTATCTACACAATAAATTTTGTTGTGATATCTCTTGTTTTTCTTGGTGTTGCAATTTGGGTGGCCAGCAGTGTATTTTATACGAGTAATTTTCTCCAGATTGAAGACTTATTTTTTGGCACCAAACTGGGCGATTTATTCTCAAAAATTGCAAATCTTGTTCGACTTTCAACATATTTATTCAGAGTCAGACAAGTTATGTCGACTCTGAAAAACCAGCTTGATTTTAATAGCACTGTAGTGCTAATAATAATTTAAAAAAACTACAACAATATTTATACCAAATTCTATTAAAACCTACATTCCCCCCACCCTCCTTTTACACTTTTTTTTTATCAAACATAAAATGCAATCTGGAAATTTATATTTTTTATAATTAATCATTATTTAAAACATTTCAAACAAACTTGAGAACATTTGGCAAGGTTCTCAAGACGTTTGAGAACCTTACTCATATTTGTAGATTATTTCGAGTCGCACTCATGAATTTATTTAATGACTTTTGACGCACCATGTATTACCACCAAATGTTGATGTCTATGAAGTGACAATATTAGCTGTAACCAAACATCCAATTTTACCCGAATAAATTTCAGGGAAATTTAAAAAATATTCTTAATTAAAACTTTTAACTACACAAATGCACTTAAAACATCAATTTTTTTAAACATTATTTAAAGTGGGTGTCTCTGATTTTTGAATAAAGATTTTCTAGTCTTGTCATTAAATAAATTAGCTATATGCAACTCTGATAAATTATTCAAGCTGTTAGAAGGACTTGTTTATTAAATCAATTTTTCAAATCGGAAAGATAAAAAATATACTCATTCTTGAAAATTTAAATAACTGCAGATAATTTTTTTTTTCGTTATAGAAAACTGAAATATGCATATTTCGTTTGAAATAAAATGAGACAACGAAAAAATATCCATACATCAAAATAGCGCTCAGAGCGCAAATCTTCAACCGGTCTTTTTTAAACAATAAATATCCGAATCAATATATTCGAGCTCCTACAATTTAAGTATTTCACAATGAGCTTCAAAAATTCCTGAAGGGTATTGTTAAGTACCTTTTGCTTCTTCTCGAAAAATAAAAATTTATTAATTTGGAGAACATTTTGTTTTAATGATTTTAGAATATAGGTTTATACATAAATATTTTTCACGATGCCTGTACCGGATGTTTCAAGCTGTTAAATCAGAGGGGCACACTTTTTAAACTATTTATTTTACCACTGAATTTCCAAATAAAGTTTTCTGGTGACATTAGTTACTTTTTATGTCATAAGTTTTATAGAAGGTGGTATATATTAAGAAATAGTTAAAATGACTTTTTACGATGATCAGGAACACAAAAAGTTTTAATTAGACAAATAAAGTCCAACCTTTAAAAAGTAATTCCCAAAGAACTGCCGATGTGTATATGTAATATTAACTGAGTTTTCGACATCAGTTATTATCATCAATAATTAACGGTTAATTCTTAAATTTCAAAAGTATGAATTAAGTATAAAATAAAAAAAAAGAAATAAAATAAATTTCTACAATTCAGGAAAGTAAGAAAGAATGAGTGAAGTACAGTAACCTGTTATAATAATTTGCTATCTAATGCTAATTTATTCTTTATCTATTAGAGGTAAGTGGGTAGTGTAAATTGAAAAAAATGTTCAAAATAAGATGGGAAATAAGAATCCATTAAGAAAAATTTCGCTTGTTTATTTTCATAAAGTTACACTTTTTAAATTTGTATACCACCCCCGAACAAAAAAAATCCCAATTAGTAAAATGTACCCCATATACTCAAGAGGTGACTTACAAAATTTGAGAATTATACCTTAAAAAGTGTCAGAGATATGAAGATAAAAATAACTCTGTATGTCAGAGATAAATATTAGGTTGGTGGGAAAGTAATGTCGTTTTTCCGCATGTCAATATTTTGCCAAAACTATTCAAGATAATAATACGAAATTCGGCAGGTATGTGAGTTTCTTAGCGTAGGTGCTAGATTGGAAAGCATTTTCCAAATTTTGCAACTTATGGGGATAGGGCACCAAAACATCCTTTCTCATATCCTGAGTGATCTCAAAGAAGGAAAGAGATATCCATAAAATTCTTGCTGTAAAATACAGCCCTCGCGAATGGCTAAAAATCGATTTCAGAACATTTCGAATAGGATTCTTCATGGAGGGTAGACGTGAAAAAAGGGGGGAGGGTGTTCATTTTTAAAAAAAAAAAAAAAAGCATTATTTATAAAATTATCCCTTTAAAATTTAAGAAATGCGGGCCCTATGCCTAGGCACGGCTTGTTTGTAAATCCATACTTGTTGAAAATTTATTTGTTTGAGTTCTATCTAAGAAAACGACATTACTCTCCCAACAACCCAATATAATTCTGACATAGACCACTTTTCCATGGCTCTCGAATGGAAAAAAATCACGACGTATGATCGCATTTCAGGGATAGTACAGAAATTACGAAAGAAAATCTTTTTTTAATTTTTTATTTTTTCCCCCCACTCTATCAATTAAAGTTTACATTCAAAATCATGTATAGACCTCGATCGTCTTTCTTTAAACCTTTGAGGCGCAAACCTTTCCCATTGTTGAAAAAAGGGCATCCGTTGCCATCGCTCGACTTAACTACCAGCAAGATGGCGGACGATCGAAACGTTCATCGCGTGCCACAGATCTAGAGACCCTTTTTTTGACGCAGCTGGCTGTGCAATTATATTTTTTTTCGAGGCAGATTATATTTTTTTTTTCGTCATTCTTGCATTATTTCCTTCAAAAAAAAAAAAAAAAATGTCAAGACAACGTTATTTTATTTTATTTATTATTATTATTTTTTTCAACTTTGTAACCCTCCCACTCTCTTACGTTACAATCGTCAGATTTTCTGAATGTACACTTTTTAGCTAGTAATTAACCCACCTTATCTTAATCTGACGCGCTTCAATATTTCTGACGATCAATTTATTACTAATCTGATGAGCTGCCCTAGACGCAGGGCCCTACATAAAGGGCTTATATGTGGTGGAGGTACTCAACATGATGCAAAGTACTCCCCCTACGTTCATCTGCCGCGCTCGAGTAAATCCCCAAACACACATTGGGCTCCTCTACTATATTCAAAATGCTAACCACCTCTATACCTAGCTCTTTCTATTGTATGTGCTGTGTTCTTTTTAAGTTATGCTGAGTTTTTTTTTTCTTTTTCTTTCTTTTTTTTTTTTTTTTAAAGTTGCATTTAGATGTGCTATTGTCCTTTGAGGCAAGACGAGTAAATTATCAAAGGTAAAATACTTCGCTTTTTTTTTTTTTTTTTTTTCAAACAGACAGGGAAACGCTATTTAATATTGGGACCAAGCGGCATAGCAAAAAGTTGTCGGCTTCTCTCTTTTAATTTCGACCATCTTCTATCCTATTCTTTCCAATTTCCGGTGTTCTGATTTTCCTCTGTCTTTGTTTTCAGCTTGCATTCCGCGGGGCGGACCGCTCCAGCAGCCTCTAATTGTTGTGCAACTCATTGCGGGTTATTTCAAACTATAAATGTTTTTTTTTTTTTAATTATTAACCCTTTAACGCGCAGTAATCCCGGTCTGGGAACACCAAACTCTGACGTTTTGACTGTTCCCTGTCACGAAGAATAGATTTGATTTCTATAAAAATAGTTGCGGGTGACATAGCTCCACGAGAATCCTTTACTTTTCTATGCATGTCATTTCCCATAAAAAAAATGGCCACGATTATTTTTAACAGCCCGGACATCTGCTGAAAAATGGAAGAATGCGAGAAGAGCTGGAGAGATTGCTCAATGCTGAAAAAGGGCATCCGTTGCCATCGCTCGACTTAACTACCAGCAAGATGGCGGACGATCGAAACGTTCATCGCGTGCCACAGATCTAGAGACCCTTTTTTTGACGCAGCTGGCTGTGGCCACGCAGCCAGCTGTGTTGAACGTTTGATGATGAACGCGATGAACGTTTTGATCGTCCGCCATCTTGCTAGTAGGTAAGTCGAGCGATGGCAACGGCTGCCCTTTTTATCAGCATTGGTAAAGGGTTGCGCCTCAAAGGGTTGATTCCTATTGCACGATAATTACAACTTTCGAATCCGTTCAAAGAAACCAAGCCCAATTAATGGAACTTAATTGTTCTTTAATTGAATATTTTGCATCTACCATATTTTACTAAAAAATTTAGTGACAACGAGCCCCCACCCCCTACAGAATTTCTAACTTTTAGACGAGCAACATTGCCTTTTCAGCATTGGGAAACGGTTGCGCTTCAAAGGGTTAATGTTATAATTATTTCATGAACAAAGGAAACAAATTGCAATGAGTTTCGAAAACCGTTTGACTGTCCCTATTATTATTATTATTATTATTATTATTATTTTGTGCAAAACTTTGAGGTTGATATTTTGAAAATTATAGAAAAATTGCTGTTGGTGATAAAAATGAAAATAAATAAAATTAAATAACAATATATTCTTGCTGTTGATATTTTGAGACTTCACAGCTTAAGAATAATGAAATGGTAATTTAACTGCAGAAAAAAAAATTAATTAAAAAACTTTTGATAATGTCAGTTCCCTTTTAAGAATTTTTTGTTACTAATTTTTAATTTTTATTTTACAGTTATATATTTTTAACAATAAACAAAAGTAATAAAAACCAGGTAATTAATAATCATAAACTACTATTACCTAAATGATTGCCTCTATCATTGATTTTTGTTGTTAATAATCGTTAATTCATTGAGCTTCACGGCCAAGAGGGAAGAAAATATAACTATTTTAAGTGTAATTGAACACTTGTATAATAGCCTATTATTTAAACACCATCTACCATACCTCTTCCCCGGAAAATAAATTATGCGCGCAGATATTTTTTTTCCAATTTCATAGAAGCTCCATTTCCAAATTCAGCATACAGATTGATTAAAACATTTTAATGAGATGTTTTTTCTTTTCAAAAAATTTAAATTTTAAATTATTATGATTTTTTAATTAGAAAAAAAAGTTGTTTAAGTGATATGGTCATGTTATATACTTTATGAAAGACCCCAAAACACTGAACAAATGACATAAATCTCAATTCTCTAGATCAGATATGCCTTGAGTCACAGACTCTTAAAGATTGTTATATAATGCAAAATGTCCTTTTCAAAATTTTAAACTCAGAAATAAATTGTTTCAAAAATCCGAAGATTTGCATTTTTCATCTGATGTGGTAGTACCACAAATAAACCCAAAATCATCAATATCTAGAAACATGATGTATAGACCGTTGGCAAGTTTTAATCGATTAATAAAACATTATCGTAATTTATTAATTTTTATACATTATTATTATTTTTATTAATAGAAGTAATAGTAATAGCAATAGCAGTAATAGTTTCCCGACTACTGGCATAGTGCAAAGCGCCCTAAACTGGGAGACGGAAGGTGCCTGGTTCGAAACCAAATCGCGTCCGCCGACCTAACCGTTTGGAATCTTCCGTGGTTTCCTCCGAAACTTAGCATAAATACGGGTAGCGTTGCCAGGCGTACGGATAAAGCCGGACATAGTTAGGCTTTTGGATTGCGTGTAAGGCCAAACTGAACGGTGTCCGGCTTTTGTTAGGCTTTTTACTCGTGACTTTGGCTGATTAGTAATAAAGTACTTGAACTGATTTGGCATTCGATGTTATTTATATTTCATTAGAATTTAAAAAGATTCATGGTAATAATCAAAAAAGCTTGATTTTACGTACAATTTTTTTGTTGTACCCATTAATACTGAGACAAAATCCTCAATACTGTAGGCTGTCCGGCCTTTTTACCCAAATGTCCGGCCAAACTGGCTGGTCTGTCCGGGTATTTGGTTTGGCGACCTGGCAACCCTAAATACGGGTTAGGACCCCTTAGAAAGACCTCGAAGGAGGCACCCCACCCATAGGCCTAAGATCCCTCGTGCAGATAACTGGCCTTAATCCCACAACACCACAACAGCAGTAATAGTTTTTGGAACTGAACTCGGGGAAGAATAAATGAATTCTACTAGAGCATTTCTGCAGTAAGCGGAAAGCAAAGTATTGAAAGGTTCTGACGTATAAGGTCACTTGCAAATTTTATTTTAAAATGTAGAGGTGAATTTGAGGAGAAGAAGAAGAAGAAGCATCTGAGCTGTCAGGGTCATCCTTGATTACGACAGTGAGCAGGGTTCCAGATTCCAAGAAAAAGAATGCGTTTTTCCATAGAAACAAGGGCACAAGGTTATGAATTCTGAAAAAGAGAAACTTTTTATTAAATTCATTTTATGTAATATTCGAAATATACCAAAGCTGAATAATCTTGAAGAAAGGGAACACATGAAAATAAAATAAATAAAAACTTTGTGAAAAAAAAACCGCACATAAAAGGTTACTTCAAGGCGTTACGATCGTTTCGACCGAAAATTCCTTCCGTCTTCTTCAGAGAAACCCTTCCGTCAAACAGAGCAGAGGGAACTCAAGAGAGTTCATTTTTTAATTATGTTTTCTGATGAATGAAAGTTTCTTTTTTTAATTATGTGTAAATTAGCACACTTTGAATTTCATAAATTCTTTTTTCTTTTGTTCACCCCCCCCCTCTCCTCTTCCTTTTTTTGTGTGTGTGAGTTTAATTTTATTGTTAAAGCAGTTGAGTGAAAGCGTTCAGTACCACGGGCTTCCAGTAGGCTTGATCCGCCTCTGAAATTGAGGAATTTTTTTCTTAACCCTTTGAGGCGCAACCCTTTCTCAATACTGGCTGTGCCGCACAACCAGATATCGCCAAAAAGGGCCTCTAGATCTGTGGCACGCGATGAACGTTTCGATCGTCCGCCATCTTGCTGGTAGTTAAGTCGAGCCATGGCAATGGTTGCCCTTTTTTCAGCATTGGGCAATCTATCTAGCTGTTCTCGCATTCTTCCATTTTTCAGCAGATGCCAGTGCTGTTAAAAATAAATTTGATTGTGTTAATTTAAAATAAATTTGTTAAAATAAATTTGATTGCTAAAAATAAATTGATAAAATGGCAATTTTTTTACGGGAAATGTCGTGCTAAAAAGTAAAGGATTCTCGTGGAGCTATGTCACCCGCAGCTATTTTTATAGAAATCAAATCTATTCTCTGTGACTGGCAACAGTCAAAACGTCAGAGTTTGGCGTTCCCAGAGCGGGAACACTGCGCGTTAAAGGGTTAACGGAGTGTTATTTCTGACCATTTGAACATTTTTTTTTTTCAATTTACACTGCCCACTTATATCTCTAGATAAAGAATAAAACCCCATTACCACCTTTTTGGGACACCCTGCATAGTGACAATTTTATGGCTCCAATTACTATATACCGGAGATAATTGCCTTGGCCCCAGCCGCTCTGTTTCTTTTCTCTACGCACTTTGGACACCTGATTCTGGTCGTACAGTCTTTATAGAAAATATACTTGATTATGGTGTGTAAACAATGAGAAATTAATTAAATAAATGAATAACAGCTGAAATAAAATAAGTTGTTATTCACGAAACTAACCTGGTGATAAAAATAATGAATTTAATTGAAATAAAAATTACATGCTAAAAAAATGCTTGTATTCAATTTGTCCACACTTTTGAGACAGGGTTCTGTTTTAACCCCTTCTTGGTCGGACTTTCCCCCTTCAAAAACAAATAAATAAAAATTTAAAAAAAATAAAGAAAAAAAAATAAAAAATGTAAATCCATTAATTAATAAAAAAAATAGCCAGCGGTGCCAGTCTTTACAGATACAATGAAGCGCTTTTTGGAAACAGCATTTCAAAAATAGTAACAACCACTCATGCTTTACTGACTGACTGAAAATAAGTTTAATGGAGTACCTAAACAAAGCGCGTTATGACTATTTCCGCCACATTTTAACAAAAATTACTATTCACAAAAAGAGGTTAATTGTATTCCGTAAAGGTTGGAAAATTCTTTGTCGGCATAAGACGCCGATTTCAACATGAACTAGAGCAAATTTTTATTTATTTATTGTTTGCTAGGAAAGGGGGTTGCATTACACGGTTGTCGGTGAAATATTTGATGCTGTAAACCTCGAAATATGTAGTATATTCATTTTATTGTGGTAATTTTACTGGCTTTATTAATTTAAATGGATTTCAAGTCCAAAAATATTCAGAAGCAAATTCCTTTTTGTGATTGTATAATGCTGCATTTAACCCTTTAACGCGCAGTGTTCCCGCTCTGGGAACACCAAACTCTGACGTTTTGACTGTTGCCAGTCACGAAGAATAGATTGGATTTCTATAAAAATAGTTGCGGGGTGACATAGCTCCACGAGAATCCTTTACTTTTTAGCACGTCATTTCCCGTTAAAAAATGTTCACGATTATTTTTAACAGCACTGACATCTGCTGAAAAATGGAAAAATGCTAGAACAGCTGGATAGATTGTCCAATGCTGAAAAAAGGTCAGCCGTTGCCATCGCTCGACATAACTACCAGCAAGATGGCAGGCGATCGAAACGTTCATCGCGTGCCACAGATCTAGAGACCCTTTTTGGACAACAGCTGGCTGTGTAGCTGTGTTGAACATTTGATGATGAACTTGATGAACGTTTCGATCGTCCGCCATCTTGCTGGTCGTTAAGTCGAGCGATGGCAACGGCTGCCCTTTTTTGAACATTGGGAAAGGGTTGCGCCTCAAAGGGTTAACCAATTTTCTGCTGGGCGAGTTGCTTCAGACCTAATTTGATTATAAGCCGCATAATATCAGGTTTCGGTCGAGTCCTAAATTTGCTCAACTTTTAAAATATCGTCCAAGAATTTCCTTTTATTTGAGATGCTCGCGGGAACTTCTTTCCGTAGTTTATAAAAAAAACGGAACCACTTTTGAAATACCGGACCATTTTAGAACACTATTTCCAAAGTTCGGAGTTTTTTGAAAATGCAGAACCCGTACGAGCACGTTATGTGTTATGTCGATTCGATTGTAAGTGCTAGAAACAAAGTTAATTTATTAGGGAGGCATTTTTGTAATTTCCGGTAATCAACGTAATTCGGCTTCTTCCAAAAACTCGTTTCTCACGGGAAATTCAACAGGCCACGCGTGTCTTTTCCGCGAAAAGAATTTCATCTCCAGCAATAAGCCGTCGATGAATCGGAGAAATAGCTCGAAGTTGTTGTGTCGGAACACTTTCTCAGGAATTTCATTTGTTGCGTTAGAGCAGGCGGACAAAAGATTCGCTGGAAACGAAATTTGATTATATGAATTAAATTGATAGAATCCAGTAATTAATATTTGCCATTTTGTATGTGTCCTACAGTTCATATGATGAATACCAGTGCCGAGTATTTCCTCGCAGAATGGACATTAACATGTATAAATGAGTATAAATGGTACGTACGTTATTTTCCGCGGGGTATCCCCTTAACCCTTTGAGGCGCAACCCTTTCCCAATGCTGAAAAAAGGGCAGCCGTTGCCATCGCTTGACTTAAGTACCAGCAAGATGGCGGGAGATCGAAACGTTCATCGCGTGCCACAGATCTAGAGACCCTTTTTTTGACGGCAGCTGGCTGTGCGGCACAGCCAGCTGCGTCAAAAAAGGTTTGCTAGATCTGTGGCACGCGATGAACGTTTCGATCTTCTGTCATCTTGCTGGTAGTGAAGTCGAGTGATGGCAACGGCTGCCCTTTTTTCAGCATTGGGCAATCTGTCGAGCTGTTCTCGCGTTCTTCCATTTTTCAGCAGATGTCAGTGCTGTTAATAAGAATCGTGACAATTTTTTACGGGAAATGACGTGCTAAATAGTAAAGGATTCTCGCGGAGCTATGTCACCCGCAACTATTTTCATAGAAATCGAATCTCTTCTTCGTGACTGGCAACAGTCAAAACGTCAGAGTTTGGTGTCCTCACGGCGAGGACACAGCGCGTTAAAGGGTTAAACAATTCACTACACTCTAAAAAAATGGTGCACCCTCTAACCGCACAATCAATGTGCGATCCCGTGAGCGTACATTCTATTTGCACGATCATTGCTCAACAGTTTGACGAACATTGACATCTTGACTAAAGTCTTGACGTCAGAGATACACTGAATTTCTAGTTTTTAAAAAATAATTATGAATAGATGGATATAGCTTAAATAAAAAATAAGTTTCTTAATTATACTCAAATTTAATTTAGTTAAGTACTTATTGGGGTCATTCTTCAAAAATTAAATTAATAGAATTTCTATTGGCCGCTATGCTGCGGAGCTGCACCATGTGCATTTGTTTTACTTCCTTACCGAGCAACGAGGCAATTCAAAACGTGTGTTACCTTGTTTTGTATTTTAGCTATGAAATTAAGGGTGCATCTATGATTTATCATTATTATTATTATTATTATTTTTGCAGTAAAAAAGAATGTTTTTGCTGCATTTGTAACAAGAATAGTGAATTATTTAATTTGATTTATTTAAAAAAAACATTTTCGCGATCATCAATTTACGTGTGGCTTAACATTCCCGATTAAATGTTCTCAGGATGGGGGCAAAATTGCCTTTACAAATGCATAGCTGCCAACTCTCCCGGATTTTTCAGGAGATTTCCCACCACAATTTTTAAACAGTTTTGCTTTGCATTAAAATTTCGGACTTGTTTAACCATGAAATGCTAAATGAAAATTAGTGGTGGAAAATCTCTCGAAAAATCCGGGAGAGTTGGCATCTATGCAAATGTATTTAATCTGATGAAACATATTGAAAAATATCACTTATCAGCTATCGAAAAAGTAACTTTTGTTCCTAGTGTATGTATTGTCTGAAGTAGTTGAAAATGCTGCTGAGGATGATATTGTCGTATGATGAGGTTCAGCCAATGGAGGTAGAGTAAAATGCACAGTAAAATGAGCAATATGTTGATTCAAAGGAAGCTCTTAGACATGAAATTTTATCCGTTGTTTCTGAACTGAGAAGTAGTAGCAGTCTTCCACTTAACATTGTGTCTCTTGTTGTAAATGCCGGTAACTCTGTAACACAGCTAGTCGCTTCTTTCTGTGTTAAAAATTCGAGCCTAACCACAAACGCAGAGCTGTCAACTCGTTCGTTTTTTCGGGAGATTTTCCACCACAATTTTTTAAACAGTTTTATTTTGGATTAAATTTTTGGCCCTGTTCTAATTCTATACTTACTTGGCGCCAGAGATGTCTTGATCAGGGAGAGGGCTGTCAATCTTGGTCGGAGGACGTTCAATGCACTGCGTGCGTTTGACGGCTGCCACTTCCGCAAAATGCAGTTGGAAAGGGGCGCACAATATTTGGTGCTAATTAAAAATTAGTGGTGGGAAATCTCCCGAAAAAAAACCGGAGAGTTGGCAGCTCTGACGAAAGTGATGCAACTAAAGTGCGCATTGAATTGTGCATCCCGGATACACAAGAGCACACGGTTTATGAATAGCCTTACCACACGTTCATTATGTAGATTAAGTGCACAATCACTTCTGCATCCTGAATGCCACAATTATGTGCAGCAGCTGAGAGTGCGCATACTGTGTGCTTCCCCAGCACACACATCTGTACACTGAAAGTGCGCAGTCTTTTTAGTGAGTAATACATATTAATTTTGAAGTAGATGAACGAGACGCAGTTTAAACAACGACTGCCCATAGACTTTAATACAGTGACCACCAAAAGTTTATGTAAAACATGTTTTTCAAAGCTCACCATAAAAAGAACGGCAGTAACAATAAAATTTATTGCTTATATGAATGATAGTAATCAACTAAAAAAAAAAAAAAAAAAAAAAAAATATTCAAAATCGATAGCTTCCACTTTTATTTTATAGAACAGAATCAGCTATATATGAGAGAGAAAGGTGGGTAAATAGGCCTTGGTAATTACGTGCGTAACTTTTGACGATTTGCAACTGTTGTTGGCAGATTCGTTGACAATAGTATAGTCCAGCTGTGTCTAGTAAAAGCCGTTTGCCCGATTCCTTAAGATGGCGGTCGGTCGGATATATGTTAATAAGGTTGTCATTGACTGAGACTGCGCACAGCCAGCTGTCGTCAAAAAAGGGACTCTAGATCCGTGGCACGCGATGAACGTTTCGATCGTCCGCCATCTTGCTGGTAGTTAAGTCGAGCGATGCCAACGGCTGCCCTTTTTGCAGCATTGGGAAAGGATTGCGCCTCAAAGGGTTAATGCAATCAGAAAAGGCCGTTGAATTGATATGCAAAATTTCTTACATGTAGATAAATTATTTATGTGAATATGGAATCATATACATAAAAGCCTTTTTTTTTCGATTTCCACCACTTTTAAAGGGTACAAGACACCTTAAGAGAGGATCCAATGTTAAAACATTTGCTGCTATTAGGTTGTAACGAAAGTTTCCCGCCACCACAAATATCGCCTGCAAACAGTTCACGTTGGTGTGTTAGCTCATATTTTGTCAAACAAATTTTGTCATTTGAAAGAAAGAGACTTGCTTTAGAACACTGTTGTTAAAAAATATCGTTATTATTAAGTACAAGGTGTCTGAAATGGAGCTATCATGTTAGTGGATTAGAACCATCATTGACTCCCACTTCTGTTGCAAAAAATCAGCTACAGAATGTCAAAGAATTATGTGTGTAATGTGTGTCTACTGTTGTATCACATGGCACTGTGAAGGTTTCGTACTGAAAGTTAGAAAACAGGGCCTATGGCATTCAAAGAGCAGAGCGTTCTGGCCGGCCTACTGATGTTGATGGGGGACACCTGCGAGAACTTGTGGAAGAAGATCAATATTTAACCGCTTGAGAGCTAGCTAAAGAGTTAGACATTAATGCAATGCCCATTAGTCATGCTATGAATCACATAAACTTGATGTACAAGTTCAATTGCCGCATCAAGCAGACATGGCGGAGAACTTTCGTTACAACCTGATACATTAAACATGAAATTCGAGAAATTTCTATGAAGAATATCAATTTATAATAATATGAAGAAATCAAATTTCTTAAGGTATACATATATATAAATAAAGCAATGTGTAAACTGTCCGTTAGTTAGTTAGTTAGTTTGTCTGTGTCTCGCGTAGCTCGCAGACGGGTGATCGTAGACCTACCAAATTTTGTACGGAAATTCTCCAGGACGGGTCCCGACACACCTCGAAGCGATTTTTTCAAAATTCGAATTATTTTAGGAGATATCGATAAAAAACGTGTCGCAAAAGGATCATTTTTGTTCTCGCCATTTCGCAATTGTAACCCCGCAGTGGAAAGAGCGAGGTTTGAGCATATCTAGGTTGCCATGTTTGGCAAGTTTATTAAATTATTCAGACTCTTGAAGTAAAAATAAAAGAATAACGATTTTTTTTGTTTGGATTATTTGTAAGGTTATTTCTTAATTAAAATATCGTGTGCATGTGAAATCAGAGCAGGAATGAAATGATTTATACTCAAAAGAAAAATAGAATTTGGAAATTTTCCGAAAATAAATGTGCAACTTTTTAATTTGGCAAAAAATAAAAGGGTTGATGTGCGATTTTGAGAAGATGTGATTCTAGCGCCAAGCGCTATTTATCGTCTGCTTTTGTTACTTGAATTATGAATACACCTGAATGAGTTTTTAAACTTTATTTCAGTTCGAATTGTACATTTTTCTACGCAGCTTTTTCCAATCTATTTCTAATGTATTACATCCAGAAAGAAAATTGTTAGAAATATCAATTTTAATTGTGTTTAATCACACTCATCAATAATGATATACTTTCCAACTTAATGGAATAAGGAAAGAAAATAGGGAAGACCCATGGATTATAATACGCTTTTAATATAGCCTGCGTACTTTAGTGCGTATTTAAAATCTGAAAGTGTTTCAGATTTTCTTAGTTTTTTTCCTTTCCATTTTTTATAAAGGCCAATATATCCAGAAGCTCTTCAGAATTAATATAGGACGAAAATAATTTGTTCCTTTTTGTAGGTTTTTATCATTTAACCATCTTATTTTTGCAACCAGGGACGGCCCGAAACAGTAAGCATCGCATCTGGGAGCTGGCTTCGAAGAGGCGTCATTTCGAACACAAGAAAAGTAGAGCATAAAAGGGGGCGTCTTTTTTATATTAGCAGGGGGCGCCACTTACCCTAGGGCCGCTCCTGTTTTTAACCATCTTAATTTTAAATTCCATTCAGAATCTGAGAGATTTCAGTGCCAAGGAAGCCGGTGAGGAACAGGATTCTCTCCGAACAAGATTTATTAAGATGGCGAACCAACTGGTCGCCGGAGGGCGGCTAGTATTAAAATAAACTATCTGCTTCAGGGACTTACTCCATTTTCAGGTTGATTTTTTATAAGCTGCACTACACACCGAAATAAACGAAAAATCTTTTGTTGAAATTAAAAAAAAAATTTTTAAACTTGCAATTGCAGAGCAAAAGTTTTCGAAGAATGACGCATTTTGCAAAGTTTCTGATGTTTAAGAATTTTCCCTTAAAGTTTCGTAACTGGTACAAATTTATCGTATATTACAGCGTATAGTATGACTTGTGGAGATACATTCTAAAAATTTTCTAGACCCTGGCATTATTAACTTATCTATAATTATGTACCAAAACCACATGATATTTTCGAACTACAGTCTTAATGTTAGACTACTGTGAATAAAACCATCCGAGACGCTAATGTATTTCGTAAATAATAAATTTATTCTCTTTTGATTAGCCCACGTAATTCTTTGCTTCAAAAAAAAAAAAAAAAAAAAAAACCGGCATACAGTACTTTATTCATATGACCAGCTTTTCAAAATGCTTACCCCAGTCAACAGTTTAAGAATTTCAGAAATTTATGGAAAAACATTGCAATTCTATAAAAATGCCGAAACCGAGTAATTTGTAAATATCCAAGATAGATCCCTTAATCATTGATCCAATATTATAAGATTAAAAATACTTTTTTCATTGGCACATAGCAATCCAAAATATGAGGAGGGGTGTCAGGATGCAGTTTTCGTGGAGTCCGCTGATATATTATTTAAAGAGAATAAAAAATGAATTAATGTCTGCATCGATAATAATAAGAAAATGTCATCCAGATACTCTTTATAGATATAGAAGACTTTTTGAAAAATCATTAAAAATATGCCTTTTAAAGCAGTATCTTCAATTCTTTAAAAAATGTGTAAGAGCTTGGTGAGAAATCTTTTAAAGCCCCGAAGGCCACAGAATTTCAATATTTTTTTTTTTAAATATTTTTTATAGTTCTATCTCTTTATTTGAAAGCAATCATCATTATTATTTTCGGAGTATGCCTAGTTTAGTGAATTAAGGCTAAGTCTAGTAAATATATTTTTATAGTATGTAGTCCAACGAAAAAAGTGTGTGTGCGTGGGGGGGGGACGTTCATTTTTCAAGATTTTAACTTAAATGTGTGTAATTATTAAGTGCAATTATTGTAAAGAAGCAATTAAAAGTTAACTATATTATTTCTGATTTTTAAGAAACGAATATCATCATTTTTTCCTATTTGATTCAGTTTTGAATGCAAAAGTAATGTAATTGTAATCAACAGTTGCTTAACCCTTTAACCGGCAGTGTTCCCGCTCTGAGAACACCAAACTCTGACGTTTTGACTGTTGCCAGTCACGAAGAATAGATTTGATTTCTATAAAAATAGTTGCGGGTGACATAGCTCCACGAGAATCCTTTACTTTTTAGCACGTCATTTCCCGTAAAAAAATTGTCACGATTATTTTTAACAGCACTGACATCTGCTGAAAAATGGAAGAATGCGAGAACAGCTGGAGAGATTGCCCAATGCTGAAAAAAGGGCAGCCGTTGCCATCGCTCGACTTAACTACCAGCAAGATGGACGGACGATCGAAACGTTCATCGCGTGACACAGATCTAGAGACCCTTTTTTGACGCAGCTGGCTGTCCCCGGCACAGTCGAGCGATGGCAACGGCTGCCCTTTTTTCAGATTTGGGAAAGGGTTGCGCCTCAAAGGGTTAAAGACTCATGGATCCATAAATAAGAAATTGAGAGCTTTTGAAAACGTATGGCATGGCCATATACAGTGGTCGCCGCTTATTTCGGTCAGCGGTTTATACGGTGAGCCGCTTATTCCGGTGAAAATCGGCATGAACTGTATGAAATAGCCGAATTGCGCTGGTTTTCCGCCGGTTACCTCGGTAGTGAGTGTCGCTTTATCCGGTCAGATAAGCTTTGGCGATTATGAAAATTTCGTCGTAACTAGCTTTTAGGGCGGAGTGAAAGCCAGTCATAGATGACTCTTTGTGTGGAGGTGTTACGGTAATCCAATCAAAACAATTTTTAATACAGTTACGAATTTTTGGGGTAACCTGCTTTTCTGGGGTTTAGAATAGTTTAAAATTCAGTTTTGTACGCGTCAAATAGCTCGCGAGAAAAACCTGGCACCCGTTCCATGTAATTGCCATTCCTTGAATATATAGCGCACCCATGCGCCAATAATACAAATGGATTAAAAAATATTAAAATAACTTTTAAATATTAGTCTTCTTCTACGTAAATAAGTATACATATATTGGTAATTTTTATTAAATTTAGAAGTTCTTTAAAAAAGTTTTATTTTTGTGTTTGGAAAATGCAACGGCAAACAAAAATAAGCTTAAATTGCTTGTGATAGTATAGGGGACCCAAAATAACCTCTTCGAAGGGCCCCATCTACTTATGATCATAGGCCCTGGTTAGGGAACGTACCCATACTACGTGACCCGTTTAGGGAGGGGGGGGGAGGTCTTCAAAATTACTACGCTCAGTCACAGGAGCGGGGGGAGGAGGGTTGGCTTAGATTTTTGTTACGTAGTCGATTTCGCCGAGAGAAATTTGCTGTAAATTAGCAATATGTTTTTACATAAATTTTTCTTTTTCATAATATTTAATTTACTAGTACTTATAAGCATGCATGCAGTCTTATGCAATAAACGCCGTATTAATAAAGACGAATATGAGTCAAATTATTTTCATTTGTTTCACTTTCAGCCTGCGAAATGATTAAAAATCATACTTATCAATACTACGTAAAATCTTAAAGGGGAGGGGGGGGGGGTCTTGACATATACTACGAGTGGTCACCAAGGGGAGGGAGGGGTCGAAAAATCTAAAAAACATAGTTCACGTAGTATGGGTACGTTCCCTTACCCAGCAAACACACACAGGTTCTCTGAACGTCTATTAACGTTCAGAAAACGTCTTCTGAACGTTAATTGACGTTCAGAGAGCCTGTGTGTGTTTGCTGGGTAGGGGCACTGACCAGGGGCGGCCCTAGGGCCGGACAAACCGGACCCCTGTCCGGGGCGGCAAATTTTAGGGGCGGCATTTTGGCTCGAATTTGAAAAATACATTTTGTATTAGCAAACGAATTGTTAAAAAATATTCCGAAGAATATCATTCTATATAACTTTACTAGCAGATGTACCCATCAGTCATTGATGGGTTTTTACTAACCGCGCGAAATTTCGTTTGCATTGTAAGAGTACAAAAAATGGAATTAGCATACTGGCAAAAATATAGAAAGCAAAGTTATAACTCTTGTGTATTGTTTAAAGATTACAGGTTAGAGAGTAACAAATTACTGAGACAAACTGTCAATAGAGAAAATATTTTACATTCAAAATTATTTTCTTTTAGTGGATGAGCTTCCTACATCAAGAAGTCATTTAAAGGTGCAAAAGATGCTAGTAATGAATATTAAACTGAAAAGAGAATACCTGGAAAATGCTTTGTAATAGCAAGTAGCCTCCTATATTTAGCACCTCAACATCTGATTGAATGATATTTTGATGATTTTACTTGATGCGCGGAGAACTTTATCAAAGTTTACGTCATACCTCAAAAATAATTCAAATTTGTAGCAAATTAAAAACCTATAATTTTAATTTACTAACCGCCTACTTTAAAAAAAAATTTCATTTCATTCCCTTTTGTCTGACCACTAGTGCACTAGTTGTTTTAACGAAGTGGTCACACAAAATTTTCTCAAAATAATAAATATATATATATATTTAATTAGGATGAATTCAAACAATGTTATTTAACTCCTCGTCAGTAACTGAATTTTGTACTATTAGTTTTTAATAGTTGAATGAAATTTTAATATTATGCCTGAAAATTTTTGCACAATTTTCTCAAAATTAAAAAAATAATAATGATAATTTAAAAAAAGAAATCGACGTAATTTGTTTAAGTCGAACAGCCACTTATTGTACTACCTCCAGACGCCTTAAAGTGACGCAGCCCCCCTCCCTCCCCGCCCCCTATAAAAGAAAAAATACAATGCAACTTTTAGTAACCCTTTCAATTTATTCAAATCTTTTAAAAATTTCGATGATGCTTTGTTACCCATCACATGACTTAATTTCATTCTGTTCTCTTAATCCGTTTTTGATGGATGCCAGAACAAACTTTTTAAGCGATTTTTACAAAATCTCAAAGTCTATGAATTATTTAAAACAATTTTGGTAGCTATTGTTTCAATTAACTTACCATTCAATATAATTCCAAATTTCATTCTATTCCATTGAGCCATTTTTTTAACAAAGGGCGAACATACATTTACACACAGTTTTCAAACAACAGTTTTAAATCTCAAAACTTTTAAACGAATTAGAAATATTTTAGCACCTGCAGTTTAAATTAAGTTGCCACTTTTGGTGTTGTTATAAAATTAATTTCATTCGCTTCAGTTGTTTAAATGTGATGTGCAGACAAATATTTACTCATTTTGCATAGATTTTTCACAAGGTTTCCAATTGGATTCAAATTACACTTTGTTAATGAAATTCAACAAGCCAAATACTATCCTACATTTCTAGATTGCATTCCTGATGCCAAAAAAATCGAACAAATCGCATTCTTGGTAAGGTATAAAGTTATTGACAAATCTAATTCCAATGAGGCTACCGTTAAAATTGATGAAAGAATTTTAAGTTTTTGTTTCAGTGATTTGGCTTCAGGATTATTTAGCTCTCTCAAACAGTTCATGTTCCTATGTTCTATTATTATTTGGTATACAATCTTCAATTCCGTGAATCCATTAAGAAAGCTACTGCAGTCAAAAGACAACGATTTACCACCTGCTCTAGAACTCTTAAGAAACTGTAAAGATTTTTTTTTTTTTTTAAGGAGCTTCGATTGGATGTGATTTTAAATGAAATGTTCTGTTATGCAAGAGAACTGACCGACGAGATAGTATTCTGGCTAACACTGAGTTCGCAGCCACGTAACATATTAATTTTTTGATTGCGAAGCACGAGATGATCTGGTGAAAGATCCTAAATTAAAATTCAAGATAGTTTTATTTTTTACAGTAAACAAAGCGATTAATACCTTAGAATGCAGATTTAATTTAATAACTACCCAATGTAATTATTTTAAATTTTTGCACGGCATATATATGAGTTAAAAGATACTCTTAAAAAGTGTTAATTAAACATTATTACACAGTGTAAGAGTGTTAACACTGTGTAAAGTGTAAACAATTGGAGTTAATGCTGACCGATGGAGAATCAGGGAATATAAACGCTCTTGATCTAGTAAATGAAATAGTGTCAGTTACGGCCTTATTAGGCAATAAGGTAAGCCCAATTGAAATTTTAAAGCTAATTTCAACTTTAGATTTTACATGCATATCTTACTGTTGCTTCGAGAATTTCGCTTTCTTTGCCGATAATTGTGGCAAGTGCAGAAAAGAGTTTCTCAAAATTAAAGTTAACTAAAATTTCTTATGTTCCACAACTCTTCCAGATACGTTAAAAAATTTAACTACATTGGCTATCGAACATGAATTAGTTGAAAAATTGATTTAAGAGAAAAAGTCAGGAATTTTGCGAAATTAAAAGTCAGTGAAAAAAATCAAGAGTTTTTTTTCTTTCTTTTGGTTTTTAGCTTAATGTGTGGTTTTTAATAAATATGGTTTTTTCTTATGCTGTGTTATGTTTAAAGAGCTATTCCAGTTTTATAGGCATGCAAACAGAATCTGTAAACAATTTATTTCTTTTAATAGTAATTTTACTGTGTGCGTGTGGGAGGAGGGGGGGCGGCGTTTTATATTTTTTGTCCGGGGCGGCAAAACTGTTAGGGCCGGCCCTGCACTGACTGAGGCTGTAGGACTCTCTTCTACGCCATCGTTAATTAATATTTAATTTATTTAACCCTCTTTAGTTCCTGGTCAAACCTGAGCTCCGAAGTGCTACATTTCACTGAACAAATTCCCCTCTCCTTCGCCATGAATGAATAAGTCCTTATGCACGTTACTTATTCAGAACGATCCTTATAGTAAGTATAGAACGCGTTTTAGCGTGTCCGCGTGGCCTAACGGATAAGGCGTCTGACTTCGAATCAGAAGATTGCAGGTTCGAATCCTGTCGCGGACGTGCCGCTGACTTCTTTTTATAGTTAAAAAATTATTTGATTAATGTTTACTGATAAATCGATTAAAATAATCTTCGTTTTGAGTTAAGAGGCACATACCTTTTAAACGTATTCAAAACAAAGGAAAATTGCTAGTTTTCAAACTGCTGTATCTCTGTAAAAAAAAAAAAATTCCCAACATAAAGTTCGACATTATTATATAGAACAATCTTTTATTTTTGATTTCTTTGATTAAAAAGAGTTTTAAAATTTTAATTATTATTAAACTAAATTTCCGACCACTGTTTTTTTTTACATATCATTGCTTACGTGCAACTTAAATATCCTGCTGTGTCCGCGTGGCCTAACGGATAAGGCGTCTGACTTCGAATCAGAAGATTGCAGGTTCGAATCCTGTCGCGGACGTGCAGCTGTTTTTTTTTTTAGTTGTAAAATTATTTGATTAATTTCAACTGGTAAATCGATTAAAATAATCTTTGCTTTGAGTTAAGGGGGACATACTTTCAAACACATTCAAAACAAAGGAAAATTGCTAGTTTTCAAACTGCTGTATCTCTGTAAATATTTTTTTTTTTTCAACATAAAGTTTCACATTATTATACAGAACAATCTTTTATTTTTGGATTTCTTTCATTAAAAAGAGTTTAAAAAAATTTTAATTATTATTATTTAACTAAATTTCTGGCCATTGTTTTATTGCAGATCATTGCTTGCGCGCAGCTTAACTATATTAAAAATGCATTTAAATGCTCATTTTATTTTATTTTATTTTATTTTAATTTTGAAGGTAAGTAACTAAAGTTTAAAATGGCGAACCGTAATGTCAAAATTATATCAGAACAATAACATGAATTTAAC
This sequence comes from Cheiracanthium punctorium, assembly GCA_038373885.1. Lineage (NCBI taxonomy): Eukaryota > Metazoa > Arthropoda > Arachnida > Araneae > Cheiracanthiidae > Cheiracanthium > Cheiracanthium punctorium. Next base: position 111,180 of record JAWZYV010012224.1, on the reverse strand, counting down.
TCAAAATCTCTTCGTAAACATATTAATCCAAGGGGTTTGAGTTAGCGTTAGTCAAATATATTCATTAAATAATTAAAAACTTCAGAATAACACCACAATAAAAGTACTTGTTTTGAATTTGTTACTTGTTTTTAGCCCATTGTTTATGAAATTTGATTAAAAAATATACGAACCTTTCATCACTTTTCCCAAAGCGATTATTAGCAGGTATGTGAAAAGGGCATTTTTGACTCCACATTGCTATGTGATTCTGATTCCTTATTATGTGTCCTATCTCCCTTTAAATTTTGTATCAATAGTTATGAGACACCTTATACATCTATGCCAAAGGGGAAAATAAGTCATGTAGTTTGAAGCATTGTATATTCTTGTCTGTATTTCGATAGGCAAAAATACGTATATACCCACAAAATAACTGTGCTAGTGTTAGAAAATGCTGCTTAATTAATAGTTCCGATCCGATTTAGCTTTCTTGCTTCCTCCTCAATGTTTCTCTGGTATGGTACTCTCCCTAACTGGATTGCAGGCAGAAGAGTAGAGTATTTCCGAATTTATGTGCTTATATTACGCGAAATACTTCCCACAAACTTCGTCCTCTATTTTGAAAATATAAAAAAGTAGTGGATTTTCGAAGCAAGAGATCCAGGCAAATGGTATTTAAGGCAATAACTCTCAACTAGACTCGGTTTTATACAGCCACCTTGTTTCGCGATGCTCGCAAAATCCAATTTTCCAGTCACTTGGCAAATAACTTGCTGAGGAGAAAAATGCACGACCGACGTCTGTTGCATCTAGCATGAAAAGTGCAACTTTTGATGCCTTCCCTTGGGAGTTTTGTGTAATTTGCGAAATTTGTTTCTCTTTGGAAAACACAAGAATCTATTTTGAGGTACAGCAACAATCCCATCCCGGCAATATATATACAGAGTCAGGGGCGTAGCCAGAAATTTTTCATGGGGGGGGGGTTACGACTTCTACAACTCATATATATGTATACGTGTGTGTGATAATGTGAAGAATATACATTTTGTATGGCAAAAAATTCCCCATGGGGGGGGGGGGTATGACCCCCATAACCCCCCACTTGGCTACGCTCCTGTACAGAGTGTTTCAAACTGTTTGATGAACACCACATTTTTTTAAACTATAGACTTAGAGCCGTGGTAGCCCAGTGGTTAACCCTTTGAGGCGCAACCCTTTCCCAATGCTAAAAAAAGGCCAGCCGTTGCCATCAACAGCGTTGACGACAGCTGGCTGTGCGCGCACAGCCAGCTGTCGTCAAAAAAGGGTCTCTAGATCTGTGGCACGCGACGAACGTTTTGATCGTCCGCCATCTTGCTGGTAGTTAAGTCGAGCGATGGCAACGGCTGGCCTTTTTTCAGCATTGGGCAATCTATCCGGATGTTCTCGCATTCTTCCATTTTTCAGCAGATATCAGTGCTGTTAAAAACAATCGTGACAATTTTTTGTACGGGAAATGACGTGCTGGAAAGTAAAGGATTCTCGTGGAGCTATGTCACCCGCAACTATTTTTATAGAAATCAAATCTATTCTTCGTGACTGGCAACAGTCAAAAGCGTCAGAGTTGATGTTCCCAGAGCGGGCATGCGGTTAAAGGTTAAACTTAGACTAGAGCCGTGCCAGTGGTTAAGGTGTTAAAATGTGTATCGGAAGGTTGCAGGTTCGATTTCGAAGACTACCGTGTATATGTGGTGTATGTGCACGTTAAGTCAGTGGTCACTAGCGGTTTCCGAAGGGTATACCAATTTTCAGAGGTCGTCATCCTTCTGATGGGGATCCAAAATGTGGCTGCAAACTCCAGGAAGGACGTGTGTAACTCTAAACAGCACATTCGGTGGAGTGAGCTGTCCTCTTATGGCAAACAAATCAAAGGCTTCATCACCACACTCCCAGTTGGAAACGGTTTTGTAATGACGTGCGGTTTTTTTTAGGCCAAAAATTTTTTTAAGAGGACTATATAAAAAAAGGAGAACAAGTAAAGCCATTTTAATGTAACCCTGTAGGTTTTTGTTCGTTCATAACATGAACGACAGAAAGTCTGTGTTGGAAAAAATTTTTAGGCATTACTTATTTTTCTTGTTCATCAATTATTTCGGTGAATACGTGGCAGAACCTCTTAAAAAGTCCTCCTCCCACATCAATCTCCCTTTGGCAGATAGTCCTAGTGTGTGCTGTTTTAATAAAGCAACAACAAAACGGCATTTGTTATTTTTCCCAGTTGGTTGCACTATAAAATTGATTGCATCAGAATGTGTGCACCAGAATCGAGCTAGTCACAAATACCTCAATAGTCATCCGTACCATTAAAATTCATTTGGATAAAATTAATATTCCGTTGAAAATCAAATGGGCTAAAATTTACATTGAAAATCAAGTAGACTAAACTTAATATTCCGTTGTAAATCAAATAGGATATAATTAACATTCGCTGAAAATCAAATAGACCAAACTTAATATTCCGTTCTAAATCAAATAATTTAAACTAATTTTGGTTATAAATTGTTCCTCTGATCTCATCCTAACGTAATATTTTTTTCTTTTCTCTGACCACCAAAATTATGATAAACACTAGCATTTTTCTTTCTATTTAAACTTTACGCCAAATTTTCGACACAACTCACAACGTAATACTTGAAAGCAGTGGCGAAGCCACTGGGGGAGGGGGGTGTTAGAGCCCCCCCCCAAATGAGGAAATTTTTTGTCATGCAAAATGTATTTTCTTCATTCAGTCACACACATATACATATATATATATATATGTATATGTGTGTGAATTTTGTATCTGCTATGTGGATGCTACGTTGATTCGTAAGTTATGCCTTTTTACTATATATATATATACTAGCGGCTACCCGCGACTTCGTCCATGTCGTCTTTAGAATTAGGTCCCGAGAGAAACGAAGCATGTGTGAATAACAAATATGTTTGCGACTAAAGAAACTGCATTTAAATATTATTTGCTTTTTACTTATTTTAAAGGAAGTATAATGCATGGTAGTATACTTCATTTAATGATAGGAGTATGCAGAATTACTAAATGTAGATTTTTTTCAGGCATTTGGCGAATAGAGACAGTTACGACAGTATTTGCGAACTGTTTTGAGTGTTCTTGTAAAAGAAATATTTATGCTATATGCATGAATTTTAGCCTATGTTAATCAAGAATAGTGCAGTTAGCGAAAAAGTTTTAGAATCGGTTCTGTAGTTAAAGAGATGCCCATAGAGCGTAATGCATTAGAATTATTTTGAGTGTTCCTGTAAAGGAACTATTTGCGCTACATGCATGAATTTTAGCCTAAAAAACTCAAGAATAGTGTAGCTTACTGTCAGTAGAAAAAAGTTTTGGAATCGGTTCAGTACTTACAGAGATACACATAGAGCGTAATGTAATTCTTATCAGTATCCCTGTAAAAGAACGATTTGTGATATCTGCATAAAAGGTAGCCTATAGCACTCAGGGTTCCCCCATTGTCTAAGAGGTTCTGCTCTCAAAACTGGAAGGGGGGATGTGCCAGGTTCAAACTCCGGTCGCGCCTGTCGACCTAGCCACTCGCAGTTTTCCGTGTTTTTTTCCAAAACCTCGCGAAAATACGGGCTAGGATCCCTTAGAAAATTCCACACAGAGGAATTCCCCAGATAGGCCTAGGGCCCTATAGGCCTAGGACCATATAGGCCTAGGACTTTCAATCAGTGAAAAAAGTTTTAAAATTTGTTTAGTAGCTGCAAAATTTCCATAGAGCGCAATGCATTAGCATTATTTTGAGTATCTTTGTAAAAGAATTATTTATGCTATATGCTTGAAAGGTTGCTTGTATGTTAATCCAGGGCATAAGCTATCTTTATTAAAAATTTTTCCAACCATTTTTGTGTGATTCAGTCAAAAACATCCAAACACATAAACGTACACATTTATATTATTGGTAGGATTTGGAAATTTACGAACTTTAAGAAACACATCTGGATTTTTCATGGTACTTGCGTATTATCCCAGCGGTCATTCCCGCCAAACTGTTTTATCGTCAAATGGGTTGCCAAACTGTTGCCAATCGTATTCAAAACCATTAATAATTTCATGTGCCCGGCATTTATTTCGGCAAAAAATCGCTCGTCTTGGCGGACTGCCGGGATAATACGTAAGTACCCTTTTCTTTACTTATGCTTTTTAATTTGGCGTAAAATCAACATAATTTCCATGTTTTTCAAATGCATGTGATTTTGCAAATAGAATTTTTGCTTTATTTCAAAAGCATAAATCATTTTGTGCGGGCGATAAAACGGCTTTTAATTAATAGTTTGAAAAGTAGTTAAAATTTCAAAATTTTGAGCCTCAGGTGCACTTTACCGAAGTTATGGGCTCAATCATGCTCAAATTTTCAAAGCTCTGCTTTCTGTAGATTTGTCTGGAGAACATTCATTTTTATTATTACAGATAGATAGATTTGGCAAAAAACTGGCTTAATTTCCGTGGTATTTAATGTTTTTCAGATGCACGCGCGCTTATTTATTGAAGTAATAGCATTGAAGTTAGCTCAAAACATGAATCATTTGATACGGGCGAAACTCGCCAACCATGGCAATATAAAAACGGTTTTTAATTAATAATTAAAAAAGTAATTAAAAATCTAAAATTCTAATTAGCCTATAACCAACTCCAGGGTCCCTTCTATATCTAAATCCAAATGCATCCTAATCGATTCAGCGGTTTAGGCGTGAAAGCGTCATAAATAAACAAACAAACAAACAAACAAACAAACTCACTTTCGCATTTATAATATTAGTCAGGATATATGAGGTGCAGTAGTCGTAACCCCCTCCTATGAAAAATTTCTCGCTACTGAACTGTTCGAAAGAATTTGTACCGAAAAATGAAAAGAAAAGAAAAAGAAAGAAAGTCTCATTCCTGACACGTCGTTCAAAAGTGCGTCTATTAAAGGGAGTAACACCACTTCCTTAATAATAGATACCGCTTTATTTCCCACCCACCCCCTTTTTTTTTCTCACAGCACAACATAAAGAGGAGAAAAAATAAAAGCACCCTTTCATTCTCTCCACCTCTTGGATCCACGAAAATGTTTGCCATGTCCGTGAAAGAGCTTTTCGACACCTGTCTTAATATGTGAAATAAACATAGCTAGTCCGGATGAAAACAGCAAAAAAGTACTATTTTCAATTCGTGATTTATCATCTGAACGTAAAAAACAAAAATTCTGACCGAGTCTATCTTGAAAGTCCAAAGTTGTTTCCCCGTCTTTCTTTCGACTCTTCCGGTTCTAGATAGGAAATATTTTGATTTACAGTTTTTGTGTACCATGTTAACAATTTGAGGCGAAACCCTTTCCCAATGATGAAAAAAAGGGCAGCCGTTGCCATCGCTCGACTTAACTACCAGCAAGATGGCGGACGATCGAAAAATTCATCGCGTGCCACAGATCTAGAGACACTTTTTTTTGACGACAGCTGGCTGTGCCGGCACAGCCAGCTGTCGTCAAAAAAGGGTCTCTAGATCTGTGGCACGCGATGAACGTTTCGATCGTCCTCCATCTTGCTGGTAGTGATGGCAACGGCTGCCCCTTTTTCAGTATTGGGCAATCTATCCAGCTGTTCTCGCATTCTTCCATTTTTCAGCAGATGTCAGTGCTGTTAAAAAGAATCGTGACAAATTTTTTTACGGGAAATGATGTGCTATAAAGTAAAGGATTCTCGTGGAGCTCTGTCACCTGCAGTTATTTTGATAGAAATCAAATCTATTCTTCGTGACTGGCAAGAGTCAAAACGTCAGTGTGGTGTTCCCAGAGTGTGAACACTGTGCGTTAAAGGGTTAAACCAGGAGAACAGTGTTATTTTTATTTTTTCACAAATTTTAACATGAACAGTAGTATATGATACCGAATGAAGCGATTGTAAAGCAAATTCCAGTTTTTTGAACGTATCACGCACAGGCATTGGGTTGACTAAATATGTATGCATATCGGTCACACTGTGGCTTTGCAACTTCATTTGACTGTATGTGTAAGTCGCAGACAAATTATGTCGTACGTCACATGGTGACCAACATGGACTCCACTACAGGGATGTCTCTGCAGCATTACATGTTTGTCACATTGTGACTTGTGACTTAATTACACTTCGACGATGCTACTCGGCAATGTTTGACACGAAGGGACGTCACAGATGGCATGCATTTACATTCCTTTTGTAATGGAACGATATGTAAAATTTGTAAAATTGCCACGACACAACTGCTAACATGATTACTATATGAGATAGGTACACCCCTGTATAGAGAATAATTCCTTACCTTGTTTACTTTACCTTGTTTTTTTTTTTTTTTTTGTTTTTTTTTTTTTGCATCGTGTAACATGAAATGAGAAAAATAAAAGCACATTTATCTTCTTCCGTTCCCCTTCCCACCTCGAACCTTCGAAAATGTCACGTCCTTAAAAAACGCCCTTGAAAAGGGGAAAGGAGACATTGAAACACTATTACAAACATTAAAAATCCTTTTAAAAATATTTTAAAAAATACTTTTAAAAGTATGACTTTCGATTACTTATCATATTTAAAGTTACCTATCTTAACACTTTAACGCGCAGTGTTCCCGCTCTGGGATCACCAAACTCTGACGTTTTGACTGTTGCCAGTCACGGAGAATAGATTTGATTTCTATAAAATTGCGGGTGACATAGCTCCTCGAGAATCCTTTACTTTTTAGCACGTCATTTCCCGTAAAAAAATGGTCACGATTATTTTTAACTGTACTGACATCTGCTGAAAAATGGAACAGCTGGATAGATTGCCCAATGCTGAAAAATGGGCAGCCGTTGCCATCACTACCAGCAAGATGGACCCTTTTTTGACGACAGCTGGCTGTCACAGCAAGCTGTCGTGAAAAAAGGGTCTCTAGATCTGTGGAACACGATGAACGTTTCGATCGTCCGCCATCTTGCTGGTAGTTAAATCGAGTGATGGCAACGGCTGCCCTTTTTTCAGCATTGGCAAAGGGTTGTGCCTCAAAGGATTAATTGCGAAACGGGATTAGCTTTTCACGTTTCTCGTTATTACTGAAGAACATACTGTAATAAAAATTCTTTCGACTTTCTTGTCCTATTTTAATTTGAAGTCGAGAAATTATTGAAGTTTGAAATTCTAATGATAGTAATATTTTTAACTTTGGGAACCATCTCTTTTACCCTATAATGTCTTTATAGACTGTTTTATAAACAAAGTTATTTTTAAAATCTTTTTTTTTTTTCAATTACTGTAGTACCTCGATTATCCGTAGTAAGTGAGACAGATCCGCTTTCGGATGATCGAAAATACTTCAGTTTTTAAATAACGCACAATCGCGTGTACTATTTCTTATTATGATGAAGGTACTTTACGAAAAGTAAAGTTATAGTAAAATAAAAAGAACAATAAATTAGTACACCAGTAACATAGTACATAGTTACGTGAATTTTAATTTGAAAACGCTTTTGCACGCTGAAAATATTAAAACTCTATAAAAATTCATGGGAGCATGTTTTCTATATAAACGTAAATATTTCGAAGAGAATATCTTCAAACGCATGACTACGAAACTAATAAATTTAGATAGAGAATGCTGTTTTATCTGTATAAATTGTAAAAGAGAAAAAAGGTTGCTTTTGTGTTTAAAAATTAAAATACAATGGAACTTTGTTGTAACAAGTGTGACGGAATCGAGGTAATTATTGAATAGTAACCGGGTTTACTATCAATTAAACTCTTTTAACATTAATTCAACCATTTATTTTGATTTTTTATGCTAAACCTTGAACCTCGTTAAATGCGGACTCACAATAACCGAGTTCAACTATATACGATTACGTCATTGTGGGGTTAAATTAATATCCCATTTCAAAATTGATTCATTTTATTTTTTAAACAGACTTCGCTGTTCTGAAGCCATCTTGTTTCGCGGAGCAGCCACGAGTACAAAATCCCAATTTTCTCGTCCCTGAGCTAAAGCTGCAAAAGATAGAAATTCAAGGAGTGTGGGACCGTTTAAGATGAAAATACAACTTCTGTCATACGTGCAAATTTTACCCCAGTGGTTGTAACGAATGTAATTTACTTTTCTTCGGGAAGAGAAGGGAATAGATTTAGCTCAGCCCCGTATTCATGGTGAAAATCGGTTAAGATTTCTTTTGAAAGAGGTTATAGCTAATTAAATCAAGAATTTCATAGATATTATTTGATAACTAGCTAAAATATACTCACTTAGACGCGATACAAATGGCCTCTTTCCATTAAAATTGCTTAAAATATAGTACCTTGGTATTCAGATGTAAATGCATTATTTGTTTGCGTTTTTATGGCAAAGCTACGCATGGGCTATCTGCCTAGGATGGGGGGTGGATGTGTCGAAACATCCTTTCAGGGGTTCTACCACATATTCACGTTACATCTGGAGAAAACCTACCGAAACTCCAGACCGTTAGCTCGATTGCCGCGAGACGTTCCCGAACCCAGGATCTTCATACTTTGGTACTTTTAACCTAATTTTTTGACTACCTTTAAGAGACCCTTTTTTGACCTGTGGCACGCGATAGACGTTTCGATCGTCCGCCATCTTGCTGGTAGTTAAGTCGAGCGATGGCAACGGCTGCCCTTTTTTTCAGCATTGGGCAATCTATTCAGCTGTTCTCGCATTCTTCCATTTTTCAGCAGATGTCAGTACTTATAAAAATATTCGTGACCATTTTTTATGGGAAATGACGCGCTATAAAAAGTAAAGGATTCTCGAGGCGCTATGTCACCCGCAACTATTTTTATAGGAATCAAATCTATTCTTCGTGACTGGCAACAGTCAAAACGTCAGAGTTTGGTGTTCCCAGAGCGGGAACACTGCGCGTTAAAGGGTTAAAACCTTCCCTCGGGAGTTTGGTGTAATTTGCGAAATGTTTTATCTCTCTGGAAAACACAGTCTATTTTAGGTTCGGAACAGCATCAAACCCAGCAATATGTATATCGAGTGCATATAATTGTGTGATCAGTGTGGCATTTTATTAAATTATCGACTTCATCGATACACTTCTAACTAGGAAAAGTTTTCTAATGACATGTATATACAGGATACCCCATAAATACTGCCCAAATTTCGCACAGCCAGATCCTTGTTGGGAGCACATAAAAATGGCCACAAAACTGGACCTCTACGATCCATAATTTTCGAGGAAAATGACAGAAAAAAAGCAGAAACGTTATATCCGGTGTACTCAAAGAACCTTTATTGGAAGTATGAACATAGTTCTTTTGCATATGCTTACATAAAATAATGTTCCGACGTTACATATCGAGACTTGCATGCGTGCGTCCTGTAATGGATAACTGCTGACGTTGCACCAATCTGGTGCCCACATAAATACACAGAGCATGAAGCGGAGGGACTGAATATTTTTTTTTTTTTTTTTTTTTTTAATTAGGTCTCGATAGATCAATTCTGTCAAATGTTTTCATTCGAAGGAATCCAAAGAGGCTAGATCCGATGCGCGTAAACCAAGCGGCCATAAAACCGAGTTCTCCATATGTAATCCAGTGTCCAATTTAATGTTTCTAATTGTTTTTCCTTCCACCGGATGTGACTTAGTTTTCCTTATTTTTCTCAAAAACTATGGAAAAATAAATGGGCCAATAACAGTTCTTTGGGCATTTTTTATGTGCTGCCAACAAGGAATCTGGCTGCGCAGAGCTTGGGAGGGATGGGACACCCTGTATTTTTAGGCTATTAATTTTAACCCTTTGAGGCGCAACCCTTTCCCAATGCTGAAAAAAGAGCATCCGTTGTCATCGCTACCAGCAAGATGGCGGACGATCGAAGCGTTCTTCGCGTGCCACAGATCTAGAGACAATTTTTTTACGACAGCTGGCTGTGCGGCACAGCCAGCTGTCGTCAAAAAAGGTCTCTAGATCTAGGGCACGCGATGAACGTTTCGATCATCCGCCATGTTGCTGGTAGTTAAGTCGAGTGATGACAACGGTTGCCCTTTTTTCAGCATTGGGCAATCTATCCAGCTGTCCTCGCATTCTTCCATTTTTCAGGAGATGTCAGTGTTGTTAAAAATAATCGTGACCATTTTTTTTACGGGAAAGGACGTGCTAAAAAGTAAAGGATTCTCGTGGAGCTATGTCACCCGCAACTATTTTTATAGAAATCAAATCTATTCTTCGTGACTGGCAACAGTCAAAACGTCAGAGTTTGGTGTTCCCAGAGCGGGAACACTGCGCGTTAAAGGGTTAAAAGAGGCCTCATATTTAAAAAAAAAAAAAAAAAAAAAAAAAAAAAGTATGAACAACTTTTTAGGGTGACCCTGTAGGTTCGTGTCCATTTCATAACATTAAAATAGGAAGTCTATCTTGGAAAAGTGTGACAATCGAAGCTTTTGGCAATCTTTTAATTCATCTATGATTACTTTCCCAACATGTACCATGTAAGGAAAGTATTGTAATCATGAAAAAATTCGGCTTTGAGATTTTGGTGTATTGACACGTTTTGAGGTCTTCTGAATTCATTTATGCTATTTTTACGAGATGTATGTATGTATGTATGTGCGTATGTGTGTGTTTGTGTGTGTGTGTGTGTGTGTTTGTGTGTATGTGAGTGAACAGGATAGCTCCTCCTAAACGGGGCATTCGATTGAGCTCAAATTAGGTACATATGTTATAAACCACCGTCGCAAGACCGGTATTGATTTGGGTGTGTATAGGACTTATAGTTTTTCTACAGGGCTACGACAAAGATTTCTTTTACATTATGGCCTACGGGAGGAAATTCTTGAAAGTGCGCTAGCGTTTAAACGGTACATTCGATTGAGCTCAAATTGGGTATATATGTTATAAACCACCGTCGCAAGACCGGCATTGATTTTGGTGTGTATAGGACTTATAGTTTTTCTACAGGGGCTACGACAAAGATTTCTTTTACATTATGGTCTATGGTGGGAAATTCTTGAAAGTGCGCTATAGCGTTTTAACGGTACATTCCACTGATCTGAAATTGGGTATATATGTTATAAACCACCATTATAAGACCGGTATAATTTTTAATGTGTATAGGACTTACAGTTTTCCTACAAGGCTACGAGAAAGATTTCTTTTACATTATGGCCTGGGGGGGGGGGGAATTCTTGAAAGTGTGCTATCGTTTAAACGGTGCATTCGATTGAGCTTCAATTTGGTATATATGTTTGAATGATTCATCGATTAAAATTTATTAAAATTCTTGGTAATGATCTTAATCGTAAGTGTTCGGAAAGTCGAGTGGAGTCACTCCAGAATTTTTTGGTGAATAGGCACTAGAATTCCTCCTCGAAAGGTAATGTATTGGCAGATAGCCCTACTGTGCTTTACCTTAGCAGAGCAACAAAATAATATGTAACATTTTGTATGCAACTGTCTGTACTATAAAATTATTCCTGAATGTGATTCAGTTTGTGCTAGTCATAAATGTCTTCATCTGTGCCACTAAAATTCCGTTGAAAAATGGCTAAACTTAAGATTCCGCTGAAAATCAAAGAGGCCAAACTAACTTTGGGGTTATAATTTATCCTTCTGATCTCATCAACTTATTCCCGACGCGTCGTTAAAACATACGTCTATTAAACGAACCGCATTTCCTCCTTAATATTAGATACCGCTTTAATGCGCTTTTTTTTATCCTCACCGCTACTTTCATTCTCTCCATCTCTTAGATCCTCCAAAATGTTTGTCATGTCCGTAAAAAAGCTTTTTGACGGCTCTCTTAATAAATGAAATAGAAATAGATAGCCGGGTTGGAAAGAAAAGTAAAAAAAAAAAAACCACGATTTTCAATTCGTGATTTATCATCGTAGCGTAAAAAATGAAAATTCTGACCGAGTCAATCCGTAAAAGTCAACTTCCACATCTTTCTTTCGACTCTTCCAGTTTTAGATGGGAAATATTTTGATTTACAGTTTTGTGTACACTGTTAAACAAGGATTATACCTAGTGTTATTTTTCTTTTTACACAAATTTTAACAAGAACAGTATATGATACCGAATGAAGCGATTGTAAAACATATGTCAGTCGTTTGCACACATCCCGTATAGCATTGTAGCGTCGTAACATGTATGCAAATTGATCACACTGTGGCTTTGTAGCTCCATGAGACAGTATGTGTATACATCAGACACAATTTGTCGACCAACATATGACTACCAGGGACAGTTTTCCTGACGTTACATTATGGGCCCCATTGTGAACTACATGGATGTTTCTGCTACGTTAGATGTTTGTCACATTGTGACTCACCAATTATACTGCGACGCCACTCTGCAAGTCACATGTTGGATGTGAAAGGACGTCCCAGAAAGCGTGTATTTACATCCCATTTGCAATGTGACGAAATGTTATGTCGCCACAATATGGGATGTCTTTAACCCTGCATCGTAAATAATTCCTTATGTTTACCCTCCCGAGGCGAAATGGCAAAGACATTTTTTGTAAAACGAATTTTGAGAAGAAAAAAGCCATCGGTTAAAATGCCCCAAAATAAAGTTGCATTAAACTTTGTTGAGACTATGGGAGAAAGGTTTTCGTTGACAAAAAACGTAGGTGAAAAAATCACCTCCAGATAGCGTTTTGCAATAAAACAGTAGTGGTATGCTAATTCTCTCGCTAAGCAGAGGTTTAAAATATGAGCTTCACCACCATTTCATTGTTCTTCTCCCATTAGAATCGTTGTTACTTCGCAAGTACTCGCGTTACCCATGTAACTCTTCTACGCAGTGACGTAGCTAGAAATTTTTCATGGGGGGGGGGTTACGATTACTGCAACTCACATATATGTATACGCGTGTGTGATAAGGGAGTGAAGAATATACATTTTGTATGGCAAAAATTTCCTCATGGGGGAGGGGTTATGACCCCCCCCCAATCCCACCCCCTTGGCTACGCCACTACTTCTACAGTAATATTCATTTTGCACTTACGCGATTTTACGTCGATACCGGACTTTGGAAGGAATTCGACAAAGTCCAGTTACACGAGGCTGATAAAAATGATGTCGAAATTCGAAGCATCAGGATCGTTCAATATAAAACCAACACCTCCTACATATAGAAATCCTAACAACTCAAGCTTTGACGTCATCTCTAGGCCTACGAAAATGACGTCATCACAGTTACATTTTCACAAAGTAAAACTATTTAAAATTTCTGGTGAATGCTACAAATATTAGAAAATATCTTAAATGAAACATTAAAATTAAAATACCTTTCTCATACAAAATTATTCATCATGATCTTTTCCCTTATCGTATTATCTAATTAGTGATGGTTAAATACTGCCATTTGTCGTAAAATTAAATTTTTATATCAAATTATTGAAATTTTGTTATGCATGAGTAAACTCACCAGATATTTTTAATAGTTTTATTTTGTAAAAATAAAACTTTTAAATGTAGAACAAATGATGACGTCAAAGTTAAGTGACGTAGCAGTTGTTAGGCTTTCTTTATCTAGGCGGTGTTGATAAGAATCGGAAAATGTTGATGAAGAGATAGTGCTAAAAGCATTACGTTCAGCAATGGAGCCCTCCCATCAGAAGGTTTCAGTAGACGGTGAATACAAATAAAGATAACCAATATAAACATGTTTTGCACTAATTATCCCACAGAGTCATTTTAAATCCGAAATATTTGCCGTGTTCGCCTGTTTTGTTCACATTAAAGCAATGTGAATTCTTTTTCCTAGCTTTATGAGTTTCACACAGTAAAAACGTTGAAAATATCTCTTACATCAACATTGTCTGCCGCCGACTTCGCTGTACTAGACGGGACAGTATCCTATGTCCTCTTTCTTTGATGCTGCGTGGACGTTCAACACCCTGGCGTCTACTGTTGGCTTCACTGTCATTAATCCACTTTTTGTAAATAATAACAACGGTAGATCGTGAACAACCAACCAGTCGTGCAGTTTCGGTGGTATTAGTTCGTATCTTCGGGCCATTACAATCTTTCCTTTATCAAACTCTCTTAGATCAACAGCGTTGCCCATCCTCACAAACGTAAGTGCAAGAATGATTCCTCACCTTCTGTAGCAACAGATAAATACCATTCCCACCATGTCATCCAGACGAGTTCATGGAAATATGTGGGGGGTGGTCATAATGTTTTGGCTCGTCAGTGTACATGCAATCGCATTTCTACGAGTATTTGATATTTTGATAATTTCTGCGTGCAAAAGGCTTTTCAAATTAAAACCAGATAACTATGTACCGTACTATTTGTGTACTATATAATTTATTGTTACATCTAATTTACCAAACTACTTTTTACAGAGCACTTTTAACACTAGAAATAGCATACTTAATTGTGCTTTATCCCGAAATAGAAATATTTTCGATTTTCCCAATAGCGGGTTTGTCGGAATTACTCTGGAAGATCGAGGTTCTATTGTAAATGAAATGGAAAAATCCTTTCAAAATGTTTTTAAATTAAATTATTAAATTACATTTACTTTTCAAAAGAATATTGAATAAAAGAGGTGGTTCTCTCTCAAAGTTCAAACAAAATCAGCATTGTTAGATTTTTGAAATTCACCCATTTCTCGAGTTAAAAATTACAGCATGACAAGAAAGTGAAAAGAATTTTCTTTTCGCGTGCTAAACTTCATTTAAGTGAAACTTCAGCATTAACAAGAAATGTCAAAATTAACTCCAATTTCGCAATTAAATTTGACAAGGTATAATTTAAAGGGGCAATTAACTTAAAACTGTCTCTCCATTTGAGCTTAAACTCTTTCGGATCTTTGAAGATCTTTAAAAAATTTAACGAGAATGTTGCATCTTTTACATGGTTTTTCTTTAGTTTCTATAAATAAGTGCAATTGCATTACTTTGGTACGGATCGAATTAAAACTTTAATGTCCTTTGTCTTAAGTATTGCTTTTAAGAAAAAGTGAAGAATAGTTTTCTCCCCCCCCCTCAAAGATAAGTATTTTGAAAATTACTTAAAATAGGTAACTTTAAAAATGAAAAAGAAAATAAAGTCACGATTTCAAAAATATTTGTGTTTTTCAGTATTTTTAATTGGTTTTTAAATGTTTTCATTCTGTTTAAAATGAAACACAGGATAAAATGTTTTCTTCAATTCCACAAAATATTTCATTGAACCAGCAAAATGTTGTTCATTTAACCAAATATAAGGATAATGTTGTTGATTTAATAAAATTAGTCGATGACATTTTACTGAATTTAACAAACTTTTTTTTTTGTTCAAAGTAGTAAACGTTCCGTGAAAGCATAAAAAAAAAAAAAAAAAAAAAAAAAAAAAAGAACCTTTACACAAAAAATAACTGGAAAAAATTGTCGGTTTCAATTATCGTATCTTCCTCTAATTAATTGTGATGGTCAGCGTGGTTTAAGTATCTCCGTGAAGGAAATTTGGCTCATGGTAAAAGGATGTTTTCAATAGACCTTATTCCATTTATATGTGTGAAAGACAGTGAACCCTTTCATAATAAATTAAATAAATTTATAATCCAATTGTACTTTTACCTGTGTTAGTCGAATATTTTCATTTATCGTAAATAAAAAACATTCATTTTTTAGTTGAATAAATTCTCAGAAACTATAGCTAGAGACGCGGACCGGAACGAGGTGCGACTTGACTTCGCCTTTGTCACGTGGTATCTGCTGATTCTATTTCCTGGTTTTCGGTAATTGTTCTAGGAACTTGGAGAGAAAACCTAACTTTTCCCCGTTCCCCATCTGCAACACTTGACGGGTTTCTCTGGACGAGGTTGGAAAATGGACTCATCCTGGAGGAGGAAGAGTCAAGTCTTATCTCGCGGCGGTTGACTATGGGGTTTCCAGTTTGCGAAGTAAAAACGCACGAATTTCCTGTCAGAAACTAGTTGATGTCATAGCTCTACCATTATACCGCATATAAAATGAGGCACATCTTACAATGCTCTGATGTGACAGTGCATATATGACGCGAAGCTTGGGTGGTTTGCTTATTCCATGTTTACTTCGTTACCATAGTGAAAATCTTTCTAGAATATTCCAGACGGATTTTTTCCGCCTAACGGGATTTATAATTAGTTTTGTTTACACAATGTTTATTTTGTCGCCTTGCTGACGACGATTTTTCTTATAGAATAAAACGGATTTTAGAGTATAAAAAAAAAGAATGCCTTTTAAAATGATCATGAGAAATAAAAACGCGATGCACTTGAAAATGCTAAAAGAACAAGATATTCTCTTTCAATACACATAATTTACTGATTGTAATTTCATTACATAGATTTGGGTAAAAAAAAAAATTTCTTACGAATTTCACGTGGGAATATCATGAATTCTAACTACTGCAGGAAGAATGAAATGCGAATAGAAACAACTTTGTCGCTCAAGCTTTTTCTTCTTCCCCCCCCCCCCCCCCCCCAGAAAATAATGATTCTGTGACATTAAGTGTTTGCATATAAATTCTACAATTCAATGTGCTACGTATCCTTTCTGTAGCAAGAATTTGATCTTCTCCTGTAAGTTGTTGAAAATTTTCGCCGCTTGTTGTTGTTGTTGTTGTCGTGTCCATGGATAGACCATGGAAAGAGGGGTGTCAGTGCGCCCGAGGGGGTTGGACTTTCTACTTGTTGGTCCCTAATTTTGAACCGATTCCAGATGAGGGACCAACCACCACCTGAAATCAGCACCCCCAGAGGTATCGTTTAACAACTTGGAGGACATTGGAGCCACGACGGATTTTACGTGCACCAGCTCCCATTAGCGTACACGGTTCCACAGCGGACGAGCCGAGAGGGGGAAGTCCCTCCCAAGCACTGGCCAAGCCGGATGCTGCTTCACTTGCCGTGTTCTATGGGAACGGAGTTTAGCGCCCAGACCACTGCGGGTCGCCACTTGTTCAGAACCTTTTTTGAGGAATTTCCTTTGTCATCTATGTACGGGCCAGAAGGCTTAGAGCCTGAAGCGAAACAACTAAATATAAGGGGTAATTAGGAGTATCGTGTAATTTTGCATCCTCTATCTCCGCACTGAAATTGCATAGATTTATTATCAGTGGGAGTAGGGTCGTAGCCAAAAGAGGATAGGGGGTAACACCCCCCCCCATGAGAAATTTTTCTCATACAAAATGTATATTTTCCACTCCCTTATCACACATACGTATAAATATGTGAGTTACAGTATTTGTAGCCCCCTCCCCCGCCATGAAATATTTCTGGCTACGCCACTGAGTGGGAGAATTACTTTCTATAAATATTTCTTGAAATTGGTATACGACACTATTTCCTGGTATAGGAAAGTTATTTATTTATTATTATTATTTGTTCAGGATTACGGTTCTGCTATCGAACTATGACTTCAGTGTCGCTGAAACACACGAACACAGAGAAAAAATTACAGTACCCGTAAAATGTGGAATCAATATTTATTAGGATTTGAAAGTACACCTAATACTTTACAGTACACCTTACAGTACTTTACAGTAATACTTTACAGTACACAGTTACAGTAATAAAGTACACCTAATACTTTCACCAAATCACCTAATACTTTAAAAATAAGAAATACATAAATGCTGGGAACTTGTGTGACAGTTTTACTGGGTTAATTCAGCCTGACGGTTTTTGCCAAGATTTCGACTCTGGATGACACAAAATAAACTCTTTAACGGCTGCAGGAAGACGCAAATGTCCGAGCGCTGCAGGCAACGTGAAGGGAGAATTTTGCCGGATAGTGTCCCTCACCGTGCAGCGGCACAGGTGAGACAGGCTCCTTGGTTCGTAACGATGATCACCAAAATGGGCGACGAAAGCTCGGACAATCTGATCCACTATTCCCAACTCTTCTTGATTGAATTCCTTCACCGCGGCGAACAGGAGTTCTCTGAATTCGACAGTCGAAACCAGTGGGTCCGGCAGCGTGTCCAAGTACGCCTGCTGCATGCGGACGTAGGTCTTCCCGGTTAGCACCCTTCCCTTCACGATCAGCGCACACGCATTCATGGCCCGGATCACGGGCAGTATTCGCTCGGGACCACGGCTGAGGCATCTCTGGAATCGGCTGGTTCCGTCCTCCCAATGTTCCAGTATGTCTTCCATGGCATTTGACCATTCTCCTTCCATCTCCACGGCACCCTCGCTGAGTTTTGGGAAAATATAAGAACTAGAAAAGGAAAAGGGAAAAAATATTTAAAATTTATAGAACAATAGAAGAATAGATACTACTATCATTTTATATTACTACTATCATTTTTTTAATTACAAGACAAAGTTAAATCATGACTGGGATTCAATATACATCCAGGGCATTTGCGACAAGCTCCAGGGCCTTCAAATTATCCTTTAACCCTTTAACGCTCAGTGTTCCCGCTCTGGGAACACCAAACTCTGAAGTTTTGGCGGTTGATAGTCACGAAGAATAGATTGGATTTCTATAAAAATAGTTGCGGGTGACACAGCTCCCCACGAGAATCCTCTACTTTTTAGCACGTCATTTCCCGTAAAAAAAAATTGTCATGATTATTTTTAGCACACTGACATCTGCTGAAAAATGGAAGAATGCGAGAACAGCTGAACAGATTGCCCAATGCTGAAAAAAAGGGCAGCCGTTGCCATCGCTGGACTTAACTACCAGCAAGATGCCGGATTACCGAAACGTTCATAGCCTGCCATAGATCTAGAGACCCTTTTTTGACGCAGCTGGCTGTGCGATCGTCTGCCATCTTGCTGGTAGTTAAGTTGAGCGATGGCAACGGCTGCCCTTTTTTCAGCATTGGGAAAGGGTTAATCACACATTTATAATTACTTCTGATTTCCCTTTACCTATTCTAAATTTAACACACAAATTTAACCCTTTGAGGCGCAATCCTTTCCCAATGCTAAAAAAAGGGCAGCAGTTGCCATCGCTCGACTTAACTACCAGCAAGATGGCGCACGACCGAAACGTTCATCCCCTGCACAGATCTAGAGAGCCTTTTTTGACGACAGCTGGCGGTGCCGCACTGCAATGAACGTTTCGGTCGTCCGCCATCTTGCTGGTAGTTAAGTCGAGCAATGGCAACGGCTGCCCTTTTTTCAGCATAGGAAAAGGGTTGCGCATCAAAGGGTTAAATATTCTTAATTTTAACACCCGATTAATTCTCGCGACATTAATCGAGCAAATGTGTCTATTATACGGACTTCAGTTTACGGAGACAGTTCGATTATACTTGAAATCGAACAGTGGTCCTGAAACCGTATACAAGAATGCATGTTGGTCTTTGAAAACTCTCTGAAACTTATTAAGGACTTGGTTGGAAAAGGACTACGCTAAGAAAAAAACGTCTCTCGTTCATTTTTTAAAAAAAGTAACACTTTTTAAATTCGTAGATGACCCCCGTATAAAAAAAAACTCCCAGTTGAAAAGCTGTTCAAAATAAAGTAGAAAAAAAACTCCCTCCTTAGTTTTTCAAAAAGTGACACATTTTAAATTTATATACGAATCCTGCAGAAAACAATTTCAAAATTAGTAAAATGTGTTATGCACTAATGAAATGATGCAAAAAAATTGAGACATATCCTGATAAGTGTCAGAAATATGAAGCTAAATATATGATGACTTAAACCTCTTTTCAGGCTCTTAAAGGGTAAAAAAAATCTTGATCAGCCACCGAGTGCATATAGCGCTCTCAACTGGGGGACGAAGAGTGCCTGGTTCAAACCGAGGTCGTTTCCGTCGACCTACCCGTTCGGAGCCTTCCGTGGTTTTCTCTAAAACTTAGTGTAAATACCGGTTGAGACCCCCTAGAAAGACCCACACTAGATAACCCTCCCTAGATCCCTAAAGGCCCTTGCAAATATCCAGAGACATGTCGCGGGACGCTAGCAGTAGGGTGCCAATAGCGGAACCAATTCTTCAATAGTGTAACCATTTCCTTTAAAAAGGTGGTGATACTCCGGTATTAAACCAACAAAAGATAATTGGGGACCGTGAATAATATTGCGGTTTCGCACATTCCCCATCTATTGTTCGGTAGAGGACACCCTAAATGTCGCAGCTTCCTAACCATGTCGAATTTCCCCGTTCAAATACATTGTAGCCGCGACATGTCTCTGGATATTTGCAAGGGCCTTTAAGGAGATAATCGGCCGCCAAAACGAACAAACATAAAGGGGAAAAATTAAGTCGGATGATTGCGTTTCAGGGGTCGTACAACAATTGCGAAATAACTTTTTCTCTCCCTCTAGCACAGCGGTTCTCAACCTTTTTAACATCGCGCCCCCACGACAAAGCATAACTTATGGTGGCGCCCCCCCCGTTACATTTTTTAGCATACATTCAGTTTTTTAATCTTTAACAATGAACATTTAGTCGAATTTTCTACAAAATACTGTTATCGGTAATGTTTGAATGAACATTTTAAGCGAAATTGGATATATTTTTGCGTAAAAGTGAGAATAAATAAGATGATTTAAAAAAAAAAAAAAAAAACATGCATCACTACTTGCTCTTTGGTTTTCCTCACGCCCCCCCACTAAAAACGCCCTGCGCCCCCCTTGGGGGATCGCGCTCCACAGGTTGGGAAACGCTGCTCTAGCATTAAACGTTCACTCAAATTCATGTACAGCTTCGGAAAAAAAAGGCCCATTTGCTCTTTATTTGGCCACTAGCGGCTACCCGCGACTTCGTCCGCGTCGGCTTTAGAATTAGGTCCCGACAGAAACGCAGCAAGTGTGAATAACAAATATGTTTGCGACTAAAGAAACTGCATTTAAATATTATTTGCCTTTTTACTTGTATCAAATGAAGTATAATGCATGGTAGTATACTTCATTTAAAATAAGAGAATATGCAGAGTTACTAAATTTAGATTTTTTTCAGGCATTTCGCGAATAGAGACAGTTACGACAGTATTGGCGAACTGTTTTGAGTATTCTTGTAAAAGAAATATTTATGTTATATGCATGAATTTTAGCCTATGATAATCAGGAATAGTGCAGCTTTCTATTAGCGAAAAAGTTTTAGAATCGGTTCTGTAGTTAATCCATTAGTGCCCAACTTTTTTCAGCACATTCTCAAATTTATGTTGATGCCAGAAGTGATAAATAAATTTCCGACATTTGTGTGGTATGAAGGACGTAAATCTTTTTCTAAAATTGTGAATAAGACAGACGAATATTCTCATTTAAATTTGTTATCGCTGAGTATTTTATGGATATCAGGTTTTGTATTCAAGAAATTAAGCTAGGAAAATAAACTAATGTTTAAATATTTGAGTGACTTACAAATTTCGTGTCGGTCTAAAAATAGATCGCTGGGTGTTAATGGGTTAAAGAGATACCCAGAGAGCGTAATGCATTAGAATTATTTTGAGTGTTCCTGTAAAGGAACTATTTGCGCTACATGCATGAATTTTAGCCTATAATACTCAAGAATAGTGTAGCTTACTATCAGTGAAAAAAGTTTAGGAATCGGTTCAGTACTTACAGAGATACACATATAGCGTAATGTAATTCCCATGAGTATCCCTGTAAAAGAACTATTTGTGATATATGCATAAAAGGTAGCCCATAACACTCAGGGTCCCACCAGTGTCTAAGAGGTTCTGCTCTCCAAACTGAAATACGGGAGGTGCCAGGTTGAAACCCCGGTCGCGCCTGTCGACCTAGCCGCTCGCAGTTTTCCGTGTTTTTTTCCAAAACCTCGCGAAAATACGCACTAGGATCCCTTAGAAAATTCCACACAGAGAAATTCCCCATATTGGCCTAGGACCCTAGTGCAGTCAATCGGTCTTAATCCACAAACAAACAAACAATAATAATCAGGAATAATCTAACTTTCAATCAGTGAAAAAAGTTTTAAAATCGGTTTAGTAGCTACAAAACTTCTTTAGAGCGCAATGCATTAGAATTATTTTGAGTGTCTTTGTAAAAGAATTATTTATGCTATATGCTTGAAAGGTTGCCTGTATGTTAATCCAGGGCATAAGCTATCTTCATTGCAAATTTTTCCAACCATTTTTGTGTGATTCAGTCAAAAACATCCAAACACATAAACGTACACATTTATATTATTGGTAGGATTTAGAAATTTATGAACTTTAAGAAACACATCTGGACTTTTCTTGGTACTTACGTATTATCCCGCCGGTCATTCCCGCCAAACTGTTTTTTCGTCAAATGAGTTGCCAAACGTATTCAAAACCATTAATAATTTCAAGTGCCCGGCATTTATCTCGGCGAAAAATCGCTCGTCTTGGCGGACCGCCGGGATAATACGTAAATACACTTTTCTTTACTTATGCTTTTTAATTTGGCGTAAAATCAACATAATTTCCATACTTATTTATGTTTTCCAAATGCATGCGATTTTTGCAAGTAGAATTTCTGCTTTATTTCAAAAGCACAAATCATTTTGTGCGGGTGATAAAACGGTTTTTAATTAATAGTTAGAAAAGTACTTAAATTTTAAAATTCTGAGCCTCAGGTACACTTTACCGAAGTCATGGGCACAGTCATTCTAAAATTTTCAAAGCTCCGCTTTCTGTAGATTTGTCTGGAGAACATTCATTTTTATTATTAGAGATAGATAGATTTGGCATAAAACTGGCATAATTTCCGTATTATTTAATGTTTTTCAGATGCACGTGCTTCTTTATTGAAGTAATAGCATTCTTGTTAGCTCAAAACATGAATCACTTGATACGGGCGAAACTCGCCAAGCATGGCAACGTAAAAACGGTTTTTAGTTAATAATTAAAGAAGTAATTAAAAATCTAAAATTCTAAGTAGCCTATAACCTTCTCCAGTGTCCCATTTATATCTAAAACCAAAATTCGTCATAATATATTCAGCGGTTTAGGCGTGAAAGCGTCATAAACAAACAAACAAACTCACTTTCGCATTTATAATATTAGTTAGGATTATTCGTCGTACTGCAAAATTATATATACCATTCGTTTGCAAATAACGTATACTTTAATTTTCTAGTAATTTAATTTGCATGAGGGGCCGTCTTCATATTTAATTCTGCATCAACTTCGTTTTTTTTCAATGCTAACATACTACTTTATTAAACGAAAGAAAACCTACAAATTTTCACCAATTTTATACGATAATTTCTGGAGATATTGCGAATTTTATTTTGCGCAATTTTAAGGGACTTTCTGCAAATTGAGAAACGCTATTTGTAGGTTCCGAACTTTTCGCCTTTCATTAATTTCGCTCGCGAGAGTTAAAAGAAATAAATATTATCTTCACGGAAAATACTGTTTCTAGTCTTATAGTTTTTTATACTAAGAATATCAGGGTAGAATTTAGAATATTTAGTCAGTGGTCTAAATGACCCATGAGTCCATAACTTCCTTGGTTCGGACACATGATTTAAAGGAAAAATTTAAAACTATTGCTCACGATTTTGAAAATATTTCCAATTTTGAAATTGTTACTGAGCATTTCTCTTCAAGGTTCTCTTAGACAGGTGAAATGTTGCCGGGAGTGAGAGACTGTTCTCTGCCCTTCTGACTTCAATTATGAATGTTACTCGGCTACGGTCGAACTTGAAGAATGGTTTCATGATTGAAAATTTATTCGTTTCAATTGCATGTAAAAAACGCAATTATTTTTTTGCCGACCCAATATTATCACTGTGTTTGTTATTTCACACTTTCTTTTAATATTACCATCTGAAATCAGTGCCGTAGCCAAGGGGGGAATAGGAGGGTCACAACCCTCCCCTCATGAGGAATTTTTTGCCATACAAAATGTATATTCTTCACTTCCTTGTCACATACACGTATACATATATGTGAGTAGCAGTAGTCGTCCACACCCCATGAAAAATTTCTGGCTACGCCACTGTCTGCAATGCGCAATATTCTTATAAGACTTTTAGCGGTACTTTAATTTATAGTCCGATGAATATTTAGACAGAAAAACGTGATTTTGAATGTTTGTTGAATGTCTTATAAAGTATGGGGAAGTCCAAAAACCTGATGTTTCCAATATTAAAAAAGGTCAAATTCATGCCTGGAATGTTGAGGATGTTAGTTTTTCAGAAATAGGACGTTGTATTGGAAGACATACATCTACTGCATCTAATTCTATAGATGGAAAACATTTTATTTGGTGAGATATAGTAGCGTACGCAGCAATAGACGCTTTATAGAATCACCATCTAACTGTAAAAACCTCTAATTTATTTGCTTCAAAATTTGATATTTTTTAAATACCGCTATGTTTTACTGTTTTTGCACAAAAGAAATCTACATTTACATTTATTTTACGCATTTTTCAAAAAATTGTCACTTAATAAATTTATATATGTCCCTTAACCCAGGAAAATAACTCATTTTATTTAATATAAATTAAACTACTGAACGTAAAAATTTGAAATTTTGCACAGCCATGTAAAATCTTTTTTTGCATCTATTTCCATCAAAATTTGGCTAGGTTGCTATTCATAAGTTTTTTGAATATTAATTTAATAATTCATAATTCATATTAATATTTATTAAAAATCATAATGACATTAAATTATGTTTGGGTCGTTTAGTTCTAATAGTACGAATAAAAATTAGCTTTTTATTATCAATATTATATGAGATATGAATTAAAGTATGAAAAAATATTTTAACGTAGGGGAAGGGGGATTTTGGGTGCTCAAAACTCACTCATTTTTATTCCAAATTTATTGAAAATTGGTATCCAGGGTTAAAATGAGCTAAATTTTTGAAATATGAAGTGAAATCTAGGGGTTGCTATCGGAAAAAAAGAAGTTGGTGCGAATTTTAATATGGAGACGGCCCCTTATTCAATTTTTATGTATTGCAAATTAAAGTGTACGTCAATCGTAAACGATTGGTATATGTAACTTTGCTGTACGACGAACGAAGGCTGAATAAAGTACAAGTGGGCCCTTTTTTCCGCAGCAGTACAACCTCTGTAACAAGACTGAAATTTTGGGTATGGGCAGTACTGCCAGACTTACTGAGACATTTCCTTCTAAACGTGATCGATTTCCTCATAATAAGTTAATAGTTAATACCGATTTTCACCGTAATAAGCGGCTCACCATATAAACCACTGACCGAAATAAGGGGCTCTATCACTGTATATATATTATTAAACTGAACTGAATTAAACTGAATACTTACACTTAAAACACAAAACACCATATATTACTACTATCCGCCTACGGCGACCAGTTGGTTCGCCATCTTAATAAATCTTGTTCGGAGAGAATCCTGTTTCTCACTGGCTTCCTTGGCACTGAAATCTTTAAGATTCCGAATGGAATTTAAAATTAATTTGGTTACAAACAGGGGCTGCTCCCTGCTAACGTAAAAAAGACGCCCCCTTTTATGCTCTAATTAGTTTTTTAGTTCGAAATGATGCTCCTTCGAAGCCGGTGCCCCGATGCGATACCTACCTTGTCGGGCCACCCCTGGTTACAAAAATAAGATGGTTTAGTGATAAAAACCTACAAAAAGGTACAAATTATTTTCCTCCTATATTAATTCTGAAGAGCTTCTGGATATATTGGCCGTTATCAAAAAACGGAAAGGGGAAAAAAAAGAAAAGAAAAAGAAATAAAATCTGAAACACTTTCAGATTTTAAATACGCACTAAAGTGCTATATATTAAAAGCGTATCATAATGCATGCGTCTTCCCTATTTTCTTTCCTTATTCTATTTAGTTGAAAAATGTATCATTATTCATGAGTGTGACTAAGCAAAATTAAAATTGATATTTCTAACATCCTTTTTCTGGATGTAATACAATAGAAATATAATGGGAAAAAGTTGCGCAGAAAATGCATAATTCGAGCTGAATAAAAGTTTCTGAAACTTATTCAAGTGTACTCTTTGTTCAAGTCGGGCGATAGCAAACGATAAAATATTATTTTAGCATCATTTAACGATGATAGAGCATCAGCCACGTGATACAACGGATTTCTTACAAATGTATATTAAATGCTGCAGATCTGTTTGTTAAAAAAGGTTGCATTTTTGCAAGCCGTGAAAAAAATCATGCAGATGGTTTATCACGTAACTCATTCAATTAAGATTTCATAAAATTAAATGAAACCATGTAACAATTTCAAATTCGCCTGCGGAAAAGAAAATCTGATGTTTTATGTATTAAAACTACGTATTCTATAAGTTTAGCGCCATCTGTCGATGGCTTTGTAAAATAAAAAATCAATTGTATTCCTTTTTGTGAATAAAGGAGAGGTTTTTTTTGTATATTATAGGAACAGTGTTTTTTTCGCGCGATAAAAAGTACAGCTTATTTGTTAATCCAGGACTTTAACTGTATTCTAGATTTCATTCAAATCCATCAAACGGTTTCAGCGCGAAAGAGTAACAAATATGCATAGAAACATTGACATTTATATATTAGTAGGATGGTCATACTATAAAATCCTTAGTTGCAATATTACAGGCGTAGGTAGTTATTTTAAATAAAATACAGAATAGTTATATTTATATATATATATATATATATATATATATATATGTATATGTATAAAATATTCAAAACGAATTTTATTAAGAATTTTTTATATTTACTCAGATGGAACACTATCTCTGAGTATCAGTAGCGTAGCCAGGATTTTTTTTCGGCTGAAAACTCAAAATCTCGAATGCAATATGCTGCTCTGCCGGTAATATGGCACTGGCTACGCGTTCGTAAATTTATAAGTTAATATTTCCGTTAGCTTTATATATAATAAACTAATTATTTCAGAAATCGACAGGACTTATTTAGACATTTTGTAGTAGTATCCCAAAAAGAGTTTAAAAAATATATAAATTGCATTTTGAATTATCTTAAATGGAAAATAATGCATAAAACCTCCAGTGATGATCTCACCAATGTTGCATTTTCAGTAAAGAAGTAACATGCATTTGCAAGATTTTTTAAGAAGATTAATCCTTATTTAGGTAGGCATAAAAAACAAGCTCTTTACCTTTACACCTGATTTTGAAAATTGTGTAAGATATACTAAGGGGGATATTCACACGGTTATATGCGAAAAGAAACTAGTTTCAAGGCTTTATAATTAATTAAACTTAAAAAAAAATAATTTTTAAGTTCTAAATCGTATTCAAAAGATTTATAAGCTATAGTTTAATAACCACAATCTGGAGAAGGTTAACACCATTGATATTTAAAAAAAAAAAAAATCAAGTACATTTTTTTAACATCCAATGTACTGGTAATTTATTTTCCCCGCTAAAAACATTTCAAATAATGCTTTGGAAATCATGCGAACTAAAAAAATGATTTTTTTTAATACCTTTTCTGTTTGTTCACCTGCGTCTGATGATAATGTAGGGATCTAAAAAATGTTGTTATATAAACGCTGAGACTTGCGCATTATTAAATACTGACTGCGCTTTATGAAAATAAAAATAAAATGTCATTATCATACAGTGCAGAGTAACCCATCAGCTGTCAAGAGGCATCTCTTGTACCTCGGTTTTTAGAAAGTCAATTTGAAAGAAAAAAAATATATACATTCCTTAACCACGATATAAAAATAATAATGTATCAGACAACTGAAAAATATATAATGTTTATTCATGAACAGCACTATATGCAGTCATGGAAATAATAAACTTGTGTAATTTGTAGTTAACTCAAATAAACAAAGCTGCGTAAATATTTAACTAAAGATCCTTATTTATTACAGGGGGTACAAATTTGACCTTACTGCATATTGACTTTAAAAATATCAAACTATATGCCCAACTGTTGAGCAATTCACAAAACATAGCACATAAAAATTATTCAGAGGAAAAATAAAAATAAATAATAACTACTTAAATTCAGTACTTTTAAATATATATATAAAACAATTATACTAATTAATTCTTGTGCATGACAAATATTTTAATAATTTATAACAGATTACAAAATTCATAAATTTTAGAAAAATTGCAAATTTTTGATAAAAATCGTGATTGTTTTAAAACTAATTTAAATCATATTCATATTCAATCATGATATCATAAAGCAATATCCCATCGGGGCTTTGATCCTGCGCGGATTGCAAGTTTTTTATATGGTAAAATTGGATCATATTAAAAAAATCAAGATATTCTTAAATATAAGATCTCTATTTAATAAAATCGTAAAATAATTTCGTAGAAGTATTCTTAAAATCAACATTTTCAGATTGCAGTTACTTTTAAAATGACTGCTCTCTATATAAAAAAATAATAATTATAATAAACTTGTGCAAATAAAAATGTTGGTTTACTGCAAATTTCAGTAGAGTTTCTTCTATTTTTGCTATCGTTTTTAAATGTTACAAATAATACAGCATTCTCCAATAATAAGATTAAGTCTGATTTTACCAGAACTGTTTTTTTCACAAGAAATTCCGATGATCAAATCTCACTATTTTGTACAATTGTATGGCAGTTTTTCACACATAATTTCAAATTTAGTCATGTAAGCCTTAATTAAAAACGATAGATTTGGTTTATATAACAGAATAAAAAATATTAATAAGGTAACCCAACAAGCGAAATGCAGTGTTAAGAGTTATTTTCGAAAATATACAAAATAAAAGCACTTTCTCGTGAAATTTTGTTTTCCTTCCAGATGCATCAGCTGCTCCAAACCTATTGGAACAATTATAGGAACAACAAGACTTCATCACTATTATTGTAGTTGAATTCCAAGCGTAATAGAGGGGAAATCACATAAGTATTTTACTCTAAAACTTATTAAAAAAATTCTGAAGACAAAAAATTTCTACAATTATATGTTACTTTAAGGAGCAATACTTAGTTAAATGACTTGAAATATTTTTAAAAAACTTGGTACTTTAATGATAAATTAATTAAAATTGTATGTAACAGAGGGGACAAATAAAATCCTTCATTTTTGACTTAAATTGTAATTCATGTCAAATTCTGTGATTTGGAACTCCCTAATTTTTTTTTTTTTTAAATCAACACATTTCAAGGTAAAACAATTTACCATAGGGTTGTATTAATTGCTAGCACATTTTATTTAAATGCAAATAATAAGATATAACAGAGGGGACATCTTATGAATCTGATAAACAGTTACAGTAAAATATCATTGTCAAAGGTAATATTTTGGTTACTTAATGTTGGAGTTGGTAGCACTGTTATACTTATTATAATATTGTATTAATTTTTGGCGCCAAATTCGGCAAAACTCGATAAGGTCGGCGACGAATGGTGAGATTTTGGGCATGGACCAAACAGTGACTGACTATCGAAAAAGAATACACTTACCATAGAGAAACCAATCTGGATCCAGTCATCTTTTCACGCGTCACGAGACCACACGTCACAAGGACCCGCATCAACTGGAGATCTTCCATATCGAACGCGAATTTTATGAAATTAATTTCGGTTCCAGTTGCGTAATATCGTGAAGAAAGTTCTTTGGAAATTTCAGGCGTCCAAATACGATCCAGCGTTGCTTCTATCCGGTCTGTTTCGCCATTAGTCCGCCGAAAAGGGTAACCGTACATGTAGTGCCACCTGCAGTAAGCTTCCGTGAACATGCAGGCGGCCCGACGGTTACGACATCCGCGCCGAAGCATCATGTCCAGGAGAAGCTGGAACATGCCTTCGACTTGAGACGGACGGACTACTTCTCCTGTTCCGATGGTGGGGAATATGTCGTCCCACGACTCAGAAGCTCGGACTTCGATCAGAAGCTGTAAAAAATCCGTAACTTGTGCGGAATGCAGCTCATTCTGGAGACCGCAGGAAGCCATTACTGGCACACAATGCCGTGAAAATAACGGAAGCCGAAACGCGTGCAACTTCAGTCTCAAGGAGGACTGTAATGACGGGTTAGGCTAGGCGGCCAGCACAGTGGAATACCGGAAACAAAAGGAACCGGTTTGGTTGGGTGGAGAAGGGGAGGACTTAACAGAAAACTCATTCATTGCTCGATCTTTTTTTTTTTCCTCTTGTGATGTGGATTCCGACGGGAATTATTTCGCACTCGAGAAACGCCGTATTTTATTTTATTCTGTGGCAGTGGCGGCTCGTCATTAAGGTCCAGATGGGTCTGGCCCCACCGACTAAGCACCGTCTAAATCAAAGTATCTTCCTATTATGTAAGGCAGTTCTTTCAATAATTTACCTTCATTAAAAAAATACACGCGTTTTACTCTATTTTAATACTATCCATTAAAAAAAGCACTTAAAAAAGCGATAATTATACGATTTCCCCCCTATCTAAACCATGCATGGGCCATGTGCTGGCTTGCCCTGAATTGGGCGTCTCATCTCCGTTCACTGGGTTGACATATTTGGCATTGAGCACAAAAGCCATACTGACGCGGAATTTACTTGGCTTCCAAACGGCTTATTTCACGCTGCCTTCTGGGCCCAGATCTTCGGGCCCTCGCACGGTGATCTACACGAAATTTCGGCAATCGGTAGATATTGGCGGAATTTTCCGCTTAGGAGGGAATCATTTTTTTATTTGCGTGGTCGTATTTTTGCAGTGCAGTCAGATATTTTTCTGTTTTGTTTTCTTGATTTACGAAAAGCGATGCATAAATGCATTTTTTATATATGTTGATATTTATTTTAAAATGAATAAATCATCTAAACATTATGAACAGGCAACTATAAAGAACCTAAATATAAATATTTAAATGTGGCTTTTTGTTTAGTAATAAACTTTTCAATTTAACATAACTAGGTAAAAAATAGCAAAGTTGTATAGTAAATTCGATAATTATTTGTCATTTGAGAAATTTTAAATACTTACTCTGTGTGCACGTGGGGATAGGTTGTTCTATATGTATATATATTTTCGCGATTTTAATTGGCACTATTTTTTTTCGGGCCCCACCACTGAAAAGGGTCACAAGCCGCCACTGTTCTGTGGTGTAGTGGAAGTAGGGAATACCCGGGAACTCCATGCCGATAGACAGTTGCACAGTATTTTATTGACATTATCAATGACGAAAAATTACACACAGTTAGTGCAGTGGCTGGCAAAAAGCGAAAGGAAACGTGAACTTATTGGACGTGTGTACTAACTTTGGAGGTCGATCGCCGCAATGTTATTCTATGGAGAAAACGGTCTTCACTACTACCGCAGTTTGAAATAAACTATTGCACATTTTTCATTCATTCTTTTTCCCCCTTAATCTGAAAACAAAGATCTACATTTATTTTTAACCAGAATTTATCTAAAGCAATTAGAAGTACATTAATTACACCTTGTAAGAAAGTTTTCTTTCTGGACAAATTTCATGTTATTTTCAGATGTAATTAATGTACTTCTAATTGCTTTAGATAAATTATGCTTAAAAATAAATGTAGATCAGTATTTTAAGATTAAGGGGGAAAAAGGAATGGATGAAAAGTATGCAATAGTTCGTTTCTAAATGTAGTGAAAGCCGTTTTCGCCATAGAAAAACATTGCGGCGATTGACTTACGAATTTAGTACACAAGAAAGAGCCTTAAGTGTGTGTGAAAAAAGTCTGAAAACCGAAAGCCAATCTGCCGATACAGCAGAGCACTAAAAGGGACCGTCGCCAAATAAATCGCTAGATTTTAAAAATCAGAAAGGTCGGGTTTTACATGTGTATGCTAAAATTTAAATATGACACGCCACAGAGGGGATCAATAGAGATAAAATGTAGCCTAGGCAATTTTATTAAAACCCCATGGGAACGAAGAAAATTAAATGAATTCTCAGACTAGAGGCACCAGCAAACTGTATTGCAAATGCTAAAACCAAAGTAATTTAAGAAACAGTGAAATAGCATTATGTACAGATGAGAGATTTAAAAATGGCAAAGCGTATTAAATTTAGAATAGGTAAAGGGAAATCAGAAGTAATTATAAATGTGTGATTAACCCTTTGAGGCGCAACCCTTTCCCAATGCTGAAAAAAGGGCAGCCGTTGCCATCGCTCGACTTAACTACCAGCAATATGGCGGACGATCGCACAGCCAGCTGCGTCAAAAAAGGGTCTCACCATCTTGCTGGTAGTTAAGTCGAGCGATGGCAACGGCTGCCCTTTTTCCAGCATTGGGCAATTTATCCAGCTGTTCTCGCATTCTTCCATTTTTCTGCAGATGTCAGTGCTGTTCAAAATAATCGTGACAATTTTTTTGCGGGAAATGACGTGCTATAAAAAGTAAAGGATTCTCATGGAGCTATGTCACCCGCAACTATTTTTATAGAAATCAAATGTACTCTTCGTGACTGGCAACAGTCAAAACGTCAGAGTTTGGTGTTCCCAGAGCGGAAACACTGCGCGTTAAAGGGTTAACTGTATCAGACCTCCCACTGCCAGAGGTATCGTTTCGGGCACGAGAATGACGCCTCTACCAACTGGACTATACGTAAAGTGACCTTTTTCTCTGAACTGAAAATCAGGACACTTCTAAATACAGTAGAACCTCGATTATCCGAAGTAATTGGGACCGAACCTACTTCGGATAATCAAAATTTTCGGATAATCGAGAATTCATCAATAATCATCTAGTTTAATATGTAATAGCGTCATTGAACTGTTATTATGACTATTTTAACTGTTAAATAAATGAAAATTATAAATGAAAATTAATTTATTTCTGAAACAAAAAATTACAATGGTTTAAATTCAGAAATGGTTAATTTCAGAGGAATCACACTGCTCCTGCTGTCCCAACCAAAGAAGGCCTTTTGAGAAACGCTCAAAAGCATCATTGTTACTGATCTTATTTACTCCAGAATCATTCTCATCTTCATCATCATCATCATCTTTTTCTTCTTTTGAAAATTTTCGGACTCTGCTATTAATTCCTCATCATTGAGCAATTGGAAGCCTGCATCTTCCACGTCACAATTCAACCAATCTGAGATTTCTCTATCCCCGCAATTTTCAAAACCTTTCATTGTGCTAATAAGGCTTGAAAACTCAGTGACACTGTCTTTCACAATGTCTCTATCATTTTCATCTGAGCCAGTTGAAAAATTGGGCAAAGGTTTTCGCCAATTTCGTCTTAGTGTTCATTGCGGCTTAGATTCCTACGCGTCACCGATTGTATAAATGCAGTCTTGGATATTGACAGTTTTCCAAAACTCAATTATTGATACTGAACCAGATTCAGAATCTCCTCCAAAAAGTAATTTTCTGGTGAAAAAAAAAAAAAAAAAAAAAAAAAAGTGCAGAAGAAACCAACTTCGGTTAACGGAGAGTTTCGGTTAATCGAGGTTCGGATAATCGAGGTTCTGCTGTAGTTACTGTACACTTTATGTTCTGTGCATGCTCCTTTGGATGTGATTAGAAATCGTGGAAGTTGTGTTAAAGCTCATACCTTGGACATTGTCAACGATATTCCACTGTTCGATGAACTGTTCGAGTCGGGAAGGGTAAAAATTAATCCCGAACACCCCCTCCCCAAAGATTTTTTTTTTTCTACACATAATTTTATTTTCTACTTATATGAGAAAAATGAGTTGAAAAAATATAGCGAATATACAAATAAAATAGGCCTATTATATAAACTTAGGTTTTAAATAATTTTATTGTTAATTTTTGGATAAATTTCCAAAAGAGTTTGCTTTCTTACAATAACTATAGCATCATCATCCATTGATTATAGGTATGTATTAATACATATTATAAAACAATCATTTCATCAATAAAAGAAAACCGGCGTTAACAAAAAACTTTGTAAATAATACAATCATTTTCAGGTGAATTTATTCCCAATTAATTTTACGTTTATTTTTTATATTACGTTTATTTTTCAAAAAGCAGAACTTTGTCGGGAAATGAATAGAAAAGCGGGACATTTTAGGGTTTTGTGGGGAGAGCAGGACATATGGGTAAAAATCAGGACTGTTCCGCCAACAGCAGGAAGGCTGGTCACTTTAGATATATGGAGGTCCCTACATATTAAGTTACAAACTTTCACTTAAGTTTTTCACTTAAAAATAGCTTTATTTGATTAAAAGTGCATGATAAGTGATTATTTCAATGAATCGATTAAAATTACATTTAGTACCTTAGTAGTCAAACGTAAACACATCAACGCCACTTTTCGAAGGACAGACATTAACATATATATATGCCTAGTGTCCCTTTTTTGGGACGGCTTTTTCGTTGTCAGTCGAACACGTTATTTATTTTTCCTAGCTTTTATTCACGAGTATTGAACCTCAACTCTATAAAATATTTTAACATGACCAAGTAGGACTGTTAACAGTTTAATTTTTGTGCATAGTGATTTTAAAAGAAATCATACCTTGTTCAAACAAGTTGACATCAGAAATTTATCTATTATTGCTGGTATTAGCAAAAATCGACGAAAGTCGCAAAAATATCAGGGCAAAATTGAGTTAACAGAAAGATATCTTAAATTAAGGCATCCCTTATAAAATGTTTCACTATAATTAAGTCAAATGTACCTGTTATTAGGACTGAAATATTTTGAAAAAAAAAATAATTACATATATAATGGGGGAAAAATCTTCAAACATTTTAAGAACTTAATATACTACTGAGATTTATAAAATATTAATAAACAAGTTTTACACATATCCCTTATTTAAAATGAAATTTAAAACTTTTCTAAAGAGAAAATAGTACTTTATTGAATGCTTTCTTACATTTTTTGAAAAAAAAAAGGTACAATTTGTGTCTGTTATGTTTTACTTTACTCTGAAACAACCATTTTTTCAAGTTCGTTTTTTTACTTTTAAAAGCAGATCGCTAACCGATTTGTTTGTAACCGCTTCGGAATTTTCATCGATTTTCTCTAAAGTCGCTTGTGTTGAAAGTTTAGCTTGCTCGCCATTACAAACATCGGGAAATTCCATGTCAGGGACGGAATTAACGCCTGAAAGGGGCAAAAATCCACTTGTAGGGACACCTTCAACGCCTGATTGTCCAGTTCCTCCTTCAGTTTCCATAGGGGGTGCAGTAAGGATTCAATTCCAAATATTCCTGGGTCTTATATTCGATCATAACCCTGACCTTGAGTTTCTCCGCTCAAAATTAAAGCATGGAGTGAGTAGAATTTCCCAAAAAATGAGATGGGTGATCCTACTCGGGGGCTGTTTTGAGGGGGGGGGGGTCGGGTGGCCGCTGATAGAGGTTATTTTAACATTTAAGTCTACGAGCCAAAAAATCCGTGCCATGAAAATTTGGACGTTTAGAGGGGTGACCACTATAGAGGCGTGGCCGCTCGGAGAGGTTTCACTGTACTTTTGAAAGATTACTTTCTGCGCAACCTCTTTCGGGTATTAAGTTATGTTGGAAACGTGGCGGAAAGCTTTGATAAAAGGAGAAAGGAGGTAGCATGTATTATAGTTTCGGTGGTGAGAGAAAAATATTATAAACGTTAGGACGAGATCAGAGAGATTAGTTTTAGCTAAAATTAGTTTAACCAACAGACTCGGATATAGAATGATGATTGACTAGCGCCAGACGGGCGAAGTAGAGTCAGTCTTGCAAAGGAAAACACTCAGCCTAGAATGAAATACGTATCTGCTTATTTTTATCTGGCACGCTGAATTGAATCGGAGTAAAGTACAGCGGAACTTGTGTTTTATTGAAAGCCTTCAGGAAGAACAAAACTGGTATGGTCAGGTTAAAGAAGTTATTCACCTTATAAATGGGGTCAAGAAACTTTATTAAAGGTGGTTACACAGGGTCACTTGGTTCTACTTTATTTATAAAACAGGATTTTGTTTTAGCATGTTTTGATGCGACAAAATAACTTTCAAGAATAATTTGAAATATCACCGTCTGTCATCCTTATATACGATTTGTATTGCTTTTCTAGGGAGGTTTTACATAAGAGCAGAAAAATAGAAATGCGTGCATTCCACCTAATTAGGTATTAAAAACTTTTTTGTGATGCATCGAAGATATCTTTCATAATTAAGAACTATTTTCTCGCTCATTTTTATCTATGTTTAACGTATTAAAAGAATCGTGAAAGTTTTCATTTGCACGTGACAAGAAACTTTTAAATGTAGATATTTTATTTTATTTTACAGTCACTATTTTTCAAATGTAATCAAGATAGTTTTGGTTTATTATCCGCTTCCATTTCGAGAAAGGAATGGTTTCTACTACAAAACAGACTCATTATACATTTTTAGAAAGTGATTCCATCAACCTTTCAAGTTTTTTAGGCAAGTTGGAGTGTATAGGCTGATTAATTTTATTTTTTTCACCAACTATGCCAGATAGATGTATGCGGCAGTCCTGGGTTCGAGTCCCAGCTCTGGAATTTTTCGCATAGTTGGTGAAAAAAATAAAATTAATCAGCCTATACACTCCAACTTGCCTAAAAGACTCATTATAGTTGAATAATACAGGGTGTCCCAAAAAGGTGGTAACAGGCTTTAATTCTTTTTCTATAAGTAGTCCATTTAAATAAGTAGGCCATTTAAATTGAAAAAACTGTTCAAGGTAAAATCTGAAATAAAACTCGGTTAAATACCTCTCCGCTTTTTCAAAAAAAAAAGGGGGGTGGGAACCGAACCTGAAGCAAAACATGGCCCAAATCCTCGACGTGCTTCGCGGAACAATCACAGCAGAGCAATTTTGGGGGAGGGAAAAAAAGGGGGGTTACGAACAGGAAAGCAATTCTAAGCGAAATTTGGATTTGTTTTGCGGCCTCTCCACAGAAATGAAATCTACGATTGCGAGATCGCCGCCGGCAAGAGGACGATAATGGGCGCCTGTGCTACGGTGTGACGTATGCTGATTTCCTCAGTCACGAAGTTTCAAAAGTCATATGCTACATAATTATGTACTTGGCGAACTTCTATACTACCCAACAATTACTATCCAGACCTTTTTCCACTTCAAGAAAACCGTTGCCGGCGTGCATTATGTGAGCTATTGTTGCTCGCGGCGCGTTTTTATTGCTGTTTTGGGCACTTGATGCGTATGTATGTAGTGTTAGACCAGTGGTTCCCAACCTTTTTTTAATCGCGACCCCTTTTAGATTTTTCAAAACTTTCGCGACCCCCCTCCTCCATCCGCCATGCTTTACCAATAAAAAAAAGTAATGATGAAAAAATATATCTTGAGATTTAAAATTGATATCTTTTTAATACGTACTGATTATTAATAGGATGATTGAGGTTGAATTTGACAAGTTCGGCTATTCTTGGCTGAATATTGGTCAAAGCCAACCGCATGTCATCTTAGACATCTAACTTATTACTGGCTTTTGTCTTAATCTGCAAAAGAGTTGAAAATCCAACATCACGCAGGTAAGTGTTAGTGTATGCAAATGGCTGTTAACATTTGACATGAAAGCTTAGAAGTTATCGGATATGAGCAAAGCACAGCACACCAAAATTGAGTTAATGGTTTTCCTTGGTATAAATCACTTGCGGAGGAGTCATTTTGCAAATTCAAAAATTCACCCTGCACTTCATCAGGAAGATCGGTGACATCTAAAGATGCGTGAAATGGATTTCGCACAAGTGCAATCTCTTGTTCAACGAACTCTGGGAAATATCTTTTGAATTTCAGATTAAAGGGGGCTACTAATTACCTCCTTTAAATTAATTACAATTCCTATTTCCGATTCATCTGTCTTAATGCATGGATTCTCATTCTCAAGCATTAGTTAACACTCCCAGATTTACCGACGTCAGTTTTTGTAGCTTTGATACAAAAGCACAGACGAGAATGAGGATTTTTTTCTTTCCAAACAAAACGGGAGAAATTCTGTCTCATGGCAAAGAAACGTGAAAATAGTTTACTATTAATTTCTTACAAAAGCGGTCTGTGGCGACCCCCCAAAAAAAGGCATGGCGACCCACTAGGGGGTCGCGACCCCCCGGTTGGGAACCACTGTGTTAGACGAACGTTGTAGTGGTTTTTCGTAGTCGGGCGATGTTGGGAAGAAAGACGGCGTAGTTTCATCGTCGGATTAAGCTCAGCACCGGGGTCTCGCGGTCGGAGGACTGCCGCTGGAATCCGCCGGGCGCAGATGTAGGACGGTTTACCCGGGCTGGAGCTGCTGTACTGAAAAACACCCCCGGATTACGATGACATAATTTTATTTAGTTTTCTCACACAATTTACATGGCAAGTGAAGTCACGAAAAATCTCAGTTCCGAGCTGTGTTTCAAACTATATAACCTCGGATTACGTGTTCTATACAGTATCACATGTTCCAAAAGAGATGCATTTATTGGTTGTTAAACTGCCCGTGTCTGCTAGCCTTAGGAAATTCTCTCGAGGTGTGGCGACAGCAGACCGTGGGAAAGAGGGAAGATATATTACTTGCGTTTGAATTAAATTTAGATCATGATACAAATCCTTTGTTTAAAACGAAAGTCACTACGCCCTAAAGAATTTTGAAGCAAATAGAAATTTTGAATTTTGAGAGGATGTTTAATTTTATATGTTATATATGTAAAGAATGGCCTTACGCCATTTTTTGTTAAAATGATCGACACCACACCAGGCTTCTAGGTTGAATAGTTTATTTCAAAGTTCGGACAGGGGACAGGAGTCAGGCCGGCGACCTTTTTAGTTCCGTGGCTATCTTTTCTTGTTACATTGTAGTCTCTAAAAGCAGCGGAAAAAGCTAAAGCACCAAGTTCCCGAAATTTCCGTGCTCTTGCTTAAATACTCACCTAATTACTACGCCATTCGGCAGGGCGCAGCACGATCGTGAAGGCATTACCCTCAAACGCAATTAGTTAATTAGATTGTCAATCAAGCCATGAGAAATATTTGCTTACTCATCAGTTCCTAAAGGGCACAGCAATTAAACCGCAGAAAACTGCAGATACTGTTAATTCAACAATTCTACTCCTTATCAAACTCCAAAAATTGTCTCTGAATGTAATATTTGTATGGCCGAGAAACAAATTTTACAGTAAGAGAAAGAAGGTTAAAGAAGGCTTTTTCAAATAATATTGAATTAAATTAGAAAAGTTTATTTTATTATTACACACACACACACACACACACACACACACACACACACATATATATATATATTCCACGGACTCGTACCACCTTAACTCACACTTCTGTCGTGGATTATTTCGGGATATATACCGTAAGTGGAGGGGCAGGTTGGAATGGCAGATGATACCGAAGATGTTAAAAAAAATGTCGATGAAAACGAAATGTTTGTGGTCATTTTCGGATCCAAAATTTTGCCTGTTTTTTTTTTTTTTAAATTGTCGCTGAAACGAGAAATTGGGAACATTTTCTGGATTCAAAACTGGATTTTTTAATTTAAATAATGCAAACTGACGGTGCATAACTTGTATAAAAGTGTACCTTTTAAGTAATGGTATTTAAAATATAAATCTTATATTCTTTAAGGCCTTCAACGTACAAAGAAGTAAAATAATTTATGGTAGTCCAAATATACTTATTTCTTGGAGGAAAAAAAACAGGATAGTATATTAGTTACAAGAATAAATAAATCGATATTTATAACTATTAAAACGTGCACATCTTTATTTTCAGCTGAATAAAAGAATAATGCTTTTATCATGTGAGTTATTGTTCAGAAATCAGTAAGGAAATGAAAGCTCCGATTACTTCTCTAAGGCACAAAAATTTTCCGCATTTTGGTTATTTTCTGCATTTTCTTTTTTAAACAGTTACGGGGATTTCTCTTTAAAAAAAAATATATATATAACGTAATTTCGCAGAAAGTTAACTCATAGTAAGACTACGGACTGATTAAAGGAGGGGGGGGGGGTTGCTCCTCCGCGAGAGAAAAAGAAATTAGATTTTTAAAAAATGCAAGAAATCCTATTTTTAGTGGCGCACCCAGGATTTTAGTTTAGTTAGGGTGGGGGGAGGGTGCTACAAGTACTGCTGAACTCCACTATAGTGATCTTAATTATAGTTATATCTCTCTTATAACGTCAAAATATTCTATACTAGTCGACTTGCCCATAGAACACCACCCCATTAGCAATGTAACTAACTCATTTTAGAGTCAAATAATTATCTGATCTTTTCAGTGATGTTGTAACCGAGTTCAACTGTGTTTCATACACTAACTATAAATTTTTATTTAAAAACTAACATCTATTTTGGTAAAAAGTATTTTAGAAATAATTTGAAGACAACTTTTAAAAAGAAAAAAAAAATTAACTCATTAGTGACAATTTTCAGTTTTTAATGCTTTTCACTTCTAATTTTCCACCTTAAAGGGAGGCGCTTCAGCCCCCTCTGCGGGCGAGCCTATGCCATAAAATTGCATTAATCCCTCTCTGGGTAAGACGTATCGCAACCTTAAATGAATTGAGATATTATTTTCACTGATAATTTATAAAAATGTACATAACAACCTCTCCCCTCCCCACAAAAAAATCATTAATCATCATCAATCAAGCAACATAATACTTAATTTCAAACAATATTTAATTGATACTCTCTGGATTCCAAGTAACGAAATATAAAATTTAAAAAACACTTTATTAAAAATTCTCGACTGCATTTGAAAAAAGAAAATGGCCGAACTAGTCAGTTTTTTTTTTTTTTTTTTTTTTTTTTTTTTAAGTAAAACTTCTTTAGGCGAACTAGGGAGTAATTCAGATTTTTTTTCTGACGGAAGTAACGCTCACGTGATTTTGGAGAAGCGGAACCTGCCTGCTATCGAACCCAACCAGCAGGCGAAAACTACGGTTTAAGACCACGGTGATAGAAAAACAAGAAGAAATGGAACCTGCAATCGAGCCAAACTAGCAGAGGAAAACAAAGTTTAAGAACACTGCCATAGATAAAGGCAATAATAGACCCTATGTGCATTCGATATCAACCAACAGAAGAAAACAGTTAAAGAAAAATACCACAACATAGACATTCTCTCGATTCAAATCCTACGGAAAAAACGTTTTAAGAAAACAGTGAAAGAATAATAGTCCAACACGGATACTTCCTGGATGCTAACCTAAGTTGACCATATTTCTAAACAGTATTTTGGGGACAAATCAAGCATTGTCCTGGAATCCAAGGAAATCTTGGGGACACTAGAAAATATCTTTGGGGACTTATTCGAGGACACAACATATTACCATGCTAATAGCTCTTTATATCAATTGCGTATTCTTATTTCTAATAAATTAATGGAGGTATTTATAAATATTTATTTAAACCAGAAACATGAAAGGAAAACCATGTTGAAATATTGCAATTTATTCATAATTTAATACTTGGCATACTTGGTCTGTACACGCTACACATACAATGACAACAAACGTTTTCAGAGATCGAATTTCATTGTTTCTCTGAGTAGAAAGCGCTTTTAGTTGTTTTATTTTTCTTATTTCTTCAATTTTTTCTGAAAGAAATAAACTAAACGGAAACTTTCAGGGGAAAAAAGTACAAATCTTTAAATTTGGGGGACTTTTCGCGTCCTTAAGAAGTCAAGGTATCTTTAGGGACAAAGTAAAAAAAAATCTATATTTGGGGACTGTCCTTGAATTTCGAAGACGTATGGTCTCCTTTATGCTACCCCAACATTCAGACGGAACAACGGTTTAAGAACACGGGTGTAACACCACAAAGAAACAAACACTGGCTGCAAACGATTTAAGAACAGAATAAAAGAATAACAAATGGACACTCCGTGGATTCTAACCCAACCTCAAGACGGAGGCGGTTTAACACGGGGATGGAACACCACAAAGAAACGAAATCATTCCCCCCATTCAAACCCAACCTCCAGACGGAACAATGGCATAAGAAAGCAGTTAAAGAATAATACTACAACATGGACACTTCCTGGATTCTAACCCAATTTCCAGACGGAACAACGGTTTAAGAACACAGGTATGGAACACCACAAAGAAACAAACCCCGGCTGCAAACAATTTAAGAACACAGTTAAAGGATAATACATACACTCCCTGGATTCTAACCCAACCTCCAGACGGAAAAACGGTTTAAGAACATGGGGATGAACACCACAAAGAAAATGAATCTGGCTGTAACTGAATCCAACGTCAAAGTAGTTTTACTTCAATCGCGCGTAAAGATTACACGCACACACTTTTTTTTTTTCGTTTTGACGTTTCGGCAGAATTCGCTCTCTTGCAACTACGTGGATGTTTTAATGTCATGATGGAAACAAAAATTCAAATGCTGCTCCCTGCATGCCGACGTGACGGCACCTGCAGTGCATCTCTGTGCTTCATTTTCTACAGAAATAAATTTGTTAGCATCAATTTACTGGAGCGGGCGAGCTAACTATAGATCAAAAAACAATATCAATATACTAAATTTTTTGCATAAAAAATGTATTTCAGCCAGATAGTCCGCACCACCGTTTGTCCGCATCTGGATAAAAGTACCTTTTAAACATGTGTAGTCCGCGGACTATACGCTCGAAATTATAGAAACTATCGCCAACCTCCATGTTCCATATCTGTCAACTGAACCAACAGATCTGCCAAGTTCAATCTTTTTTCATCTTTTTTGTAAATGAATATATTTCCTTAAATATATCTTTATTTATTTCGCTAATGCAATTACAAACTATACTCATCCCTTCTTTTGATTTATTTTTATAAATTTCTCAATCTTTTAATGCATCTGCAAGTTTGTAAGGAAACCTATACG
The DNA here is from genome assembly GCA_038373885.1 of Cheiracanthium punctorium. Lineage (NCBI taxonomy): Eukaryota > Metazoa > Arthropoda > Arachnida > Araneae > Cheiracanthiidae > Cheiracanthium > Cheiracanthium punctorium. Next base: position 68,584 of record JAWZYV010012224.1, on the reverse strand, counting down.
AAATCACATCACAGTGACTCTGCGATTCAAAATCAATATGGACTTGCATTACATAAATATTTCATAGCAAAAAGTGGGGTGGGTACTGCTTTTATTTTATATCTTGTTTTTTTAAGTGCAGTTTTTAATATTCTATTGTTAAATTAAAATAGAAGGCATTTTTGGTAATTCACCAGAAAAGTATTATTTCCCCCATAATATATTTGGTTTCTGTATCATTTTTCCTGCAATTCTAAAATCAGAAGAATGAATATTTCGTTTTATTCTCATATTCAGGTTTTACTTTTTTGATTATTTTAATTACAGTTAATTTTAAAAAGCATAATCTTACGAGTTGGCATTTTGCAGCTAGATGTATGAAAGGGCATAACGTATGTACCTGCTATAGTTCCACTTTTGTGTGCTGATGTGCTCCAAGCCTGAAAAGATTTTAAAATTTTACCTGTAAAAATATTTAGACATTCATTAAAGAATTTTTCATTTTCCAATAAAAGAAGAAAACTTTTCCTTTCCTTTATTCTATCATTTGAATACTTATTTTAGAAACTGAATATGGGTTTTAGAAAATGCTGATGCCATGCGTATAAGTTTTCACTCCATTTTTCAGAATCAGTTATTTTATTTTATTTTGGTATCAAAAGAACAGCCTGAAATTTGAATGTGGGACTCTCTATGTGTCTTGATAATGGATTTTACGATATTGCTTAAGATAATTATTTTAAATAAGGATATATTATCTGCTTTTATAAAATGTTCTTTATCTAAATCTGATAATTGAACATTTACAGAGCATAGTTATTTTCTTCAGGATAACAATAAATTTGTTTTTGGTTAAAATTTAAATGGTAGAAATTGTTTGTTACATCATGTAACTTATCAATGGTTGAATATAAGCTCACACAGTATTCACCTGTTCCATATTTTTGCATTATCATCCTTGGTATAAATATATATGCCTGAAAATACGTGCACGTATATTTTTCAAGTTTTGCTGGAAAATACGTCCACCTATATTTCCTCTTTTTTTGCTGTTCAGCTGTTTTCATGCCTGGAAATCTTTTAAGTCTTTGCGATGCATCGAAGATATTTGTCATAATAATAACTATTTTCTTCCTCATCTTTATCTATGTTTAAGGTATTAAAAGAATTACGAAAGTTTTCATTTGCACGTGACCAGAAACTTTTAAATGTAGACATTTTATTTTATTTTATTATCAGTATTTTTCAAATGTAATCAAGATAGTTTTTGGGAAAGGAATACTTTCTACTATTGAACAGATACATTATAATTGAATTAATATAGCTAGACCTACTAAAGATGTGCTATTCAGAACGGGTAATTAATAAGACATAAAAATTTTTACATTTGAACTTACAATAGACGTTGCTTAACCCTTTAACGCGCAGTGTTCCCGCTCTGGGAACACCAAACTCTGACGTTTTGACTGTTGCCAGTCACGTAGAATAGATTTGATTTCTATAAAAATAGTTGCGGGTGACATAGCTCCTCGAGAATCTTTTACTTTTTAACACGTCATTTCCCGTAAAAAAAATTTCCACGATTATTTTTAACAGTACTGACATCTGCTGAAAAATGGAAGAATGCGAGAACAGCCGGATAGATTGCCCAATGCTGAAAAACGGCAGCCGTTGCCATCGCTCGACTTAACTATCAGCAAGATGGCGGACGATCGAAACGTTCATCGCGTGCCACAGATCTAGAGGCCCTTTTTTGACGACAGCTGGCTGTGCCCGGCACAGCCAGCTGTCGTCAAAAAAAGGGTCTCTAGATCTTCAAAGTTTTGAAACTGTCTCTTTACAAGCTGTATTACATACTGAGACAAACGATAAATCTGTATCCATTTCAAAACTTTTAGAAAAAATTCTTAAAAATCGGAAATTTTTGCAAACGTGTGACGACAGCTGGCTGTGCCGCACAGCTAGGTGTCGTTAAAAAAAGGGTCTGTAGATCTGTGGTACGCGATGAACGTTTCGATCGTCCGCCATCTTGCTGGTAGTTAAGTCGAGCGATGGCAACGGCTGCCCTTTTTCCAGCATTGGGAAAGGGTTGCGCCTGAAAGGGTTAAAAAAATATTCGTTTGGCCCTGTAAAGTGCACAGAATTTAAAAAGAAAAAAAAAAGGGAGGAGGAATTTTACTTTATTTTTATGGAATACATTTGAGTACCGCCTAAAATCTTGATGATAATCTTGTATCCAATATTTAACCCTTTTTTCTTCTAGAGTTTGTGCGCTTGCTAAGAGAGGACAGCTTGCGCCACAATATGCATCGTTTAGAGATGCAAACTCATTCCTGGAATTTCCAGCCGCAATCCGGATCCTCACCAGAAGGGAAGACTTCTGGATTTTGGCAACCCTCGGAAACTGGTAATTTCATAATTCTGTTTAAAGGGGAAGTTTAACTAGTATATTACACCCTTTTCAATAAAGTGCTCGGCATAGCCCATATGAAATGACATTTAAATATGTATCCACAGTCCATACACATAAACACTCCACAATGTTAGTGGAGAGTGTTTAATAATAGTATTTCAGAAAATGTACAAATTGTGAAATTTCTCCTTGTTTGCAAACGAAATCGTGTAAATCTCTCCATAAGCTGGCGGAGATAGATACTAACACTTTTTTTTTTTTTTTTTTTTTTTTTTTTTTTGGCACCGTTTTCTAACGTTGCATTATGCATGAAACTGTGTAAAACGGAATAAAGTTACAAATGTGTGCAATATTTGAGAGCTTTTCCTGTGTTTGAATTTATATCTTTACACACTTTTTATTGTTGTGTGTACACAAAGTTGGTGGAGAGTGTTTAGTAAAAGCAGAAAATGTACAAGTTGTGAAATTTCTCCTTGTTTGCAAACGAAATCATGTAAGTCTCTCCATAAGCTATCGGAGATAGATACTAGCATATATATATATATATATATATATATATATATATATTCAGTCTGGCACCGTTTTCTAACGTTGCATTGTGCATGAAACTGTGTAAAACGGAATAAAATTACAAATGTGTGCAATTTTTGAGCGCCTTTCCTGTGTGCTTATATCTTCTCAAACTCAAAACTCAAAAATTACACTGTTGATGTTTTTGAGAAGAAACAGTGTTTACACGTTTGGGTGCCTGCGCATGTCTGATTAGGGATTTATGGGACTGTTTTGTTTTTGAAAAGGGAAACTTTTGTTTGATGATAATTTCAAAATTAAGTTTTTAAATAATATTAATTTATTTCATTTAAATGTTAAGTGTATCAGCAAACAATTTGTATGGTTTAATGGTAACAAAAACTCCACCTTTGACAACCAATTATGTTTCTGATGCTAAATAAAACACATTTAATTTAACCCTTTAACGCGCAGTGTTCCCGCTCTGGGAACACCAAACTCTGACGTTTTGACTGTTGCCAGTCACGAAGAATAGATTTGATTTTTATAAAAAATAGTTGCGGGTGACATAGCTCCACGAGAATCCTTTACTTTTTAGCACGTCATTTCTCGTAAAAAATTGTCACGATTATTTTTAACAGCACCGACATCTGCTGAAAAATGGAAGAATGCGAGAACAGCTGGATAGGTTGCCCATTTTTCAGCATTGGGAAAGGGTTGCGCCTCAAAGGGTTAAAGACAGTGGCCTACTGCACTATTTTGGATGACAATGTGCTTCCTACGTTGTGGCAGTTTTACGGGTTGGACCCCTGTTACTTTCAGGACGACAATGCCAGTTGTCATGTTTCGAGGTTAACCAAGGCTTGGTATGGTGCCAATGGAGTTCATCGAATGGACTGGCCTGCCCAGAGCCCAGACCTGAACCCTATCGAGAACCTCTGGGACGAGTTGGATTGCCGAATTAAGGGGTGCACAACCCGTCCAAAATCGGTGAAGGAACTTCTACGTCTACTCCAAGCCGAGTGGAAGACAATACCACTAGCTGTAATACAAAGATTTGTGGAAAGTATGCCCCGGAGGGTTCACGCTGTGATTGCCTCTCGTGGAGGCTTTACGAACTATTGATTTTGAATAAAGTTAGTTTTTCTTTTCTATCGCAGGTGTCCAAATACTTATTGGTAGACAGTGTATAGCACGTTAGTGCGTATCGAAAATCCGATAGTGTTTCAGATTTTCTTACTTTTTATTCCCGTACAGTAGATTGCGACGCTGTCGGAAGTTTAATCTAAAATACTTGAAGATGAAGAATAAAGAAATTTAAAAGAAAAATTAATTTTAATTGTAATCCTGTATACTTTTTAGTGCTGAAATTTTTGAAATGGAAATATTTTACTAATTTCTTTCAATAAGAAATAATTTTCGCTGCGGTGTTTTCGATGAAACTTATGATTTTAGATTGGGAATAACATGCAATATTTTTTGAACAATTCAATATTGGGAAACAACATTCAATATTGGGACTAACATTCAATATTGTCTAATATTATATTAAAACACTATAGTATTTGATAGAAAATGCAGTTTTTAAGAAAACATGTAATATCGCTTTGGCACAATTAATTCATTTATCAAACCTTATTTAGGTTGTTGAAAGATATTTAGATTTTTAACTGTATATAATATTTATAATATTAAGACTTTTTAGAAAAACACTTTAAACGCTTAAAAACAAGTTTAACTTATTGTTGCATTGTCGTTTTTATGTTTAGTAATATTTTTATTTTTTTTAAATGTCTGAAAACAGCTTGAAATCTTTTATGGATATAAAAGTAATATTTCAATTAAAATTTCTGTTAAAATATTCTAACGCTAAACAAACAGCACCATTGCTCAAAAAATGTTAGAGAAAATAAATCATTAGTATATATTACTACTATTACGAATCATTTACTACTGTTACTAATTTAAAGCTTGAAATACACGCTATGGGAAAACAAAATAAATAAATAAAGCACTTTATAAGTATGTTATTTTGTTTACACCAAGCGCACTAGATCTATCTGACGAAGGAAAAGGGGCTTTTGGCAGTGGACCGTTTTTAAGGGATTTCAACACGCAATTACACAACACTTGGGGCAAACCATCCAAAACTCCAGACCATTACCCCGCAGACGCGCGATAGGCTAGAAACCTTGACCTTCACATTTCAGCTATCTACCAATGCTCAATGTTTTACCCACTTATAATGTATCGGACACATCTTTTTACTAACTGGGATTTTTTGTACGGGGTCCGTTTGCAAATTTAATTTTTTATATTTTTTCGATTTAATCTCCAGCAAATTTTAATTGATACAATAAAATTCTGTTTTTTAAAGTGACTTTGCTATTTATTGTACATGATCAATATTAAAAAAAAAAACTGAAGTGACTCCACTTGATTTTCCGAACACTTGATATCCAGCGTTTAAAAAATTTTCATTCAACTGAATAGGATCTAGTGTTCAGGCAGTAGTGTACTTCACATGATTTGAGTACATAGGCCGCAATGTACAAGAAGAATACTTCTTTGTAGCCCTGCAAAAAACTGTACGGCGTACACTCGCTAAAGCTTAAGGGGACAGCCTACTTTTAAGAATGGGAAAATGTAGAAATTTTAGTTCAACTTTCATAATTAAAAAAAAAAAAAAAATGAATGCATGCAGAAACACAATTTTTTTCAGTTAACTACTATGACATTACTCTATTGATTAAAAATATTATTGTAGTTTATTACGAAGGTGATAATTTAAAAAATATTATTTTACCACACAATATTGTAAAAACAATTCAAGGGTACTTTCCCACTGCGCGCAAGATATCTCAATTAGAATTCCTTTGATATTCATAATTTTTTTCTAAATTAAACAAAACATTATAATTAACAATCTAAACTAAAATGGTTTGATTATTTTCATAATTTAAATTAAAAAAAAATATTTAATCTAAAAGTTTAAATTATCATAAAAATTTTGATAGTTTTACAATCATAACTTTTTTTCTATGAAACACAACCATTTCATTTTAGTTCATTTTGTTCATTATATTAAAATAAATGCCTGAGAAAATTTTCAAGTTGATATCTTAAATAGTTTTTAAAATATCATGCGCGCAAACTTGAAAAACAGTGTTTTGAGAAAACGCAAATTAAAGTTCAAGTTGTAGTTTTGGAACATAAATTTAATTTTTAAAAATTAAAAACATTTTCTATTGAAACATTTACTATTTAAAAATAATTTTACTGAGTATTTAAAATGATTAACCCAAAATATGTTTTAATATGGCTTAAGAAACATCAATCTAAAGAAAAGCTCGACAATTGTAAATATGAAAAAATATGTACATACCTTAACAAAAGATACATTTTTAGGATATAAAAGCACGAATATTGGTAAAGTACATTATTTGAAGTTATTTTAATAATTATATCCATGTATATATTTTTTTACTATGCAACATAAAAATTTGATTTTATTTCACTTTATGAACTTTTCGATTTAAAATTTTCCGCTTTCATGCACATTGCCTTCGTTTTCTTTTATTGCCTCAAACTGAGAACTGTTGAGCATTTTTATGGCTCTTCGAGTTTCTAAATTAAATTCTGTACATTTCTTTTCTGCCTCTTTTATGCTTTTAGTGTCAACATTAGTTGCAGCTTCTACAGCATGCTGCCCAACTTGCGTTTACATTTTCCTTTTTATCTCAATAAATAATTGTCATACAGAAAAATGGTTGGTATCGATCTTTTTAGAATAAAGTAAACTATTTAATGAGATAAAAATCTCAAAATCAATTTTTGGGGCATTTTAAAAGTAGGCTGTCCCCTTAAGCAGCATGTAAGACAGTGACCTGTAAATATGCGTACGCAATTTGATGCCAATCGAATGCACCATTTAGACACTAGCTCATTTTAATTGATTTGCGTCCTTAAGCCCTTATAAGAATTGCTTCTTGGGAGTTTGTGAACAAATTATCAGCTCTACACATGCAAAAATCTACGCAGATCATGAGACCGTGACGTATAATATGCATACAGAATTTGAGCTCAATCGAATGCAGTCTATAGAGACTAGCGCACTTTCATGAATTTCCGTACATGAGCCATAATGTAAAAGAACACTCATTTGTTGCCCTGTCAAAAAACTATAAGTTCCATACGCAGCAATATCTATAGATGCTGTGGACGATGACCTAAAATATGCATACCCAATTTGAACTTCTTCGAATGCACCATTTAGACACTAGCTCATTTTAAATGAATTGCGTGCGTCCATAGGCCGTAATGAATAAGAATTATTTTTTGCAATCCTGTGAACAAACTAATGCTGCATAAAACTCGGCTTGATTCTTGGGTTTGTCGTTCTAAATTCCAGTATGTGTAGAAAGTTCTAGTAAACAGTCCATTTGTGAGGATTGAATTCGAACTTTATTGCTTCTAGAGAACTTCTTCGAACAATCAGCAGTACAAACTTCACAGGCACTAACGGCCAGTAACGTGTTGTCCGCTCAGTATAGAAGCTTTCACAGATGATGTAATTCACATAGAAAATAAAACAGTTCCATAAGCTAAAATTCAGTGGAAATACTCGAAAATCATAAACAATTCCTCAGTGAAGAATTCACAAGCTGACCTTTTATAGGCATATCCAATTTGTGCTCAATCGAATGCACTATTTAGAAGCTAGCGAACTTTCAGGAATTTCCGTCCATTGGCCATAATGTAAAAGCAGGGCCGCAACTAGAGGGGGGGGAGGGCAAACGGGGCACGTGCCCCGGGCGCGGTGCTAAGGGGGCGCCAAAATGAGTTATGTTTCCATGAGAACGGGGAATTTTATTAAAAAAATAAATAAATAAAACTAGACAGAATAAAGGCTTTTTTTCCTGGTTTTGTGACTTTGTCTAAGTGTCCTATCTGAAAAATCCTGCCTTTTGTCACTTCTTTAGAGACAAACAATTTTCTGAAAGGGATATTCTGAAAGAGTTTTGTCACAAAGCAAAGGAAAATCCCCAGGAGACCTATCGGCTGGCAATGATTGATAACCGATATCAATTGATGAAGGGAAGTCGCGTACAATTGTCTTGTACATAGGCAGAGGAGCAAGGTGGGTGTACTTACTAGGTCTACGTGGGCTTTAGCCCATTACATATACACCCTCCCAAAAAAGTATTCGAGAGTAAGTTGGATTTCCTTTCTGGAACTCTACCACCATAGTATCGGAAAGCTTTCGCTAGCGAATATATCGAGCCTTCTCTTCTCATGACGTCACAATCCGAGAAATATCCGATATGCCTTACTACGATCGTATCGTGATAGTTTCACTGTCGTATTGACTATCGGAAATATTGCTGCTTTTTCCCGACACGTTGGATGAAGGCGAAAACTCGCATTCCGGTACCGGATAGTACAAGATGGATGGGTTTTTATTGTGTGGATCGCGGAGTGTCAAGTACTTCCACAAAAGGACCCCTCTCCCTAGCATGTTGGGTCTGTCAAAAACGGGCTTCCACTCGTGATGGATGTTTCCGGAAATTCTGAAGACAACGCCTTCGTTTAAGAAAAAGGGGGAAAAGCCTAGTGTTTTGATTGGTTGATCGCTCTGAGTGTCGGATAGACCTCTAGCAAGCACAAAAATACTCGCTTGTTTTATTCGACACTCATCGTGGTAGCGCCAAAAGGAGAGTCGCGGCTATTTATTCGAAGTATTTGACTATCCGTGAGCGTGAAATATCCGTCACGGATATTCTACGACACCATGGTAGTGGAGCCCCTGTTCTTGGAAAACTCTAGAGCTCTCACTTGGTAAGGGTGGACTAGATAAGAATCTTCAAGATCAGTTGGCTAAAGAAGAAAGCCATTGGCATAAAGTACTTACCTGCATTGTAGATGCTATTATGCTTCTGGCTAAACAAGGAAGTCCGTTAAGCGGCTCTGAGGAACAGTGTGATCTTAGTGATTCTAGGAGTGAAAAGTTTCTAAAAACCATAGAACTTATATCCCATTATAACGACGATTTACGGGAATATATTGAACGCCATAAAAAAGGACAATTGAGTTATTTTTCATGGAAAATTCAAAATGAATTTCTTGAAATCATTGCAGAAAAAGTAAGAGAAAGCATTCTGAACGATATAAAAGAGGCTCAATATTTCTCCTTAATTTTTGATTCCACTCCAGATATAAACCCACGGCGATCAAATGACTGAAATTATTCGATATGTGAAAATGACAGAAAGTGGACCAGAGATTTCAAAGTTTTATTGATTTTTTCTTGTGGTCAATGATAAAACGGGTTTTGGACTCTCTAAAGAAATCTTGAAAAGAGTAAAAATCAATGGTTTGAACATGAATAATTGTAGGTTAGTCATATGACAATGGAGCTAACATGGCTGATTATTATAAAGGGGTTCAAGCTAGAATACTTCAAGGACATAAACTTGCCATTTTTGTACCATGTGCGGCCCATTCTATAAATTTAGTTGGGGTACATGCTGTTGGAGTATCACCTGAAGCTCAAATATTTTTTGGAACAGTGAATTGTTTATACGTTTTTTTTTTTTCAGCCTCTACGTTAAGGTGGGAAAAAAAAATACACGTTCCACTTTCTGTTAAAGCTAACAGTAAGACTAGATGGTCAGCAAGAATGCAAACTGTGGAAATGACTTTGACAGCATTAACAAAGTCCTGGAAGAATTAATATCCAATTCTCTCTCTACATCTGAAAGAAAGACCGAGGCTAACTCTTTGAAAAAAATGTATCAACAAATTTGAATTTATCGTTTTCACATGTTTTTGGTTTAACATTTAAAAAAAATTGACCGCGTGAACCAATTCTCCAAAGAGATGATATAACTGTAGATGAAGCAGTCAGGCATATTAGAGGTCTTCTGAATCTTCTGGAATCAACGAGAGACCAAGCTGTATTCGATGCAATTGCAGAAGCAAACATAACGGTTAAAGATAGTAATTTACCTCCTGATTTTAAAGAAAACGGAAAAGGAAAAAGAAATTGATGTTTGGCGAATATTGTGAAGATGAAATTTCGAAATTATCAGAGGAAAATCGATTCAGAATTTGTGCGATTGTGAATTCGTTCCACCTTCTCTATGGCTACTACGATGAGTGTCGAATAAAACAAGCGAGTATTTTTGTTCTTGCTACAGGTCTATCCGACACTCAGAGCGATCAACCAATCAAAACACTAGACTCCCCCCCACCCTTTTTCTTAAACGAAGGCATTGTCTTCAGAATTTTCGAAGACTCCGGAGACATCCATCACGAGTGGAAGCCCGTTTTTGACAGACCCAACGTGCTAGGGAGAGGGGTCCTTTTGTGGAAGTAGTTGACACTCCACGATCCACACAATAAAAACCCATCCATCTCGTACTCCCCGATACCGGAATGGAAGTTTTCGCCTTCATCCAATGTGTCGGGAAAAAACAGCATTATTTCCGACAGTCAATACGACAGTGAAATAAACACGATAGGATCGTAGTAGGGCATATCGGATATTTCTCGGATTGTGACGTCATGAGAAGAGAAGGCTTGATATATTCGCTAGCGAAAGCTTTCCGATACTATGGTGGTAGAGCTCCTGGGTTCACAATTACCGAGCATGCACAGTTAAGACTTTCCCCGAAAAATCAGATTACTCCATCCATTCCTTCCTAGAACTGGCACTTTCCTTCTTTCCGGAAGAAGAGGCATGAGGGGGGGGAAAGCAGAACCAGACTTCGTGTAATCATAATCGTGTAATCGTAATCGACTGTAATCGATTACATTTTCTTGTGTAATCGTAATATAATCGTAATCTGGCAATTAAATTTTTCATGTAATCGTAATCTAGTCATAATCTAGAAGTTTATTTTTTCGCGTAATCGAAGTCTAATCGTAATCTAGAAATTTCATTTGCCAGATAGTCGTAATCGAAGAGCCTGTAATCGTAGTCGCTTTGATTACGAGACGATTACAAAACGATTACAGTTGCCCGGTTTTAGTTTTTGTTCTGCTTGCGGGGAAAATTTTCACGGGGAGGCACAGGCATGGCATGCCCTGAAGGCAGGAAGTTACCCTGGAGCTCTGACGTTTGGAGGAAGACAGGAGCTCACTTGTATTATTTTTTTCCCCCAGGAAAATATTTAGATGACCATTCTTTTTTGTTGTTGTTGTTGTTGTTGTTGTTGTCTGTCGTCTTCTGTTCATCCGAGTCTGGACTGGTGAGAGACAAGAATAGAATGGACTTCCCAGAAGAAAGTGAGGGTTGCGCGGGAGGGAATAGCTAAAACTATTTCTTGTGGTGTCAGATCTTTGCTTCATTTCTTCATTTTGATTTGCGGTCGTGAAAAAGAACATAAATGGCACCTACACAGGAAAAAGTGCAGCATGTTTTTACAGTTTTAGAAAAGTATAAAAATAAAAATGGAAAAGGATGTGCATTTAAGAACTATGAATGTGTTGTTTGGATTAGTGGACAACAGATAAACTTTGGTTCCTTGTGTTGTTTGGATAAGCAGGTAGAAGCGCATATATTTCCGTTAAAAATTAGTATATCTTTGTGCTATTAATAAGAATGTAATTGCATAAGAATGTAATAATTTTATAATGTATAAAGACCTTTAGAAATATCAATATTTTTTAATGATCGATAAATTTCTGGATAAATGGGTAAAGAGTAGGGATGATCTACAAAACCCCTTTTCCCCCTTTAATAGAATTAACATTTTTTTTCCAATAGAATTTGATGGTGAGAGTAAAAATGCTTAGAAATACATAATGAAGTATTAAAAATCAATTTTGTCTTATTTTCGACTTGATTGGCTGCCTTGACTTAGTTCTAAAAGTTTAACGGATAAATAATTTATTTTCATTTATGCCAGTGTTAGTAATTAGTCCAGAAAACAGTTCATTTTTTTTATAATATGATTCACAAAGTATTCATACTTCGTTTTTTTCACTGATGAGTGTGAAAATTATTTAAAATATTTTGTTTTTATCTAATTTGTACTGTACACATATTATATTAAAACAAAGTACGTCTTTCGAAGTTGAATTGTTGGCATCTATTTATTATCAATTTGGAATTAAACTGGAGACTAAATTATATATAACTTTTCTATTGTGTGTATTATAAGCTTTTATAATTTCTCCGAGAATTCGCATTAACCAACATAGGCGTAGGACAAGGGACAACATGTTCCGCTTGCCGTCTACTTTGTTTAAAACACCATCGATTCAAAAGTCTTTTCCTCCCGCAAAACCTATAAAAATTTCACTATTTCCACTCTTGAATATATTTAACCTATATACAGACATCCCCCCCCCTAATCCGCAAATCTTTGACATCTCTACGTCTATATTAACCTATTTTCTATCTCTCATAAAAATGTTAGCTCCTTTATACCACATTCAAAAGTTTAAACAACTTTTGGCACTTTACTATTTTCATTAAATTTCAAAGTATGTATGTTTGTATGTGTATATTAAATATTCAATATGTAAAAGGAATTCTTGACCAGAGACAAAAATGTGTGTCAGTACTTTAGCATATATAACAGCTAATTGCTTAGAAAGTGAGCATCCTTGAACGATTAATTATTTATAAAATAGTTTTACAGTAAATTCGTGCCTTTTTTATTGTAATTGGCATTACATTGGGTTTTACCATTCACACCGCCAATATCACTGTCCAGTTTTGTTTGTTACGTCGTACCAGCACCAATACACTATATATGACCCACCACACTTTTAAGATGTATGTTTAGAGATATCTTTAGACATCTCCATTCTGCTATACTTAAGTAATTATTATTAGTAGTATTCTTAAGTCTTTCTGTAATTCTTAAATTATCCTCAATAGATAGTATGCATGTAGTATGCATAGTATGCATGTAGTATGCATGCACTTCAAAACTAACTACTATCTAAAGTTAGTAGTTAGTTCTGAATTTTTGAAATGGCGTGTGTATTCTAGAAATTAAAAGTTTGTTTGTTCGGCAGGCCCGGTTTTAGATATTTAATGCCCATATACGTGTTATGAAAGTATAAAAAAAGAAGTTAAACTGTGCGTGAAGTTTTCTGTGAAATAATAACTGCAATATGCGTTCAGCCTCATCTATTCAGATTCAGGCTAACGGTTATTGTGGAGAAAACAATGCATTTGTCGAGAGCCCCTGTTTTTAGCATTTTACTCAATGCATTAAAAAATCTTAAACTTTGGTTTAATATGTTCGCACACATCGTTGCAAGATCGTAATGACAGAGGTTCCTCCTTCACGGCTGAATAGGAACCACGGCTAACTTTTCATGCGTCTGCCAGTACCTCTTTCGGAACCAGAAAATCAGGACATAGGCAAGGAAGCAATGCCGAGCATAGAAGGGATCAAATATCAATTTTTGTATACTAATTTTTGCTTGATTAGGTTAAACCTGGGTTTATTTCAAAGATGTGTTAAACCACCAAGCCTGCCCCCCCTCCCACCCCACACGCACACTGTAAATGACACATGTTTAAGTTAAAATCGGAAAATGCCATGTTCAAATAGAGGTTTGTATGCATTAAAAAACTTTTCACAAGTGGGCCTAGGAAATCAACCAGGTTCGTCTAATAGTATAGAAGTTCTTGCTGTATGGCATTCTTGTAATTCAGCTCCCTGAACAGATGGACCCATTATTCTGTTCTCGAGTTAAAATTGTAAAATTTAGACATTATAATATCAACGCCAGAAGGGTAAAAAGAAAAGTTTTGTAATCGTAATGTAATCGTAATCGGACTCAAATGTAATCATAATCGAAAGTTTTAATAGATTACATAATCGTAATCTAATCGTAATCGGAAATTGGGTTTTATATGATAATCGTAATCTAACTATAATCGGGAATTATACTTTGTCCGGTAATCGTAATCCTGGTCTAAAAGTGAAAATTAATCGTAATCGTAATCGATTACACATCTGTGTAATCGGCACGAAGTCTGAGCAGAACGCTTGTGGTATCGTGAGCGAAATAAACAACTACCACGTGATGTGAACTCTGTAGTGTCTGACGTCACTGGTAGCAAAACAAGGCAGACTAACCAATAGGCAGGCCTGTTCTACAGGATGACCGGTAGGCAAAACTGGAATGTAACCAATAGGCTTGCTCTACATGACGTCGTGTTAGTGAACATGCTACAGCCTTCGGGTTCAAAAACTGCGACTCCCCCTTGCAAGCAAAGCTCTTCTGCAAAGTAATTCTCGGTCACCTAACCGGTCATTGCCGTTCTGCACGCACTGGCGCAGAGAGGGAGGGGGAGCAGGGGGAAAATCCCCAGGGCCTCAGATTGTGAAGGGGCCCCGCTTTTGCTGTTTATATGATACTTAATTGTGTCTTCTCCATTTTGGGGGGAAAAAAAGTCCAAATTCAGATTATGTCCCTGGATATTTCAAATTAATTTTTGAATGAAATTACAAAAAGCCAGCTAGAGCATAAACCACCAAATTGACAAAAACGAGGAGTGTTAGTGATTGAATCTTGCAAGAAAGTAGACATTGACGATGTTATTCAACAGTTTGCCATGACTAAAAGTAGAAAAGATTTATTTAACAAGAATTATTTTTTCCGAGACACTCTTTTCCGTTCCACTCTTTTTCCGTTAAATGTAATTGAAGAAAGGGTATAGCCAGAGGAGAGACTATGGGTCCACCCAACCTCCGAAATTTTGAATTTTCCTTAACAAAATATTAAAGATGGAGACTTTCTATGAGAAATTTTGAAATTTCCACTTTTTTGGCCTTCTGAAATTTTTTTGGCTGTCTGCTTGCATGGAAGTACTATGAATAAAAATATTAATTTTTTCAATACTGAGGAAACATGCCATGCAAAAATGTCAACGTTTCAAATACAATTTCTCTATGAAGGTGACGACATCTTCCAAACAAAATGTTGGTATATTTTAGAGCACGGATGTTTATTAAAGTATAATACTCTTTTAAATTAATAATTTTAATTCTATTAATTATTTTCCAATTACTATTAATTTAAAGATTCTTACTAATTTTAATAAGGAATAAATGATTGGTTTAATACGACATCAAAAGGATTTCTGGATAGCAAAGGGACCCCAAAGATTTTATCCCCGGGGCCCCGACTTGGCTCTCTGCGCCTCTGTCTGCACGTGGCTGAAGTTTCGTACAATCAGGATCTCGGTTTTTTCACAGTGTTGTACTGTACTAATAATGGCGTTCAACAGCCTTCCGTATGAACTGCATACCCGACAAGGTAGAGATTTTTTAACTCTTGTGAATCAAGTCCAAGCTTCTCAGTCGTGGGACGACATATTCCCCACCATCGGAACAGGAGAAAAAGTCCGTCCGTGTCAAGTGGAAGTCATGTTCCAGCGTCTCCTGGACATGATGCTTCGGCGTGGATGCAGCAACCGGCGGACGGCCTACAAGCTCGCAGAGGCCTACTGCCGGTGGCGCTACATTTATCCTAGTGCACGCGGTCGCGGTCTACCGGACCGTGGTAAATGGATAGAGACAATCTTGGATCATCTTTGGTCGCATAAAGTTTCCAGAAGCCTTTCTGCACCCAGCCGCTATTACGTAACTGGAAGTAAAGTAAATTTTGTGGTGTTGGCGCTCGATCGGGCGGATCTCCAGTTGATGCGGGTCCTTGTGACTTACGGCCTCGCGAGACGTGAAGAGATGACTGGAGGCATATTCGTTTCTCAGTGGTAAGTGCAGGGTAGAAATTTTTTGTGAATAATCTTACTTTTGTTCATTGAATGCCATTTTATTAACTTGTACACCAACAATAAAATTGCTACATATTTTTATTAAATATAAAATCGGCTGTCCGAGCCTCGTCAGGGAGAGACCGCCTGAATCTCCCCTAATTTTTTAGTTCCATTATTGCCATTTTAAAACGATATTAATTGACTATGTCGTTTTATCTCTCATCTTTCGTGTATTTCGCCTGGTAACCCTACGTTGAAATTTTTATGATTCTAACCTATTTATAGAAAAAAAAATGTGATGCATATTCTACAGCTTACGAAATATTGTAACAATAGACTAAAGCTGTTGTGAACTAATAGTATTTGAGTATATGTAAAATTATGTCGCATTTTTGGGACACATTTTTCGGACAATTTTCAATAAAGGGGGTGAGAGATAAAATGACATAGTCATTAAATATATTTCTTCATAATGTACGATATTGACGACAGCAACCAGTGATTTAATATGCAATCTTTCTCCATCCTTTTTGTGAATAATCATATTTTCGTTCATTATAAGCCATTATGCTAATTTTTGTATCAAAAGTTAAAATTACTACATTTTTTTTTTTATATATAAATAACGATTATTTCGCCAAAATATTTCTTAACTTTTTAGATGAGTTTTATTTTTCAGAGAAGTTTTGTAATTTTGTTGTGTTAAAATGTAAAGTGTGTTTATAAATTCATTAAAAGGCTGTTTTAAAAAACGGTGAATCAACAGAAGTGATTTGCTAGATGGTACTTCGCAGAAAATTTTACAAAAAAATGGGGGAGGGGGGGGGGTAATGCTGAAACTGGTTAAACCCCAATAAAATAAAATAAAATGTTTTTGGAAAAAGTCACTGAAAGGAGTTAGACCACAAGAAGAATGACTATTTGCTGTTTTCTTCTAATGTATAAAAACCCTTTTCTTTATGTTGCCCACTGAACTAACCCACGTTAAATGTTTAGGGTTTTTTAGTGTAGGCCAGTTTCACCCCTGTAAGTGTACATCCCCACGGTGACCCAAAAAGATAGTTACACGCTTTAATTCTTCATGGATTACATATAAGTGGGCAGTGTAATTTGAAAAAAAAGGGGGGTGGGTTCCAAAATAAGGTAGAAAAATAGACTGCGTTAAGAAGAAATTCTCTTGTTACTTTTTTTATTGACACTCGAAATTTTTATCCCTTTTTAACCCATTTGTGCCTGGATATTTTTGCGACTTTCTTTGATTTTTACTGATAACAGAAATTATAGATAAATTTCTGATGTCAACTTCTTGAACAAGGGATGATTTCTTTTAAAATCATTATGCATAAAAATCGAAATATCAACATCCTACTTGGCCATGTTAAAATATTTTGTAGTGTTGAGGCTCAATACTCATGAACAAAGGCTAGGAAAAATGAATAACGTTTTCGACTAATAGCGAAAATGCCGTCCCAAAAAAGGGACACTAGGCATAAATGGGTTAAAGAAACTCCTGGTTAGTAAAATGTGCCCCATACGTCATGAAGCCAGATTACGAGGTTCTCCCTCAGATTTAGGGGGGGGGGAATTGTTTAGGGGGGAGTATACTGAAATCAGGGTTTTTTTGGGAGAATTTTTTTTCTTAATCTCTATGTGCCGACGGAACATCAATGATCAATGTAATGATAACTGAATTTATAAAAATAATAATGGCGTATAAAATATTATCATGTTACTTAAAATTACTAGTACCTACAATTTATGAATTTCTAATTCCCCCCAACAAAATCGTTCCTGTTACCACTATCACGTACATGCTGAAAAATATTGTATCAGGTCTAGACGTGTTAGCAGTCAAATGTTAGTTCTTGTATGTTCAGTTTCACTTTGTTCTTTTCATTTATTCTACATTGCATTTTTTTTTTCAAAAATACTTAATAAAATTCGTTTTAACTATTGTATATGTATTATATATTCTATAACTTTGCTATATTTTATTTAAAATAACTACCTATGCTTAGGTGAAAGTGCTGTTAAGGATTTTATAGTATAACCATTGTAATATATGGTGTTTTATGTTTTAATTAAAGTGTTCAATTTATTGTACCATATATATACACTATAATCCAGTCATTTGCCCGATTAATATCTGGAGCCTTAGGACAAGATTCAAACGAAACAGAATTCGCACGTTTTCCTTCGCGATGACAGGCAGGGTAAACTTCGAATGAAATAAAAGTTCCTTATTCAAAGAAGACAAGCCGAACGTTTTGAGATCTCGGGACACCACGAACACTCTGGCGCGGCGAGATCGTTTTGCCTAATTCGAACATTTTTCTGCCATCTTTTGGCCGTTAAGTCGAGAAATGCTTAGCCGTTTGAGTTCCGATTTAATCTTAAACACGAGGAAATAAAATGGAATTTCAGTAATCAGCAGTTTTATTGAAGAATCTAAGTAGTTCACGAAACTTATTATTTTACATTATTTTACAAGAAAAGATTCAGCTGAAAGGATATCGGGCTAGCCTACACAAAAGCGAAGTAATGCTAGTTCAGGTTGCGCCATCTTCTAGTAACAACGTGAAATTTTGTTCTCTCAGAAAGTTTCTTACAAAGTGAAACATTCTAAAATCTTTTTTATGCTAATTATTAAAAATATACTGTCGAAACTGGTTAAAATTGCTCTTTATAATATGTTATTTGATAACGTATAAAATATGACTTTCAATAGTATGAAAATACTTATAATTTAAAGAAAAAAGAAAATGACATAAAAAATAAAGAAATGAAAAAATTAAATATATAAAAGAAATAAAGAAATAAATTAAGAAAATTATGTATATAACTTTGGAAAATTAATATAAACATTTATATACTATACTTTGAATTGTAATCAAAATTACAAACATGTAATTACACACTTGTAATCAAAATTACACACATTGAATAGTAATGATACGTGAACACTGCTAGGAAAAGTTTTCCAAAGTTGTACCAATTTTATTCTAATTTTTTTTCATTTTGCTGTTGTTTTTTTTTCTAAAAAATTAAATATTTTCCTCATAAAATAAAATACTATTTTAACACTGAATATATGTTAAAAAGCTATTTTATACAGTTTAGATAAGCGTATATTTTTAATAATTTTTTAAAACATCCAAGTAAGTGTCTCTACAATATTTTTATTTATAATAAAAAGATGGTGCCGCCTGACATCTGGCGTCATTATAGATCGGCGATAAATTTTCGTTCGTGTAACTCTCAAAATTCGATCATTTCATTTCAATAGGTATTTGCCGTCCTCTGATACAGTGATCGAACTGTGGGAGGAAAAACCTACGTTTCGGAGAGGATCGTTTGCGTTTCGTTTGAATCAGACCCTTAATCAGGAGTTTAAATTAAGAATTTTTAATGTAATACTACTTAAAACATTTTCCCCTTTCCTTTTCTAGTTATTCTATTTTTATAAAACTCGGAGAAGGTTTGAAGGAGAAGAAGAAAGAATGGATAAATGCCATGGAAGACATACTGGAAGAATGGGATGACGGAACCAGCCGCGCCCAGAGATGCCTCAGCCGGGGTCTCCAACGAATACCACACATAGCCCGGATCCTGGAAGCGTTTGCGCTGATCATGGCTGGGAGAGAGACAGAAGGGAAGAGGTACGCCCGTGTCCTGCAAGGGTACTTCGACACGCTGCCGGACCCACTAGTTTCGACGGCGGAAATCAGAGAATTCCTCCTCGCCGGACTGGAGGAAGGTAATCGAGAAGAGTTGGAAACAGTGGATCAGCGTGTCCGAGCTTTCGTCGCCCATTTTGGTGATCATCGTTACGAACCAAGGAGCCTGTCTCACCTGTGCCGCTGCACGGTGAGGGACACTATCCGGCAAAATTCTCCCTTCACGTTGCCTGCAGCGCTCGGCCATTTGCACCTTCCCAGAGCCATTAAGCAGTTTATTTTGTGTCATCCAGAGTCGAAATCTTGGCAAAAACCGCCGAGCTGAAGAACCCAGTAAAAATGTCATACAAATTCCCAGCATTTATATATTTCTTATTTCTGAACTGTTGCGTGATTTAGTGGGGAAAAAAGTGTACTTTAAAATCCTAATAAATATCGATTCACCATTTTTACTGGTACTCTATTTTTGTATCTGTTCGTGTATTTCAATGACATTGAAGTCACAGTTCGATAGCAGAACCGTAGACTTGAACAAATAATAATAATAAAAAAAATAATAATAATAATGACAAATAAATAAATTTCCGATACCAGGAAATAGTGTCGTATACAAATTTCACCAAATATTTAGAGAAAGCAATTATCCCACTGATAATGATTCTTTGCAATTTTAGTAGGGACACACAGAATGCAAAATATTAATTACACGATACTCCTAATCCCCCTCTTATATTCAGTTGTTTTGCTTCAGGATCTAAGCCTTCTATCCCGTACAAAGATGACTAAGGAAATTCCTCAAAAAATGTTCCGAGAGATGTTTATCGTCTGCTTAATTTTTGTATTGAGATTAATGGATGAAAGTTTCTGCAAAAAAAATTTTTACGTATCCATAGACTAAGTATAAGGAAATACTTTAAACTGGGTATTGGCGATAATTACGTCAAAAGTAAATTCTGATTTTGTGTCTACATACCGGTTTTACAGAATAAGCTTTAAAAATATATCTAAAAAATTGAAGATTTGATATATTTTAGCAGCTTAAATGCCTTTTGCCTGCTAATTACTAATATTTTTCCCTGCATATTACTAATATTTTTACCGCATATCTGCGTAAAATTGAAAACTGATTTTATATGGTACTGGATACATTTTATATGTTGAAAAGTACGAAAAATAACTAAAAATAGGGAAGAGAGTAAATACACTTACATATTTTTAACATTAGTCAATATTTTATTTTATGTTCACATCAAATTTTTAATCCTATTTCAAAACATGAAGCAGGGTTTTCCAAATGATAAAGTCCACTTTCCGATTTATATTCAGAAAGAAAATTTGACTAAATTGATATTTGTTTTCTCTTCTCTCTATTCTAAAAAAAAGTAAAGGCCGCTGTCGCTGGCGCTGTCAAAGCTTGTTTCCCTGTCTCCTCCTAAACCGTGCGGATTTGAGTTTCCACTAAGGTGCCCAGAGATTCGAAAAATTCCGAGGAACCTGCTAAGCTGACTTAAATTTCGAAAATCGAATTATTTTAGAAGATATTAATAAAAAACTAAAAAAATAAACATAATGGTTGCCAGATTTGGCATAAAATCATTCATTCCTTTGCAACAAAGCGTTTCCAAGTATCTAGAATCGCGTGAAATTTACAAACATGAGTTAGAATTACGCCCATTTTACGCCAAAATAAAAACTATATGAAATAAGTAACTCAAAATATGTTACACAAAGTTGACAATTTTCAAATAGTAAGTAAGCTTCGACAACAGGAGTTTAGAATTAGCGATTATTTGTTTTTCCAAAACAGAATAACTAATATCTTGTAAATGAAAAATAATTAAAATGCAGATTATTTTAAAGCCGGATTATTTGCTATCAGTAGACATATTTGGCGGCGTTAACTATGCCATTATACCAGTTATAGTACACTTTGGATATTTGCTAGCGCGACAAGATGGTATAAGTCGTGGTGCTAAGTACGCCAATCTGCAAACGATTATGTAAATGGAAATATGGATAACGGTTTTCCGGTAACGTTAAATGAACAGTAATTATAGGTTGTGAGCATGTGTAAATCCCCAAATAATGTTCCGTAGCTTTTATTAACTTTACATGTACGCAAGTCGCCAAATAATGAAAAATCGCCATGGGTGGCAAATTCGCAAGGTGTCCAATAGGTTTTACATTATTAAAAATACAGCTGAAGCAGATGTTCTGATGTTATTACGCTTTAGCTCCTAATTAATATAACTTTTGAATGGCAACATTAAATATCATTGTGTTTCTGAGGAGTGCAAATCCAGCGATTTGCACTCCAGCGATTATAAGCGATTTCCAGCGATTATAAGCGGAGTCCGCACTCCAGGTGGAGTATAGCTCAGGACCCGTACAACAAGGATTCCCATAACAAAATATCTTCCGTGTTATGAGGGGTAGGGGGTCTACTGTAGTGTGAAGTTTAAATTTTTATGTACCAATGAACATGCAAGAACCAAGCAATGTGTAGCTCAGCAACATTCTATCTGATCCAATCTTCGGGTTTTGTCTGTTGAAATTATGTATCTTTTTACGAATAAGCCTTATTAGGGGCCGAATGCCTGATACGAAAAGCGAGCGTAGCGAGTCTGGGGGCCTTGGCCCCTAGTGTTTTACAAAAATAAGTATTTCTAATCAAACAGTAAATGCTATGCTACTCAATTTATTATTCAATTTTGGGTTTTAAGGCACCCAACAAACACACACCTGCTGGCAGAGTACCTTATGGACTTCGTGCCGATTACAATCGACTGTAATCGGTGCCTAAAATAATATTTTACAAATTTTAGAAAAATGCTATAATAAAATTGCATTATTATAGAATTATTTGATATTTGATTTCTTTAACATCAAGATTACTGTTATTTTACTAAATTAACATTCACTAGTCCTAATCTTTTTGGAAATTGTTAGTAATCTTAATCATAATCCATATCATTTCTTGTAATCGATTACAGATGATCGGGTAATCGAACGCCAGTTCTGCCGTTACGTCCAGCACCGGCACGGCACTGAAAAAAGTAACCGAATCGTACCAAAATTGGTCGCCTGAGAAGTACCTTGTCAGAAGTCCGGGTAGGCAACGGCACTGTGCTGACTATGGCTCGTGCCGGCCATCATTTACTATAATGGCACCGGCCCATTAAGTTCAGATTATCTAAAATGAAACTACAGGGTGCAGGCTATTATTGAAAATAGAGGCACTGGTCTGGTATCTTAACAGTGGCTGTAATATAGTGGTAGGGTGCCGGCTTAGTTCCTATTTACAATAATGTTGCCATAATTAAAATGCGATCCAGTGGCGGATCCGGGGGAGGGTCTTTTTCATCACCCTCCCCCCCCTCCAAAAAAAAAAAAAAAAACGCACATTGCTTAAGGATAATGCTTAAGATTTTGAAAGATAAAAAACAACATAAATAAAAGATAAAAAACAACAGCAAAGTCCTTCGTTTGCAAATTATGCTCGCCCAAAATTAGTAAATTGTGCGCAGTTTTCATAAACTGCAATTGTCTTGCAAATTTTCAGTTGCAAAAGATACTTTTTTATGAGAGAGGCGGTAACACCTTTCAAAAACTACATAAAATCATTTGTAAACAGTTTAATTTCAGTATCTCATAATTAGAGACATTTTACAAATGAGTTATAATAAATACTTATCTGTCGATCTACGGTTGATATATGTATATATTAATCAAAATCTTATAGGATATAATAATAAATAAATTTACACTATATATATGGCTACACATAGCTTTAAAGTAACATTTTGCTGCATTTATTGCGCATTTTGTTTTGATCAAATGATTTTTTTTTATTGTTAGCTATTCTGAAAAGAAATTTATATATACTTGCAGTACCTACATGACTCAAATTTTATGAAGGAATATCTTTTTATACACTATAATACGCAATGAGAGTATGTATGTTAAAAACAGAGTAAGTAAAAATTTACCTGTTATTTTCCCAACTGTTTAAGTTGAAATCCAAGGTATCCCCAAGGTTATCGAACACAAACAAGATTTCACCGTTGAAATAGTGTTATTAAAATAACTATTCCTAACGATGACATCTCGTTAGTTAAAAATATCAATTAAACCTTTTGGAAAGCTCTGAAACCATGTAAAACTTTTTATAGGGTACTTCACACGTACAGATATGCGAAAAGACAAAGAGGAAAGAGGATGGGTTGCTGCTTGCTATAACTTAATACCCAAAAACTCGCCAATTTTCAAAACAGCTAACTGGAGCCGTGTCTAGCTTGGCGGCAGACCATCCCCACCACACCACTAATATTAACTCTGCGTTTCATAAACATTTTATGCACATAATCTATATAAATAAAATTAGACTTTTGTCTGTACATTTCTTGGAATTCAAAAATTTTGCGATTTCTAACCGTTTCAAGCACCAGGGAATCCGAAGCGACCCTCAAAAAAAAGTTTGTCTGTCTGTCATTCTGTCATTCTGTCCGTGACGCTTTTTTTGTTTAAGCATCACGTAAAAACGACTGAAGCAAATGGTATGAAATTAGGTGCCATGATAGGTGGTCACTCAACTTAAAACATAGGCGTCGAATTTTTAAAAAATCTTGATTGGATTTTCAGATTTTGCGAAAATCGTTTCAAACTGCGTAAATTTGTGTTCAAGCATCACGCAAAAACGACTGAAGCGAATGATATGAAATTGGATGTCATGATAGGTGGTCACTCAACTTAAAACATAGGCGTCGAATTTTTAAAAAATCTTGATTGGATTTTCAGATTTTGCGAAAATCGTTTCAAACTACGTAAATTTGTGTTCAAGCATCACGCAAAAACGACTGAAGCGAATGATATGAAATTGGGTGTCATGATAGGTGGTCACTCAACTTAAAACATAGGCGACCAATTCTTAAAAAATCTTGATTGGATTTTGAGATTTTGCGAAAATCCTTTCAAACTGCGTAAATTTGTGTTCAAGCATCACGTAAAAACGAATGAAGCGAATGATATGAAATTGGGTGTCATGATAGGTGGTCACTCAACTTTAAAACATAGGCGTCGAATTTAAAAAAAATCTTGATTAGATTTTGAAATTTTGCGAAAATCATTTCAAACTGCGTAAATTTGTGTTCGCACATCACGTAATAACTGCAAAGTAGAAAAAAGGATATTTGGTGAAATGATAGGTGGTCACTCACCTTAAACTATAAGCATCTAATTAAAAAAATTCGACCAGATTTCGAGATTTTGTTAAAATCATTTAAAACTGAGTGAATCTTTGTTCCCGCATTATGTAAAAACGACTAAAACGAATGATATGAAATTTGGTCACACGATAGATGGTTGCTCAACATAAACTATAGGAGTCCAATTTCTTAAACATTTTTATTAGATTTTGAGATTTTGTGAAAATTCTCTCAAAATACGTTTATATTTCTTCAAACATCACGTAATAACGACTAATACGAATGATACGAAATTTAGTGATATGATAGGTAGTTGCTAATCTTAATTTATAGGCGTTGAGAATTTTTAAAATATTTTTATTACATTCTGAGATTTTGCGAAAATCGTTTTAAAATGCTGAAAATTTGTTCCAACATCACGAAATAAAGACTGCAGTGAATGAAACGAATTTGGGTGACATGATAGGTTGTCACTCAACTTAAATTCTAGGCTTCCAATTTTTCAAAAATATTGATTAAATTTTGAGATTTTGCGAAAATTATTTCAATATGTGTAAATATTCGTTCGCGCATCACATAATTACGACTAAGGCGAATGAAATGATATTACTTAGTTACTCTCTAACCTGTAATATTTTAACAATACATGTAAATTATAACTTCGCTTTCTTTACTTTGGCAACATACTACATCCATTCTGTGTACTCCTACAATGCTGACGAAAGTTCTTGCTTTTTGGAAATTTGCATTCACTAACCCGTCGAGGACGGGTACTTCAGCTAGTATAAATATATGCGTGTGTGTATTGTAATTATTCAGATTAAAATTTGCCATAATAACTATTATATTATATTTTATTATATTAATACAGTTTTGCTTTTGGTGCAAAGTTTTGATCTTCGTTTTTCTCATTTGTTCTGGAAAGTGAAGGGCTTTTTATTTTATGTTTATAAGGAATTTGAATATAATTACACACGATTCATTTAGATCGAAAGTAGCTTATAATCATTTATCAAATATATGTGAACAGAAGAGTCTGAATATTGGATAATGAAGGTTGAAGGGTGAAGGTCCTGGGTTCGGGTCCCATCGCGGAGCTGTCGATCTAACGTCTGGAGTTAAGGACGGTTTTCTCCAGATGTAACGAGAATACGCGTTAGCAACCCCTTAGAAAGTCCCCCAATTAAGGCACCCAATATCTTAGGCAGATCGCCCACGTGTAGCGTTGTCTTAAGCAAACAAACCATTGGATAGTGAAAAGTTTCCAAGGGGGTAGAGGCCGTGGTATAGCGAGGGAGGGGCAAGAGGTTTATATCATGCTCCAGGAGGCAACTATATATGCTCACTTCCTCACTGGCTGGGAGGCGATAAGCATGACAAAACATTTTACTACAAATGGGTTATGCCCTCCCCCTCCCCCACTCATTTTTAATGATGAACCCATGTTTAACCGATTTGCGCTCATCATTGGAAAGATGCAAAGGCGAAGACTGACCTTTTTGACCAGCATTGCTTTTTAGCTGAGCAGTGGCGAAACTAGATGCGGCACCTGTTCCCGGGCGCAGCATATACAAGAGACACTATATTTTCAGACTACCCATTGTTTTCTATTCTTTCAAAAAGGGGCGCGATCTGAGGGAAGGGGCATTTTAAAGACCCACACGAAGAAGCAACTTTTCTCATAGAAGGATAGTATTCGTCTTTGCGTCTTTTCAATAATGAGAGCGAACAAATCAAGCATGGAAACGCCGTTAAATGCTAATATGCATATGATTTATATATATAAAAATGAATGTTTGTGGGTGGGTATGTGTTGGGTGTGTATGACGTTGAAAATCGTCAAAACCGTTTGACCAATTACCATGAAATTTGGTACACTTAAGTCTTGCCACGGAAAAGGTTTTTATGCTATCCATTTTACTTAAGATCGCCGCTAGATGGTGCTGCAGAACGCCGAATTCTATTTCGTTTAAGCGCTTGCTGGTCAACCAATACCGGTCAACCAATTTTGATGACAATTGGTACACATGGATATATGAACATGGAGAATACTTTTACTCTATATGTTTTGCTATAACTTGCCACAAGATGGCACTGCAGCGTATCAACTTCTATACCGTTCAACCAATCGCCATAAAAATTTTTATGCTTACACATTTGAGCACGGAGAATACATTCTAACTATTCATTTAGCTGTTACTCTCTACTAGATGACACTGCAGCGCATTAATACTTTAACTTGCCATTAGATGGCAATGCAGCGCGCCAACTTCTTGACCGTACAATTTATCTCTATGAAAATTGATATAGCTAGATACTTGAACACGGAGAATATTTTCGTGTTATCCATTTCGCTATAAATAGCTACTTCATTGCGCTGTAGTACATCATTACTTTAACTCGCCAAGATAGCGCTGAAACGTATCAACTTCTAACTTTAATTCGTCTATTGATGGCGCTGCAGCATACAAAGACTGTTCAACTGATCGCTATGAAAACTGGTACAGATAGATATTCGAACACGAAGAATATTTTGGCGTTATCCATTTTGCTATAACTTGCCACTAGATGTCACTTCAAACCAATAACTTCAGGACCGTTCAACTGATCGCCATGAAAATTAGTAAACATAGATGTTTGAACGAAAAAAATATTTTCGCCGCATCCGTTTAGTTATAACTCGCCTTCTGTACCGTTCAACCGTTCAAATTGGTACACACAGATATTTGAGCACGGAGAATACTTTTACGCTATCTATTTTGTTGTGACTTTTCTCTAGATGCCAATGCAGCGCACCAACTTCAAAGCCGTTCGCCCGATCACCTTAAAAATTGGTATACATACAAATTTGAGCAGAGAGAATATTTTTTTAGTATTCATTTGGCTGTACTCACAACTTGATGGCACTGCAGCCTAGGCCTGATTTCCGGGAGGGCATTCGAGGCAAGCACCCGGGACCCCAAATTGTTCTTTTTAAGTTTAAGAATTTGTAAATTTTGAAAAAGCTTTCGAAAGAGGGTCCCCTAATGAAGCTTTTGCCCAGGGCCCCCAACTCGTTAAATCTGCTCCTGACTGCAGCACTTTATTATTTTAACTCGCCACTCGATAGCACTTCAGGAAGCAACTTCTTGATCGTTCAACTAACCGCTCTGAAAATTGGTAAACATACACATTTGAACACGGAGAATATTTTCGCGTTATCCACTTTACTTAACTCGCCCTTTGATGGCGCAGTAGTGCATTATTACTTTAATTCGCCACTAGATGACGCTGCAGCGTATCTTGACCGTTAAACTGTTTGCTATGAAATTGGTGCGCATAGATATTTGATCATGAAAATATTTTGATGCTATCCATTTTGCAAAAACTTCGACAGTTGATGGCTCTGCGCCGAATCATCTTGTTCACCGTACAAACGATCGCCATGAAATTCTTTATGCATAATTGTTGAACACAGATAATATTTATGCGCTACCAATTTTGCTATATTTATTATTATGATAAATAGTAATTACATTAAACCGTAATATAAAAAAGAATCCATTCATTCCCGTGCGAAGAACGGGGCGTACAGCTAGTATTCTATGTATATAAAAATGAATGTTTTTGGGTATGTGTGTGGGTGGGTGTGTATGACGTTGAAAAACTCCAAAACCGTTTGACCGATCACCATGAAATTTGGTACACTTAAATCTTTTGTCATGGAAAAAGCTTTTATGCTATCCATTTCAGGCTAGCTCGCCACTAGGTGGCGCTGCAGGACGTCGAATTCTATTCAACCGCCTGCTATGAAAATACCGTTTGACCTATCTTGATGAAAATTGGTACGTATAGATATTTGAAAACGGAGGATAGTTTTACACTATACATTTTGATATAACTTGCTGCTAGATGGCGCTGCAGAACATCGATTTCTATTCCGTTCGACCGCTTGCTATGAAAATTCCGTACAAACGATTTTGATGAATATTGGTACACGCGGATATTTGAAGGCGTAGAATATTTTTACTTTATCCATTTTACTGTAACTTGACGCTGGATGGCGCTCCAGAACGTGGATTTCTATTCCGTTTGACCGCTTTCTATGAAAATACCATTCAACCGATTTTTATGAAAATTGGTACACACGGATAGTTGAAGACGTAGAATATTTTTGCACTATCCACTTTGCTGTAACTTACCGCTAAATGGTGCTACAGAACGCCGAATTCTATTTCGTTTAAGCGCTTGCCGGTCAACCAATTTTGATGACAATTGGTACACATGGATATATGAACATGGAGAATACTTTTACTCTATCTGTTTTGCTATAACTTGCCACAAGATGGCACTGCAGCGTATCAACTTCTATACCGTTCGACCAATCGCCATAAAAATTTTTATACTTACACATTTGAGCAAGCAGAATATATTCTAACTATTCATTTAGCTGTTACTCACGACTAAATAGCACTGCAGCGCATTATTACTTTAACTCGCCATTAGATGGCAATGCAGCGCACCAACTTCTTGACCGGCCAATTGATCTCTATGAAAATTGATATACATAGATATTTGAACACGAAGAACATTTGAACACAAGTTATTCATTTTGCTATAAATAGCTACTTCAGTGTGCTGTAGCACATTATTACCTTAACTCGCCAATAGATGGCGCAGTGGCATATAAAGACTGTTCAACTGATCGCTATGAAAACTGTAGATAGATATTTGATAGATATATATTTGTATAGATAGATATAGATAGATATTTGAACACGAAGAATATTTTGGCGTTATCCATTTTGGTATAACTTGCCACTAGATGTCACTTAAAACCGATAACTTCAAGACTGTTCAACTGACCGTCATGGAAATTCGTAAACATATGTTTGAACGAAAAGAATATTTTCGCGGCATCCGTTTAGCTATAACTCGCCTTCTGTACCGTTCAACTGCTTGCTATGAAAATACCGTTGAACTGATTTATGAAAATTGGTATACACAGATATTTGAGCACGGAGAATACTTTTACGCTATGTGTTTTGCTATGACTTGCCTCTAGATCCCGATGCAGCGCACCAACTTCTAAGCCGTTCGACTTATCCCTTTAAAAATTGGTATAGATACACATTTGAGCAGAGAGAATATTTTTTTAGTATTCACGGCTGTACTCATCACTTGATGGCACTGCAGCCGGGGCCTGATTTCCGGGAGATCATTTGGGGCAAGCGCACGGACCTCCAGCAAAAAGGGGCCCCCAAATCATTCTTTAAGTTTAAAATTTTGTAAATTTTGAAAACAATTTCGAAAGAGGGTCACCTAATGAAGTTTTTGCCCAAACCAACTCGGCAAATCTGCCCCCTGTGTGCAACACTTTATTATTTTAACTCGCCACTAGATAGCACTTCAGCAATCAACATTTTGATCGTTCAACTAACCGCCCTGAAAATTGGTATACATACACATTTGAACACAATATTTTTGCGTTATCCATATTTCTTAACTCGCCCTTGAATGGCGCTTTAGCGTACTATTACTTTTAATTTGCCACTAGATGGCGATGCAGCGTATCGTGACCGTTAAACTGTTTCTGTGAAAATTGGTACACATAGAAATTTGAACATGGAAATATTTTGATGCTACCCATTTTGCAAAAAGTTCGACAGTTGATAGTAGTGAGAGATTGACAGTACTGCGCCACCCCAATCCCGGCGGATTGCGGATTGCATTCCAGTGAAGCAGAGGTTACATAATCCACGATGTGCTAAGAGGGGGGTGGAGTTGAGTGACAGCTGATGGAGGAGAATTCGACCGGAGCAGGGGAGACGGAGTTGAGTGGCAGTTGGTAGATAAGACAGAAGGGTACAGATTTCTTTTTCTTGCATCATTCCTAATAGAGGGGACTCGGAAAAAAGTTTAATTTTTTTTCTAATAATTACCGACTACAACTATTTATGTAGAGACCGTTTTGCAAAGTATAAAAGAGATGTGATTATGAAATAGGAAGTAATTGTAAGGATGACTCTTATAAAAAAAAATTTTAATTTGTGTTTTTTAGAATTTTGATTGTGAATTTTTCAGACATAGAAAATTATGCTGAGATACGAACTAAGAATATGTAAAAGAAATTATACAAGCTAATGATTTCATTATTGAAGATAAAAATTAAAGTTGGGTTTTAACTAGTTGAATGGTATATGTTTTATGCAAACTTTTACAGAATAGTAGAAAGAATTGTGTTTAATGTTAAGATAACGATACTTCGTGGTTTTTTTTTTAAGCCATAAAATGGTATATGTTACTTTTTCAGACGTAGAAAATATTGGATTTGTGTTTTTGGAATTCTAAATGTGAATTTTTCAGACATAGAAAATTTTGCGCAGATATGAACTAGGAAGATTTACAAGGGATTATCATTCTTTTAGCTTTAGATTTTTTTTTTCAGTTAACTAAAAATAGTTAAAATTATTGATGTCTACCATCTAAATAAAGAAAATACGTTTCAGATTTAAAAAAAAAATCATTATGGTAAAATTCTGTTTAATAATGAAACTTAGAAACTATTTTAGTGAAAGCGAAATCTACTGTATGGATTTGCCCCTAAAAGTTAACTTCACAGTACACCCGTTGACTTAACAGCTATACTGTAAAGATATAGCTATATTCTTCTTATGCGTGTAAAAATATCATGTCCCACCCACAACCGGTACCACATTATAATGTAAGCCTTTTACAGAATAATACAGAATTATTTAATACATTAAATAATTATGTTTAATGTTAGGATGAGACTTTGCGAATTTTGTGATAAAATGACATTGGTTATATCTTTAAACCTTTTAAGCAAGTATTAGTACTGATAGATTTTTTAAAAAATCCTACAGTATTGAAAATAAAGTTTAGGTTTATACTAACCGATCAGGAAATCGCGGTTACATGGTAATTTCCTAATATGACTGTAGAACTTTACGATACGTTTTTTTTTAGAACTTTACGATAAAATAAGTTACAAGCGAGTAGATGAAATTGCAGTTTTAGATCTAACTATCAAGATATTATAGTTATAAAGTAAAATTATATCTATTCAATAATAGGAATGCTTATATTTTAAGTACAAAAGTAGCATTTATACAGATACAGACTAAACATGTGTTTCGTTTATGTTATAAGATCTCTCAAAAACGTTAAGTACTATAAATTTAACTCAGAAAAAATATTATTTTGATGGAAATGGTGTCATCGCATCTTGTTGCTGTATATTTTTACCTTTAATAAGGTATTTGCACAAAGATTGAACCACAAATGTTCAGTAAACATGCTTTCACTAAATAATTGATTAACTTTTTTTTTTCTAAATCATGTATCAACAAAGTGCAAAGCATATTAAGAGTAACAAAAAAATTTTGCAAGTTTTACTAAACAAAATACTAAAAGGAATAACTGACACTAATAGTCAATATCATACTTGTAAAAATCTCTACGATTAAGCGAAATGCATTTTAGAAAATAAACGTTATCAAGACATCACATTCAAATATTTACAAGTACACTGAAAAAAGTCTAACATAACTATCAAATAATAGATAATATACTTGCGTATACTACAAAATATTTAAAAAGAAATGCACTTACTTCATAACTTGAATGATTGATAAAATACATCCTCAGTGTATTTTCATAACGTGAACTATTTTAAATTAGGCTTAGTATAAGCGATCGAAAAAAATGCATCCTACCACCACCACCACAGATAGAGTGAGAACAATTTTTTTCATATAAAAATACCTTGTCAAACCAGTTCTGTTAAACTTAATCTTGAAGCTTTGACCTTGAACCGGCATAACCTTGAAACGACCTCTTTGATGGTCACGTGATTTTTTTGTAACCAGTGGGAAGACAGTATTTCATCTATGTTAGATAAAGCGGCTGAATGCGAGGCTCACATTATTCTGTGAGTACCTTCACTTTAGACGTGTGTTTCTAGTTTTATACTTTAATTGATTTTTTTCGCCGTGTTTTAAAAAATGTCTTTGCCTGAATTGATCGAAAATACTTTTAACATTGAATACACTCCTGAGTTTTACACTCAAAGTGATGCTGATGTGTTACTTCAAGAATTATCGCAATTACCTTTTGATGCAAAGCCTCTGCAAACTGGTGAAAAGGATAATACTTCGACTCGGAAAGTAATTGCTTTCGCGGATGAGGGGATAAATTACAGTTTCTCTGGAGTGACTGTCTCTTTTTTCCCTTGGTTACCCATTTTGCAAAAACTACGCGAAGATCTACAGAAAACAACAAATTATGAATTTAATTTGGTACAAGTAAACTTATCCTCTGACGGGCAATCTAAAATTGAAGACGGTAACTACGAAGATTTTTCTCTGGACCTATCATCATGTGCATGCATTCTAAGTTTTGGATCTAAACGAACTTTAGATTTTAAACCAGCGAACTGTGAAACCACTACCATTAAATTAGAACATGGTTCAATGTGTAAGATATATCCCCCAACCAACAAACTTTTAACGTATGGTATTCCTTCTGAGCCTCATGTGACAGATCCACACATTAACCTAACATTCGTCAAAATGTGCATTTATGAACCTGCGCCGAAAAGACCAAAGTTGGACGATTGGGCGGATCATGCTTACCATAGCTTACATGCTTCTGTAAATAGTACATGGCACTTGGAAAAACTTATCTACGTTTCGCTCCACGATGAAAAAACTGACTTGAAGATTCATATTAGACAATTTATTCAGAACGCTGAATTAGACTATATACCAACCAGTCAGGGAGTCATAATGGACCCCTCAACATGGATTGAATTTATTGTAAAACTATTAGATTTTACTAGATGTCATCACAATAGCTCTTTTATGTGTAATAATCAATTATCCATATTTAATGACGATGGAAAATGCATCCTACAGCAAATTTACAAAACCGGAGATTCATTTACATTAAATCCAATTCCCTTGATACTTTTAAATGACCAAGTATTAAAACTTTGTGAAATGAGAAATGAAATATCAGAATACATTCTAAAAACATTGTACACAACCACCCTGCCTCATATGACACTAAAATTAAAGCCGCAAAAGTGTTACCGTGAACCGCATTGTGAATATGAAATGGCTAAAGATCAATTAATGGATATAGTATCTCATGAAATTCACAAAAGTTTAAAGAAACAATTTAATTGCATAGACCGAGTTCGGGATAATCCTTCACAAAGGATACATGCTTGTTCGAATAGAACACATGTTGATGAGAGAGATAGTCTTATAAACATTAAAGCATGGTTTATGCTCGACGTACCATATATTGCAAGAGAGATATGCGAGAACAAATGTACTTGTCATTATGACGGAGAATTTTTTTCAAACATTTTCTTCGAAGACTACGGAGAGTATTTTCAAAATGTATTTCTTCGTTCATTTTTTCAACCGTTTTTAGATTTTTCTAATCCCAAGGATGCCAAATCATGTGTAATTGTGTGATGTTATTGGTGTATAACTAGTACTACAATTGTAAAAAAATTATTAAAACAATTGTGATTATACAGAAAAGGTATGCTTGCTTCTACAGCAGTGAGTTTTTACTGACTTATGTATGCTTAGTTATAGATTACTCATTGAAAAGTTATTATTTTCTTTTGTGTTAATAGTTTGTGTAGTTTAAAATACATTTTTTTGTAAATAAATCAGTTTATATAAGAAAAAAATTATGTGTTTTCTTTATGTGTGCATTGATTACTTGCAAAATAAATACTTCTGAAATTTTACTAAAACAAAAAGTGATAAAGTTAACATACGTAGACAAGATTTCAGATTCTCTTTTATACTTATCTCTTAAATTCTATTACCATAACTTAGTCAGTTAGAAATTTGACAAAAACTTATTGAAACTAGTATTATGAAAACATTAAACAACTGCATAGAAATAAAGTCATCTTCTGATTAAAAGCATAAACCTAAGTACGTTAGGTAAGTTTGTCACATGAGAATTCACAACAGTAGTAATATTTTGTAAAATGTACTTACATAAAAAAAAAGGTATTTCCCACAATACTTTGGTGTGTATAAAACGTAGTATTTTAACTTACCACACATGTTTTACATTCAAAAAATCTGAATAAAAAAAAACGTGTTACCATAATTTTAAAACATCAGAGTATTAACTTAGATTATTTCTTGCAATTTTTCTAAAGTAACGGACTTGTATATATTTTTTTTGTTTTTGGAAAATATCGACTAATTGCACGTGTTACATATTTTACAGACTGATCTACTTAGACTTACAAATTTTAAATAAATGTCTTTTTACTTTTTATACATAATACTTGTTCAAACTTATTACACTTTTGATTTGTGCATTTGCTACACATAATACTTGTTCAAACTTAGTACGCTTTTGATTTGTGCATTTGCTACACATAATACCTGCTCAAACTTAGTACACTTTTGATTTGTGCATTTGCTACACATAATACTCGTTCAAACTTAGTTCACTTTTTATTTGTGCAATTGTTACCAATATAAGGAATTTTTAGGTATTCTATAATGCAAATCTTGTGTTGTAGGATTAAGACTAATTATCTGCACGAGGGATCTAGACCTATAGGTGGGGCGCCTCCGTGGGGGTCTTTAAGGGGTCCTAACCCGTATTTACGCTATGTTTCGGAGAAAACCACGGAAAACTCCGAACGGTTAGGTCGACGGACGCGAGATGGGACTCAAACCGGGGACCTTCACACTTCGCCCGTCTACCATTTCCAGTGACATAACCACTGTGCCATGGTGAGGCCTCTATAATGTAAAAATCTTGGTATATTTTATTTGAAGTAACCGAGTATTTTAAATCAAACACTATAATTTTTAAATTTTTAAAACATCGAAGTATTAACTCAGGTTAATTTTTTATCCATACTACTTGTTGAAACTTCGTAAACTTTTAATTTGGACATGTTTATGTGTTCTCATGTTATGAAATTATTTCCAGAAATAAACTAACAGTAACTAATAGTAATTCGAGTTTTGTAAATGTCATAGAAGTAGTACGTTTAAAATATTTTCGATGTGAATGAACTTAATTTTTTTGTTCTGAAGTAACATGAACACACTACATCTGCTGAAGTTGTGATCTTTTCATTTTACAAGTTACAAACATAGGAAAGAAAAGAATTTTTAGATAAGTATAACTTTAGAAAAGAAAAAAAATAATGCTTCTCTATTTTTTAATTTTTGAGTTATGTGTTCAAAATTAGTATATTTTGAATTAAAATTGTATTTTATGTTCTGGCAGGACATTGAATATTTTCATGAAATGAACTAGCACATCTGTACTTTGTTAATTTCATAGAAGGTATGAACTTTGGTATTTTCTTTAAATCTTAAGAGCTTAATATTTTTTTTTTCTGAAGTGCCAAATATGTAGACATGAATTTTTTAAAACATCGTGTTATTCAACTTAGTATATTTTAGTTAATCTTTCAAGAGAATGGACTTATAAATTTTTACCTTTTTAAAATCTCCACGAATGAAAATTAGTACATTTTATGTCTATACGAAATTAGACACTTACAATTTTTTTCAGAAATACCATGTAAAGATTTTTATGAAATATTTTGTAAACTGCATTAGCTGAACTTGTAATTTTTCTTTTTAGAAGTTTTGCACTTAGTATTTGTGTTAGTTATATTTTGTGCTCTTACAAGTTGTTAAATATTTTCATACAGTAAACTAACAGATCTACACTTTGTAAATTTCATAGAAGTGATAACTTTGATATTTTTTTAAATGTAACGACTTAGCGCTTTTTTTTTCCTGGAACGCTAGATATGTTGAATCTTTTTTTAAAAACATTATATAACTTAACTCAGTGCATTTTAGTTATTTTTTTTTTAAATACCACATGAATAACTTGCTGCATAAGCAACTTGTAAATATTTCTTTAATATTGTTATTAAAAACTGTTAAAAGTATATCTACTACATAAGCAACTTGTAAATACTTTTTTAATATTGATATTAAAAACTGTTAATAGTATATCTACTAAATAACTAAAATATAAAATACCAAAAACTAAGAAAAACTAATGTTTAACTACATACCACAAGAAATTGTGAGAATTCTTAAAATTAACTGCTTGCATAAATGTTTGAGGTGTAAAATTGATCACCCCTCTCAAACAAGACGCACTTGTTTAACTAACTGCAAGCGATGGTGAAAAATAGCGTGACATTGGGAAAAAAAGGGAAATGCCTTCTAAGGTGACTTTCATGTTGGAATATTTCACTAGAAAAAAGCAAACAATCCTATGAAAAGGGTCGAACCTTGGTTGAGTCTTGTGAAACAGAGACATTAGTGACTGTTTCACAAGACTACACCAAGGTTCGACCCTTTTCATAGGATTGTTTGCTTTTTTCTAGTGAAATATTCCAACATGAAAGTCACCTTAGAAGGCATTTCCCTTTTTTTCCCAATGTCACGCTATTTTTCACCATCGCTTGCAGTTAGTTAAACAAGTGCGTCTTGTTTGAGAGGGGTGATCAATTTTACACCTCAAACATTTATGCAAGCAGTTAATTTTAAGAATTCTCACAATTTCTTGTGGTATGTAGTTAAACATTAGTTTTTCTTAGTTTTTGGTATTTTATATTTTAGTTATTTAGTAGATATACTATTAACAGTTTTTAATATCAATATTAAAAAAGTATTTACAAGTTGCTTATGTAGTAGATATACTTTTAACAGTTTTTAATAACAATATTAAAGAAATATTTACAAGTTGCTTATGCAGCAAGTTATTCATGTGGTATTTAAAAAAAAAATAACTAAAATGCACTGAGTTAAGTTATATAATGTTTTTAAAAAAAGATTCAACATATCTAGCGTTCCAGGAAAAAAAAAGCGCTAAGTCGTTACATTAAAAAAAATATCAAAGTTATCACTTCTATGAAATTTACAAAGTGTAGATCTGTTAGTTTACTGTATGAAAATATTTAACAACTTGTAAGAGCACAAAATATAACTAACACAAATACTAAGTGCAAAACTTCTAAAAAGAAAAATTACAAGTTCAGCTAATGCAGTTTACAAAATATTTCATAAAAATCTTTACATGGTATTTCTGAAAAAAATTGTAAGTGTCTAATTTCGTATAGACATAAAATGTACTAATTTTCATTCGTGGAGATTTTAAAAAGGTAAAAATTTATAAGTCCATTCTCTTGAAAGATTAACTAAAATATACTAAGTTGAATAACACGATGTTTTAAAAAATTCATGTCTACATATTTGGCACTTCAGAAAAAAAAAAATATTAAGCTCTTAAGATTTAAAGAAAATACCAAAGTTCATACCTTCTATGAAATTAACAAAGTACAGATGTGCTAGTTCATTTCATGAAAATATTCAATGTCCTGCCAGAACATAAAATACAATTTTAATTCAAAATATACTAATTTTGAACACATAACTCAAAAATTAAAAAATAGAGAAGCATTATTTTTTTTCTTTTCTAAAGTTATACTTATCTAAAAATTCTTTTCTTTCCTATGTTTGTAACTTGTAAAATGAAAAGATCACAACTTCAGCAGATGTAGTGTGTTCATGTTACTTCAGAACAAAAAAATTAAGTTCATTCACATCGAAAATATTTTAAACGTACTACTTCTATGACATTTACAAAACTCGAATTACTATTAGTTACTGTTAGTTTATTTCTGGAAATAATTTCATAACATGAGAACACATAAACATGTCCAAATTAAAAGTTTACGAAGTTTCAACAAGTAGTATGGATAAAAAATTAACCTGAGTTAATACTTCGATGTTTTAAAAATTTAAAAATTATAGTGTTTGATTTAAAATACTCGGTTACTTCAAATAAAATATACCAAGATTTTTACATTATAGAGGCCTCACCATGGCACAGTGGTTATGTCACTGGAAATGGTAGACGGGCGAAGTGTGAAGGTCCCCGGTTTGAGTCCCATCTCGCGTCCGTCGACCTAACCGTTCGGAGTTTTCCGTGGTTTTCTCCGAAACATAGCGTAAATACGGGTTAGGACCCCTTAAAGACCCCCACGGAGGCGCCCCACCTATAGGTCTAGATCCCTCGTGCAGATAATTAGTCTTAATCCTACAACACAAGATTTGCATTATAGAATACCTAAAAATTCCTTATATTGGTAACAATTGCACAAATAAAAAGTGAACTAAGTTTGAACGAGTATTATGTGTAGCAAATGCACAAATCAAAAGTGTACTAAGTTTGAGCAGGTATTATGTGTAGCAAATGCACAAATCAAAAGCGTACTAAGTTTGAACAAGTATTATGTGTAGCAAATGCACAAATCAAAAGTGTAATAAGTTTGAACAAGTATTATGTATAAAAAGTAAAAAGACATTTATTTAAAATTTGTAAGTCTAAGTAGATCAGTCTGTAAAATATGTAACACGTGCAATTAGTCGATATTTTCCAAAAACAAAAAAAATATATACAAGTCCGTTACTTTAGAAAAATTGCAAGAAATAATCTAAGTTAATACTCTGATGTTTTAAAATTATGGTAACACGTTTTTTTTTATTCAGATTTTTTGAATGTAAAACATGTGTGGTAAGTTAAAATACTACGTTTTATACACACCAAAGTATTGTGGGAAATACCTTTTTTTTTATGTAAGTACATTTTACAAAATATTACTACTGTTGTGAATTCTCATGTGACAAACTTACCTAACGTACTTAGGTTTATGCTTTTAATCAGAAGATGACTTTATTTCTATGCAGTTGTTTAATGTTTTCATAATACTAGTTTCAATAAGTTTTTGTCAAATTTCTAACTGACTAAGTTATGGTAATAGAATTTAAGAGATAAGTATAAAAGAGAATCTGAAATCTTGTCTACGTATGTTAACTTTATCACTTTTTGTTTTAGTAAAATTTCAGAAGTATTTATTTTGCAAGTAATCAATGCACACATAAAGAAAACACATAATTTTTTTCTTATATAAACTGATTTATTTACAAAAAAATGTATTTTAAACTACACAAACTATTAACACAAAAGAAAATAATAACTTTTCAATGAGTAATCTATAACTAAGCATACATAAGTCAGTAAAAACTCACTGCTGTAGAAGCAAGCATACCTTTTCTGTATAATCACAATTGTTTTAATAATTTTTTTACAATTGTAGTACTAGTTATACACCAATAACATCACACAATTACACATGATTTGGCATCCTTGGGATTAGAAAAATCTAAAAACGGTTGAAAAAATGAACGAAGAAATACATTTTGAAAATACTCTCCGTAGTCTTCGAAGAAAATGTTTGAAAAAAATTCTCCGTCATAATGACAAGTACATTTGTTCTCGCATATCTCTCTTGCAATATATGGTACGTCGAGCATAAACCATGCTTTAATGTTTATAAGACTATCTCTCTCATCAACATGTGTTCTATTCGAACAAGCATGTATCCTTTGTGAAGGATTATCCCGAACTCGGTCTATGCAATTAAATTGTTTCTTTAAACTTTTGTGAATTTCATGAGATACTATATCCATTAATTGATCTTTAGCCATTTCATATTCACAATGCGGTTCACGGTAACACTTTTGCGGCTTTAATTTTAGTGTCATATGAGGCAGGGTGGTTGTGTACAATGTTTTTAGAATGTATTCTGATATTTCATTTCTCATTTCACAAAGTTTTAATACTTGGTCATTTAAAAGTATCAAGGGAATTGGATTTAATGTAAATGAATCTCCGGTTTTGTAAATTTGCTGTAGGATGCATTTTCCATCGTCATTAAATATGGATAATTGATTATTACACATAAAAGAGCTATTGTGATGACATCTAGTAAAATCTAATAGTTTTACAATAAATTCAATCCATGTTGAGGGGTCCATTATGACTCCCTGACTGGTTGGTATATAGTCTAATTCAGCGTTCTGAATAAATTGTCTAATATGAATCTTCAAGTCAGTTTTTTCATCGTGGAGCGAAACGTAGATAAGTTTTTCCAAGTGCCATGTACTATTTACAGAAGCATGTAAGCTATGGTAAGCATGATCCGCCCAATCGTCCAACTTTGGTCTTTTCGGCGCAGGTTCATAAATGCACATTTTGACGAATGTTAGGTTAATGTGTGGATCTGTCACATGAGGCTCAGAAGGAATACCATACGTTAAAAGTTTGTTGGTTGGGGGATATATCTTACACATTGAACCATGTTCTAATTTAATGGTAGTGGTTTCACAGTTCGCTGGTTTAAAATCTAAAGTTCGTTTAGATCCAAAACTTAGAATGCATGCACATGATGATAGGTCCAGAGAAAAATCTTCGTAGTTACCGTCTTCAATTTTAGATTGCCCGTCAGAGGATAAGTTTACTTGTACCAAATTAAATTCATAATTTGTTGTTTTCTGTAGATCTTCGCGTAGTTTTTGCAAAATGGGTAACCAAGGGAAAAAAGAGACAGTCACTCCAGAGAAACTGTAATTTATCCCCTCATCCGCGAAAGCAATTACTTTCCGAGTCGAAGTATTATCCTTTTCACCAGTTTGCAGAGGCTTTGCATCAAAAGGTAATTGCGATAATTCTTGAAGTAACACATCAGCATCACTTTGAGTGTAAAACTCAGGAGTGTATTCAATGTTAAAAGTATTTTCGATCAATTCAGGCAAAGACATTTTTTAAAACACGGCGAAAAAAATCAATTAAAGTATAAAACTAGAAACACACGTCTAAAGTGAAGGTACTCACAGAATAATGTGAGCCTCGCATTCAGCCGCTTTATCTAACATAGATGAAATACTGTCTTCCCACTGGTTACAAAAAAATCACGTGACCATCAAAGAGGTCGTTTCAAGGTTATGCCGGTTCAAGGTCAAAGCTTCAAGATTAAGTTTAACAGAACTGGTTTGACAAGGTATTTTTATATGAAAAAAATTGTTCTCACTCTATCTGTGGTGGTGGTGGTAGGATGCATTTTTTTCGATCGCTTATACTAAGCCTAATTTAAAATAGTTCACGTTATGAAAATACACTGAGGATGTATTTTATCAATCATTCAAGTTATGAAGTAAGTGCATTTCTTTTTAAATATTTTGTAGTATACGCAAGTATATTATCTATTATTTGATAGTTAT
Source organism: Cheiracanthium punctorium (assembly GCA_038373885.1). Taxonomy (NCBI): domain Eukaryota; kingdom Metazoa; phylum Arthropoda; class Arachnida; order Araneae; family Cheiracanthiidae; genus Cheiracanthium; species Cheiracanthium punctorium. The sequence goes on along the minus strand of JAWZYV010012224.1, from coordinate 26,894 downwards.
GTTAGACTTTTTTCAGTGTACTTGTAAATATTTGAATGTGATGTCTTGATAACGTTTATTTTCTAAAATGCATTTCGCTTAATCGTAGAGATTTTTACAAGTATGATATTGACTATTAGTGTCAGTTATTCCTTTTAGTATTTTGTTTAGTAAAACTTGCAAAATTTTTTTGTTACTCTTAATATGCTTTGCACTTTGTTGATACATGATTTAGAAAAAAAAAAGTTAATCAATTATTTAGTGAAAGCATGTTTACTGAACATTTGTGGTTCAATCTTTGTGCAAATACCTTATTAAAGGTAAAAATATACAGCAACAAGATGCGATGACACCATTTCCATCAAAATAATATTTTTTCTGAGTTAAATTTATAGTACTTAACGTTTTTGAGAGATCTTATAACATAAACGAAACACATGTTTAGTCTGTATCTGTATAAATGCTACTTTTGTACTTAAAATATAAGCATTCCTATTATTGAATAGATATAATTTTACTTTATAACTATAATATCTTGATAGTTAGATCTAAAACTGCAATTTCATCTACTCGCTTGTAACTTATTTTATCGTAAAGTTCTAAAAAAAAACGTATCGTAAAGTTCTACAGTCATATTAGGAAATTACCATGTAACCGCGATTTCCTGATCGGTTAGTATAAACCTAAACTTTATTTTCAATACTGTAGGATTTTTTAAAAAATCTATCAGTACTAATACTTGCTTAAAAGGTTTAAAGATATAACCAATGTCATTTTATCACAAAATTCGCAAAGTCTCATCCTAACATTAAACATAATTATTTAATGTATTAAATAATTCTGTATTATTCTGTAAAAGGCTTACATTATAATGTGGTACCGGTTGTGGGTGGGACATGATATTTTTACACGCATAAGAAGAATATAGCTATATCTTTACAGTATAGCTGTTAAGTCAACGGGTGTACTGTGAAGTTAACTTTTAGGGGCAAATCCATACAGTAGATTTCGCTTTCACTAAAATAGTTTCTAAGTTTCATTATTAAACAGAATTTTACCATAATGATTTTTTTTTTAAATCTGAAACGTATTTTCTTTATTTAGATGGTAGACATCAATAATTTTAACTATTTTTAGTTAACTGAAAAAAAAAATCTAAAGCTAAAAGAATGATAATCCCTTGTAAATCTTCCTAGTTCATATCTGCGCAAAATTTTCTATGTCTGAAAAATTCACATTTAGAATTCCAAAAACACAAATCCAATATTTTCTACGTCTGAAAAAGTAACATATACCATTTTATGGCTTAAAAAAAAAACCACGAAGTATCGTTATCTTAACATTAAACACAATTCTTTCTACTATTCTGTAAAAGTTTGCATAAAACATATACCATTCAACTAGTTAAAACCCAACTTTAATTTTTATCTTCAATAATGAAATCATTAGCTTGTATAATTTCTTTTACATATTCTTAGTTCGTATCTCAGCATAATTTTCTATGTCTGAAAAATTCACAATCAAAATTCTAAAAAACACAAATTAAAATTTTTTTTTATAAGAGTCATCCTTACAATTACTTCCTATTTCATAATCACATCTCTTTTATACTTTGCAAAACGGTCTCTACATAAATAGTTGTAGTCGGTAATTATTAGAAAAAAAATTAAACTTTTTTCCGAGTCCCCTCTATTAGGAATGATGCAAGAAAAAGAAATCTGTACCCTTCTGTCTTATCTACCAACTGCCACTCAACTCCGTCTCCCCTGCTCCGGTCGAATTCTCCTCCATCAGCTGTCACTCAACTCCACCCCCCTCTTAGCACATCGTGGATTATGTAACCTCTGCTTCACTGGAATGCAATCCGCAATCCGCCGGGATTGGGGTGGCGCAGTACTGTCAATCTCTCACTACTGTTGATGGCCCTTACCATCTTTTTGGAACACTCTGTATACTAAGTGAATTGTACTTGAATTGTACAAATGTCGGTAAACTGCGCGCTGCGTCAAAAAAGGGTCTAGATCTGTGGCACGCGATGAAGGTTTCGATCGTCCGCCATCTTGCTGATAGTTAAGTCGAGCGATGGCAACGGCTGCCCTTTTTTCAGCATTGGGAAAGGGTTGCTCCTCAAAGGGTTAACCTGAAATGAAATAAATCTTAATGTTCTTATAATAAGTCTGGGTTGTTGTAGTACTCATCGTGTACAGTTTGTCGTAAAAGAACCACAAATGACGTGAGATAGGCGGTAATTAAATGGAATGATTTAATAACTTTTTTATTTGCTTTATTTGTTTGCTGTGCTTGTAATTACTTCACAATAGGCGCATATAACAAGAATAAATTTTTTCTGGCTATTACAGAGATACTCATATCGTTCACTCCAGTTTCCATGAATACAGGTAATAGGTTATGTTGGACACCTCAGTTTAAAATAGACAAGCAAGTTTTTATTTTGTTCCACAAACCATAAAAAATTTATCTGTACTTCGTATAAATAATCTCAATTAATATAGCCAAAAGGTTATCTTGCACACCTCAGATTATAAAGTTTTTATTTTCTTTAAACGCTTAAAAAATTTCTGTACTTCGCAAAAAAAGAATCATAATTAATATTAGCCAAATCCGCGAGAACAGTTCGAATCTTGCAACTAACTTATGTTTCTCCTTCAGTGTTGCTGACGTGGCTGGGAATTTTAAAGCCATCTGGTTTATATGTGTGTGTCAGGTTTTTTTTACGTGAAACTTTATTCCTTAGAGCGGGGAATCAAGCGATAATAATTAGAAGAGATATCGAAATAGTGTAAAGAAAAAACCCTATATGAAACCCATTTGCGTACCTTCCATTTTTGACTGTTACATGAAAATACTGGCCCGTGGCTTTATTTCTAACAAATTAAGTGCAGGAGCCCCAATTTGTTTTATTATAAATTTTAGCATTAATTACCTAATTTATAATTTATATCATAAAAATTTAATTTATATTTAATTTACATTCATTAATATTTAATTTATATTATAAAATTAAGTAAGCTTTTGTTTTACCGCTGTTATATCTAATGTAATAAAATAATTATCAATAGAAACTGTTATGAAGGCTGTTAAAAATTTTAATTTAATATAAAATTCTCTGAAAGAAAAGAGGTAGAGGAGCTGAGCTCCCATGCAAATTAACCCCTGGTTGGCCTTCGTGTAATACTCCCTCTAACATATTTCTGCACCCCAATTTGGTAGATTTGAAAAGGGGCTTAACGCAGAAAAAAATCTTCAAATATGCTTTCGGAAAAATGTTATCAAAATTGTAAAAAATTAATATAAATTATGAAAATTTTAAGAATAAAATTTATAATTCTGTACATAGACTCTCATATACAGGGTTGGGGTTTCGCTGTCGGTGGAGTGAACATTTTTATAGCATACCGAACTCGTTTGTATTATTTTAGTACTAAAATATTTGAAAGCACAATACAAACTCCCCCCCCCCCAAAAAAAAAAAAGAAAAAAATCTTAGCAGTAACCCTGCCTTTGGGGCTCGAAACTTAAATTCCCTAACACTTCTACACAGTATAAATGTAAAATAATATTATTTAATTATACTAATTTTACTGAAATTTTATGCAAACAATACGAAATATATACTGGCCCATTACCGCCAAATAGTGTTGGTCCGGTACATTTTAAATAGTACCACGCCGTTAACTTTTCTGTGAATGCTATTGACACATGGCACTTCACCATTGTTAGTTATGTACAGGCACATATGCATTTTTCAGTCACTGGTACTCCAGTGACTTCCAGACGATGGCAATGTACCTTGCTCCCGGTATACGGCACTTTGCCAGCACGACCAGTACCCTACCGTTATTTTGCGGTCAGTAGTGTGTTTGTTTGCTGGGCATTTTCTTATTTCATGAAATGATTTCTTGATGGCTAAAATTTGTACGCAATTTCAACAATTCATTATGTGTAAATAAGAGGTCATTTATGAAACTAGTTATGCGTTAATTGTCTTGCTTACATTACATTCCAGTCTGCAAGTGCAAGAATCTTTAAGTTTAATGCATAGAATTTTTATTTATTAAAGTTATCGTGACTTTTTATTCCAAATTTTAAATTGCCTCACCATGTCACAGTGGTTATGTCACTAAAAATGGTGGACGGACGAATTGGGAAGGTGCCGGGTTCGGGTCCCATCGCGCGGCTGTCGATCTAACGGTCTGGAGTTTCGGTAGGTTTTCTGCAGATGTAACGTGAATACACGATAGAAGCCCTTAGAAAGTCCTCCTACCAAGGCACTCTCACCCTTGGCAGATCGCCCTAGTTTAGCGTTGCCATAATCACACACAATCACAAACCAAATTTTATTTTAAATTCTTTGCTGTACCCAGCAATAATTCATATTCTTTGAAATGCAATCCTGAAAGCTTGGTCACAGGTTACGGTATTTCAGGGCATTTAGGATTCAATTTTGATCTTGGATAATTAAATAAATACCCCTTTCCCCAGAATTGGAAGGGGATTAGCCAGAAATTGGAAAGAGGAAAGTCGCAGCCTTGATTCAAAAAGATAGACCAAGCACTATTCGTTAGAATATCTCTTAATTCTGGCGTAAACACTTTTCCTCGCAATTTGGGAAACAAATCATTCTGCCCCTCGAATATTTTCAGTCTGCATCATTCTCCTTTCCTCTTACTTCCTCCAAGCAATCTTGCTTGACCACAATTAGTCATAACGTGCTTTTTTTTTTTTTTTTAATTGAATTGGTGGGTTCGGATTTGTGTGCTTTTCAACGTGGGTTGGCGGGTGAATGGAACAGGGAACCAATAATGGAAAAAATCAATTGATAAAACATTTTCGGTAGTCAATTCAAAATTTGAATAAGTAACATAAAGTGCTGCCATTTTCTATGCATTCTAATTCTCATGCCATTGCGCGCAGTTTAGGAAAATATCAGTTCTTCCATTTTCACTTCTGAGCCACGGTGATTATTTATATACTTTATCTCATCTTTGCTCTGCTCACTCCCTGACAATCCTGCATGGCAAACACTAGCGATAAAATTTCTTCCCGGAAAATTTTTTAAATGCACACGTGTTTGCGTCATTCTCGTGCCCGAAACGATACCTATGGGGAAGATCGGGCAACGATTGAGTTATCTGTAACTCCGTCCTTTCCTTCCCCCCCCCCCTGACCCTTTCCCTATCTCTATGTCTCTATCTCACGGAATTCCATACGGTTTGTATTTTTATGTGCCCCATGCATGGAACCAAACCGGTTCCTTTTGATACCGGTATTCCACTGTGTGCTGGCCGCCTGACCGGACTAATTCGTTGCTTGAGTGAGACTGAAGTTGCACACGTTTCGGCCTTCGTTATTTTCACAGCACTGTGTGCCAATAATGGCTTCCTCCTGCGGCCTCCAGAATGTGCTGCTGCATACCGAAGAAGGTAGAGATTTTTTACAGCTTCTGATCGAAGTCCGAGCTTCTGAGTCGTGGGACGACCTATTCCCCACCATCGGGACAGGAACAGAAGTCTGTCTGTGTCAAGTCCAAGACATGTTCCAGCTTCTCCTGGACATGATGCTTCTGCGCGGATGTCGGAACCGTCGGGCCGCCTGCATGTTCACGGAAACTTACTGCAGGTGGCGTTTCATTAATCTTTATCCCCACTTTAACCTACCACACCATGGTCAACGGATAGAAACAATCCTGGATCATCTTTGGTCGTCTAAAGTGTCCGAAGACCTTTTTAGACTCGGCTACATAACTGGAAGTGATTTAAAATTTCTCAGGTTCCCGTTCGATACGGACGATCTCCAGCTGATGCGGTTCCTTGTGACTTACGATCTCGCGAAACGAGAAACGATGTATAGATCGGAATTTGTTTCTGAATGGTAAGTGTATATATTTGCATTATTTTCATACATTAAAAAAAAAAAAGTTAACCCTTTGAGGCGCAACCCTTTCCCAATGCTGAAAAAAGGGCAGCCGTTGCCATCGCTCGACTTAACTACCAGCAAGATGGCGGACGATCGAAACGTACATCGCGTGCCACAGATCCGGAAACACTTTTTTGACGACAGCTGGCTGTGTCCGGCACAAAAACGTCAGTCCTGCGTCAAAAAACGGTCTCTAGATCTGTGGCACGCGTTGAACGTTTTGATCGTCCGCCATCTTGCTGGTAGTTAAGCCGAGCGATGGCAACGGCCGCCCTTTTTTCAGCATTGGGCAATCTATCCAGCTGTTCTTCACATTCTTCCATTTTTCAGCAGATGTCAGTGCTGTTAAAAATAATCGTGACCATTTTTTTAGGGGAAATGACGTGCTTAAAAGTAAAGGATTCTCCTAGAGTGTCACCCGCACCCTAGTCACCCGCAACTATATTTATAGAAATTAGATCTATTCTTCGTGACTGGCAACAGTCAAAACGTCAGAGTGGTGTTCCCAGAGCGCAATCACTGCGCCTTAAAGGGTTAATTGTTCCCCTTACATGAACTCGAAAAAATATTGTTCAAAAGAAAGGAAAGAATGGCCTCCACGAGAACTCAATTCCAAAACGAGCTTGTAAATTTTTCGTACATTCATTTTTCCCTTTAATCTGAAAACGTTGATCGACATTTATGTTTTTACAGAATTTATCTAAAGCTATTACAAGTGCAATAATTCCATATGAAAATGACACAGAGATTTGGTTAGAAGGAAAACTTATATTGCAGGAGGTGTGTCGCAGTATTTGACAGTTTCGGCGGTCCGAGTTTCCCAGACCACACAATTCACCCTCAACACTGTGCCCTTCTGGTGAGCGGGAAAAAACGCCACTTTTAATAGTTTTATGATGTAACATAGTCGTTATATGCTAGTCGATGAGGATGAGGCAAGAAGCGTAGCCAGAAAATTTTTTCGGGGGATTGTATGAGATATAATTTTGTATTGATAAACTTAATTTCTTATTGACAACAAAAATCTGAAAGCTCTTAATAACTAATTTTGAAAGTTTCGTAGAGGGATATATCCCGATGTCCCACTCCCTGGTTACGCTCCTGCAGTGACGTAGGAAAGGGGGGGGCTTTGGGGCTCGACCTCCCCCCATACCTTAGGAGGATGATAGAAAATTACTATATATCGGTGTCTTTTTCTGTGTGAAGAATCCCTGAAAACATACTGACCCCCCCCCCCGGTCGCCCCAAACCCACTGAATTGTTATTCTACTGCGCCCCAACGGATTGAGCGGAGACCTAGCCTTGAGCTATGGCTTATTATTACTGGTTTTCCTTTTATAAGTGCAAGAGTTTGTTCTGATTCATGGTAATTTATCTTGTTAGCTCTTTGTTTTTAAATAATAAACTTTAGTATAAGGGAGATTTATAAGTATATATATAGATTTATAGAAAAATATTTTTATTTTTGAAAATATTCAATTTAAACATTGGTACTCTTATTTTAAAGATGTCTTTTTAAAAATTAAATTATGGTATTAATAAGTCAAAAACAACTTTTAAAAAAATCTCCTTTAAATTAAATGTTAGTGTAATTGTAATGTTTTTCAACAAATTTTTAAATGAGGGAAAATAAACAACACTTTTTAAAGGAAACTGGTTCAAAATGATTTGAAACTCATTTCTTAAAATGTAAATATTGACTATATATAACTGTGATTAAAATTAGTAATTAATTAGTTTTGCTAGAATAGTTAATTAGTTTTGTTAGAACAGTTTTAATAATTATATGTTTACTTTTTTTGATATTGGAAAGCTTATTGTCCCTCACAGACTTTGATTAAACACCTGTAAGTCTTCTTATGAGAAAGCTTAAACTTTCTACATCACCTCATTAATGCAAGGGAGTATATTTCGCTTATTGGGAATTTCTGTAAGAGGGCTGTATAAAAAGTAAAAGGTTGTATTTATTTACATTTAATTTCCTGAAATTTTTATTCGACGCCATAAAGTAACTTTGTAATTAATTATATATGTCTAAGATCAATATTTAAATAAGAAAACCCTAGGTCAGTGCTTTTAAGAGACCCTCTCTAACAGGGAGTGGAAGGAATTATGATTTTTTTTAATAGTAAAAAATATAAAACGTTTTACTTTCAGTGTAAGTTATCATGAAAGTTATTTTGATTTTGTGTTTAAGGCAGATCTACACGAGGGCTGTCTGCTTAATTAAGAGGCATGCCTTGGGCGGATAACTTTTTGAGGGGTTCTAACGCTTATTCAGTGCCTTCACCCATTTCTGGATAACAAAGTACATTAAACCTCGTAATACAACTGAATACCCCTTCCACCCCCTACCCCCACCCCCATTTTAAGCAAAACAAAAAAAATTATTTCAAGTTTTTAATTAAATTATTACAGAAATATCTTTTCAGGTAGCGACATTCGCTCCTCTAATGGTTCTTGCAGTGATTGATGTAGAGGCGGTATTGCGTTCCGATTTGCAGCTTGGGTAGTTTGCATGAATAATACATGCAGTCCGGCCTCTATTTAACGAATTTTTCCTGGAACTAAGAACGTTTTACGAATTTCTTCGTTTAAAAAAAAAAACGAATAGCGAAATTCATTATTTAACTAAAACTCTAAATTTTTCTTGGGTTAAACTTTTTTCTTCGCTGTTGCTCTAAATATTTCTGAATATTAAAAACTTATTTTGTTCTTTTACTACATTTCATTTTTATCAGTGACGTTGAACTGGTTTCGCCAGGTGTCTTAACTAACTGACCGAAAGTTGTCGTTTCTTATCCCCTTGGTGAAGGCCACAGAATTCAATATCAAGGCACCTATTATAATTCTATGGTGAAGACAGGCCTGACGAGAGGGGAGGGTAAAGAGGGGGATTCCCCCCGGGCCACCGGGCCCGGATTTTCGGGAACAGGTCAATTCCGCCGAGAAATTTCCCCCGTGATTCCACCCGTAGGACAATTCCGCCGCGTCATTTTGTCATGAACTGACCCTTACAGGACCGTGTACTGGATTTTCCTCGAAAAAAATGTCTACCCCCATCTTTCCCGATCGCCCTCTTTCTGTATCCACGGGGGGCGAGGGATCGGTTGAAAATTGCATCGTTGTATCCAGTCTTCCGAAAAATCTCCACGAGAGACGATCAATTAGCGCTTCTCCTCCCTCCCATGGATTTTCCCAGAAAACAGCCCAGCTATAATCAGCCAGATGTGCTTGCCTGGACGCTCTATTGTGCAAAGAAATACCTGTACTTCAAAAATCCAACAGAATATCGAACTCTAGAAAGATAAGTGTATTTTCTGAGACAGACTTCACTTGCTCGCGAGACGCGAGACGCCAATTTTTCGTCTCGCGTCCATCCCTACTTGCTCGATAGATACTTTCCTAAAGACAAGTATGAACGAAAACCGATATTTTAAAACAAACTACTTTTGCGTATGTTTTTCCCCCTTTTATAGAAAAATAGTAATTTAATTTTTTATGAATCAGTTGCAAATTAAGTTACAGAATTATTTTCAAATTTCTAATACTGATAATTTAGTATGTGCTCTTTGAATTTCTTTATTTTTTAAAGCTGTTCTACCTGAATAGTAATCGCCGTCACAGGACTTTTGAACAGCTTTAAAAATTAACCAGTGATGTTAAAGGCCCGAAAATAATAAAAGTAGTAATAATAATAATGCTTCTTCACCCGATGCACTATGGACTGGCACAAACAGTAAAGCGCTGTGTCACATGCAATGCAACTGGCAGAAAAAAAAAATTCATAAGCAAACAAATCGTCTTCAAAAATGGGCTGATAATTTAACCACTCTTCGAAATATTGCGAAATTCTGTACGTTTAGCATTTTTCCTGAGTATTCTCTTCTGTAATTCTTATACAATAATGGCCAAAAGTATTGCAAGTTACAGAAATCTAACTCTTTTTAAGATTAAGCCCCCTCTCCCTCGTCAAAAAGAAAAATCAATATAATTGATATTTTTTAATGTCAACATATCAGATTAATTACTTCAAAGGCAAGATAGCATTAAGTTAAAGAACAAAAATAATTATTTAATTTATTAAAAAGTAGCATAAAAAATACATACATTATTACAGAAATCATAATCCATTTTGGATCGTCGGAATAAAGAATTAATTTCAAGTTATTCTGCAAAAAGAGGATAATAATCAAGTGGATAATAATTGAACTAAAGATCATTTATTATGTTGCTGAGCAGCCTTGACTTTGATCACAACAGCCACTCTTTTAGATATGGAATCCACAATGTTTTACAACACTTCTATCGGTGTTTCACGGTGCCATCTTAAATTATTGGTTCCTGAAGCTCTAATTTTGTTTTTCGGTGATTTTCAGATGTATTGTTTCCAAGTATACTAATAATCAAAAATATTTAAATATGGCAAATTTCATGTCCATTCTTTCTGGGCTTATTCTTGAAAAGATGATTAGATTGCTCAAACTTCAATACTTTTGGCCTGTAGTGTAGGTTTATTGTAACAGCTCACAGTACAAGCTGTAAAGAGACATTCTAAATTTTTCCGAGTCGCTAGTGCAATTAATTTTTTTAAAAACTGTTCAATAGTTGCATGACGTTTTAAGCTGTAAGATTAAAGTTAATTTCATATGATGAAAATTGAATGAATTATCTTGTAAAGATGCTTAATTTCCCCATGTGATACTTATCAACGTAATACATGGAGAAATTGCATCTGGAGAAAGTCGTCCAAAACTCCAGACGATTAGATTCGCAGCCACGGGAATCTAACGGTACTCGCGTTACATGAGAAAACAGCCCGAAACTAGATTGTTAGACTGACAGTCGCGCGGTAGACCAGAACCCTGGACTGACACACTAAAGCAATCTATTATGTTCAGTGTCAATCACTCGGCCATGGTGGGTTCTATTCATTTCGGTGGGCGGGAAAAAACGCACAATATTGAAGGGGTTTATTTTTTTGTGGGTGGGTGGGTTGGTTGGTTGGGGGTTGGCGCTTGAAATAAAAAATGTAAGAAAGGAGTGGGCATCCGAAAGAGTAATTTCTTTTCTTTGTATAAAAAGAACAAAACTTTATTAAAAGCTAAAGGGTAATGAGGCGTTTCGGACGGCCATGGGGCTATTGGAAAAGTTATCTGAATAGCAATTTTCAATAGAGATAAATACAAAATACATTAATGTACCTCTGTTTACGCACTTTTGGACGCCCACTTGTTTCTCACATTTTTCATTTCACGCTCCCCCCCTCAACTAAATAAATAAACCCATTCAAATCATGCGCTTTTTCTCCGGTGCGCATATTTAATCAAAGTTGGTGAAAGGGAAAAAGCTTTGCAATACTAATAATGGTAAAAATATAATTATTAAAACTATTCCAACAAAACTAATTAAAAATTAATTTTAATTACAGTTATATATAGCCGATATTTTACATTTTAAGAAAGTAGTTTTAAATCATTTTTAGCCAGTTTCTTTAAAAAGGGTTTTTTAGCATTTAGAAATGAAAATTTGTTTAAAAACATTACACTTATACTAACATTTGATATAAAAAGTTTTTTAAGAAAGTTTTTTTTAATTGACTTATTAATACCATAATTTAATTCTGAAAATAAAGCATGTCAAAAATAAGAGAAGTAATATTTAAATTAAATACTTTCAAAAATAAAAATATTTATATGTAAATATATGTACTTATAAATCATTCATTCTAAGAATTATTTAAAACCAAAGAGTTAACAAGATAAATTATCACGAATCAGAATAATTTCTTGCACTTATAAAAAGAAAACCAGTAATAACGAGCCACAGCTGATTACAAATCAGACTGAATGTGATAACATACAGAAACGTGCATGTTAAATCTTTGGAATCTTAGATTCTTTTTTTTAGGGTTGCCTGTTAGGTGAGAGATGGTATTTGAAATTTTCGAAACTGCTATAATTTGTTACTGAATGACTAGTTTTGGACTTTGTCCAAAGAGTACAAACAAATTGAACTATTGGGAGGGGGAGAAGCGTCATTCAGATTATGAAAAATTCAGCATAACTAGGGGCCAAGGCCCCCCAGACTCGCTACGCTCGCTTTTCGTATGAGGCATTCGGCCCCTAATAAGGCTTATTTGTAAAAAAGACATAATTTCAACAGACAAAACCCGACGATTGGATCAGATAGAATGTTACTGAGCTACACATCTTGCATGTTCATTGGTACATAAAAATTTAAACTTCACACTACAGTAGACCCCCCTCCCCCTCATAACACGGAAGATATTTTGTTATGGGAATCCGTGTTGTACGGGTCCTGAGCTATACTCCACCTGGAGTGCGGACTCCGCTTATAATCGCTGGAAAAATTATTTGCACTCCTCAGAAACACAATGATATTTAATGTTGCCATTCAAAAGTTATATTAATTAGGATCTAAAGCGTAATAAAATCAGAACATATGTTTCAGCTGTATTTTTAATAATGTAAAACCTATTGGACACCTTGCAAATTTGCCACCCATGGCGATTTTACATTATTTAGCGACTTGCGTAAATGTAAAGTTAATAAAAGCTACGGAACAGATAGGATAGCTTGCCACCCATGGCGACTTTTCATTATTTGGCGATTTACACATGCTCACAACCTATAATTACTCTTCATTTAAGGTTACCGGAAAACCGTTATTCATATTTTCATTTACATAATCGTTTGCAGATTGACGTACTTAGCACCACGAATTATACCATCTCGTCGCGCTAGCAAATACCCAAAGTGTACTATAACTGCTATAATGGCATAGTTAACGCCGCCAAATATTTCTACTGGTAGCAAATAATCCAGCTGGACCGAATCGGCTTTAAAATAATCTGCATTTTAATTATTTTTCATTTTCAAGATATTAGTTATTCTGTTTTGGAAAAACGAATAATCGCTAATTCTAAACTCCTGTTGTCTAAGCGAACTTACTATTTGAAAATTGTCTACTTTGTGTAACACATTTTGAGTTACTTATTTCATATTATTGTAACCTATTTATAGAAAAAACAGGTGATGCCTATTCTACAGCTTACGAAATATTGTAACAATAGATTAAAGCTGTTGTGAACTAATAGTATTTAAATTTATGTAAAAAAATACATGTGAAGCATATTCTGTAGCTTACGAAATATTGTAACAATAGATTAAAGCTGTTGTGAACTAATAGTATTTAAATATATGTAAAAAATACATGTGAAGCATATTCTGTAGCTTACGAAATATTGTAACAATAGATTAAAGCTGTTGTGAACTAATAGTATTTAAATATATGTAAAATTATGTGGCATACTTTTATGTCGCATTTTTGGGACACGTTTTTCATACAATTTTCAATAAAGGGGGTGAGAGATAAAATGACATAGTCATTAGTAGATGGAGAAAAGCTGCACAGAAAAATGCACAATTCCAACTGAATGAAAATTTCAAAACCTTATTCTCAGGTGTATTCAGCAGACGATAAATTACGATAAATTGCGCCAAAAATTAGAATAATCTCCTCAAAATCGCACAAAACCGTTTAATAATTCGCCAAATTAAAAAGTCGCACATTTTAGTCTCAGAAAATTTCTAAATAATATTTTTCTTTTGAGTATAAAACAGTGGCGGCTCGTGATAAAAAAAACAGGTGAAGAGCTTGATACCAAAATATTATGAAAAACACCTGATGCAGCCATTAACATGGGCGTCGGCAGAATATTTCCCAGGGGGGGCAAAGGCTACTCCAGGGGGCAAAGACTACTCAAGGGGGCAAAGACTACTCAAGGGGGGCAAAGACTACTTTAACGTATAGTTACCATGTTGAAAAGAGCAAAAAAGCAAGGGAAAACACTGCATACAAAAATCCAGAGGGGGCCATAGCCCCCCTTGCCCTATGGTGCCGGTGCCCATGTCCATTAAGCATGGTAATTAGGCGGTGGCACAGGCCTTTCTGCGGAAAGAAATTTTTAATCTTTCAGCGATGCATTCATTCCTAATGCCTCCACTGGTCGACCCAGGGCCCGATTAACCTTTGAAGTGAGGGGAAGCTCAGTCTCATTTCGGGCCTCCTATCCCCTTTTTGTTTGGATTAAGTAAAGTTTTTAATGATTTTCTTTGTTAAAGGGATATTTAATTGATTTAATTAGTTCTAATGATTTTATTTGAAAAAAATATTTTTTTAATTAATTTGAAATTTACCTTAGATAAAAATATATTATTCATTATCTTCGCAATACTTTACTTAATTGTAATGAGATTTTACAGTATTTTTAAAATTACTGTAAAAAGTAAACTAAAAACATTTCCTTACTACTGAAACAATAAACTTTATTTATTTAGTCATATATTTTTCATGAGACATGGGGCTTTTTTCGGGAATTCTTTGTTCGTTTTGGTGACATCATAAAAATCACAACATGGAAGTTCAGAATTAATTTTGACCTTTAGACGATTTTTAACATTACATATTGAAAGTTTACCCCTTTCTACCGACCAAATGTTCCTGATAATAGAAAATTCTGTCTCAACTGGAACAAATATCCCAAGTATAGACATCGCATACTGAACTAATTTAGAAATGTTGCTGCATGGAGTATCAAGACTTCTAAAATACCTTAAAAATAGCTTTCCACTTCTCTTCATTAAAAATCTTTACAATAACTTAGAAGATCATTTAAAAACAAAATTTTGAATTTTTATCCGTTTTGTAGTCATTTTTGAGCCCCCTTCAAATTATGACGGGAAGGTTAAGCTTCTCGAGCCTTTTCGCTAATCAGGCTCTATGTCGACCACGAGAAAGAACATCTCTTTTATCGTCATCATTCCACCGACTAAACGGTGTTTGTAATACATTACAGACTATATCATTTACAGGAAACATAATGAAGGTGAATAAACAGAAAAGAAACTAACTATTATTATCATTAAAATTAACACAAGAAGAAACTCTAAAATTTTCAAAAGACAGCAGTAAAAATCTCATGTGCCAAAATCTCAAACAAATCACGTGGTTTCATTTTCCTACACAAATCGCCAGAGAGCACTTTAATCCGGCCTGCCCAGCGTCTCGTATGCACTACGCTGGGTTTTCTCTCACTTGAAGAGACAGACCGTTTTCTGAGGGATCTCTTCACCTGATAGAAAGTGAAGCTGTAAAACTGAATGAAGCGTTTGGGGTTACCATGGCAACCCCCCCAATAAGTGCAGTAGAAGAGATAATTTTTCCTTAGCACTTCACAACTCACCCCGTCAGAACCCGCGCACCACGTGACTCTAACAATGGACCAATCGTGACACAAGTCTTTGAAGCTTTCTTTGGCCGCGCGTTTCTATGCGGGGTTTCTATTCAAGGGGAGGAGAGGGAAGAGAGTTTGGTTTCACTGATAGTAAGAGCATGATTTAGCACATAGTCTTATGGCAATTGGGCTTTCATCAGAAATTTAAGTGTATTCTTACAGACTAAATTTGAAAAAGGATTATGGCTTGCTTACGTTACACAATTTTTTGTTACTTACAATACTTGGTGAAGTGGCACTTCACCTACTTCACCTGAAAAGCCGCCACTGGTATAAAACATTTAATTCCTGATGTGATTTCCCATGCACACGATATTTTAATTTAAAAACAGCCTTACAAAAAATCTAGACACACACACAAAAAAACAAAAAAAAAATCGTTATTCTTTTATTTTACTTCAAGAGTCTGAATCATTTAATAAACTTGCCGAATGTGGCAACTTAAATGGCGCTTTTCCCACTGTGGGGTTACAATTACGAAATGGCGGAAAGCAAAAATTAGCCTTTTGCGATACGTTTTTTATCGATATCTCCTAAAATAATTCGAATTTTGAAAAAATTGCTTCGAGGTGTGTCGGGAACTGTCATGGAAAATTTCCGTACAAAATTTGGTAGGTCTACGATCACCGCGAGACACATTCAAACAAACTAACAGTTTACACATTGCTTTATTAATATAGAAGAATTTGATTTTATGTTAGGAGTTAATTTGATTTTATGTATCATCAATATTAAAAAGGGTTTTTTTAACTACTCTTCAGTAATATTTTATGAAATAAAAAGTTTGATAAACATTCTGCAGAAAGTAAAACTAATACTTCTTTTCAGAGAAGCAACAAAGTCTTTAAACATACTTTTCAAATATAATAATTAGCTAATCAAAAACAATTCTAATTATTAGAAAAAATACAAACTAATTAATCCAAGAAAAGTTATCTAAATCACATTTCTTACAAAAATAAAGCGATGTAGCTAATGTCTGCGTATAAAATAGGCATTCGTGATTTGTTAACTCATTTTAGATTTATGTTTCGTTTTAAACGTTATAATACGCATAAAATTTAATTTTTTAATTATAAATATATTTAATTAGCACGCCATTAATACATAAATGCAAGTATACGAAAAAAAATTAAAACACAAGCAATAGTGTGTTTTACATTTTTTTTGGTGGACTTGCATTTATGTATTATATTTTACATACGCACATTTCATTCTGAATAATGTCTGTTATGTGAGAGAAAAAAAATTTTTTTTCAAAGAGAGATAGGAAATACAACTAATAGATATGTTAAGAAAATCATAGAATAGAATGCATATTTTTGGAAATACTTCTTTGACTACGAATGAGTCTCATAAACGATAATCATTCAGTTCAAAAACTATAAAATGACAGCAGCCAGTAACAAGTTAAAATGATTTAACAGTATTTAACTATTCGCCTTATTTAAAAAAAAAAAAAAAAAAAAAAAAAAAAAAACATGATTTGGTCGAAAAAAGAACATTATGATATTTTATATTGAATACATTACTGTCTATCATTAATTCACACAGACGATTTTATTGGATTTTTCCACCTAAAAAGGTGCCTGCTGGACGCAAAAAGGAAATTTTCACTTATGCGTTTGTTTTTTTTTTTCCGATAGGAGAGAACAGTTAAAAAGTTGAAAGAGATTCTCAAATTTGAATATGAATGTTGGCCATACTGGCCATCTTTCAGATTTGATTCTTCAATAATGACCGCCCGGCACATTTTTTTTTTTTAATGTAACATTTATATTGCTGTTTATAGCTGTGAGTGTATTTCTTATTTTTTTACAGCATATACACATATTATAAACAACCTTTTAGGATAATATTTACAACTAATCAGAATTTTGTAATAAGCATATAAATATTCAATTTAAAATTTATTTTTAAATATTCTTTCTTCCAATTAATAAAAAAAAATAACCACAGAATTTCAGATAATAGCACTAGTAACTCTAAGATTAATTTTTAAAACTGGACTTTTGACAGCAATTCGTCTAAAAACTTCCTTTGTAGAAGTAAATATCATGCATTAATTGTTTATTAACTTTTAAAAACTTCTATGTAATTTAGTTTCTGGTGTGCGCTGTGTTAATTTGTTTATTTATTGAACATGAAAAGCTAATACTAATGAAGCAATACACTAATTTAGAACTCTATATTCTTTTGATTTAGAGGACAATGCATTATTTCGTTCATCGTAAAAAGACAAAAATCATGCAATGCGGACTAACAAAATGCCAACTGTAGAGTGTCTTCAAACAGAAAAACCGGAAAAAATATCTCTCTACTGACCCTTACAGTTGACAACGAGGAGAGGGGACAATTTAATGACTTTTTAACGACCTTCAAATAGCCCGGTAACGACTTCATTGACCTCTGTTAGATCGGGAAACCGCATATGAGTTAGAAAGGATTGATCAGAAAATAGCAGCTTCGCACTTTCTTAACGACCCCTACTTTTACTGACCAGATGTGTAAATTGGCACCCTGTATGCTTTCCCCCATTTTCGAGGAAAGACGGATAAACCTACAGGACAATTCCTCTTCGCCAGTTTCTTGAGACAAGAAATGGAGTTTGAATAGCACATTCATATTTGGCGATTCATCCAGCCCTTGTTGGCGACGACGGAATATCAATATGCCCATGGGTGCATATGCTATAAATTAGTGAACTTATTGATAATTTTCTCTGATTTCAGAGATTAATTTCCGTTGTTGTTCCGACATCGATAGTTTTTGTCTGTGTTGCGATATTTGGCAATGCATCCAGCACGTGTTTGGCGAAAACAGAAAGCCAATATGCCCACGGGTGCATGCGCTATAAATTAGTGAACCTATTGATAATTTTCTCTGCCTTCTGAGAATAATTTTCGATGATGTTGCGACATCGATAATTTTTGTCTGTGTGCCCAACCCAGTCAGAAGGGGCACAAGAAGGATTCCTAATTAGCAGAGAGGTTCCCCAAATGCAGCATATTTGCCTGATATTCTTTTTATTAATGTTGGTATATATTTGATTGTAATTTGTATCATTATGAGATCATTGCAACTGGATGAGTGTGTGGCGGCCTGATTGGGTAAAAAATTTTCTACCATGAATGTTGAACTCTGCACCACCGAGAGAGGAAAAGATCTTGTTATCGTTGACGGTATTACTTACTATAAAAAAAGATTACTGAAAAACGGTGAGCTTGTGTGGCAGTGCAGTGAAGAAAAGAAATGCACTGCAAAAGTGTATGCACTTGCGGAAAAGACTTTTATCGAACAAAATCTCCCTTTTGAACCGAGACATTTTGTGGTAGATTCCAGATAGCTATTCACATCGCTATTTGTGTAACATGGCCCAATGCTAATGTTCAAGGATGCAAATTTTATTTAGGTCAGACCTAGATCCTTTACCTCACAGCTTTCAAAATATCCTATTTGTAGGCAAAGAGCAAATAAATATCGCCAACTCCTCGTCGCCAAAAGAAACACTGTCTGTAATCCCCTTCGGCGAAATTGTCCTCTCGAAAAAAAAAAACATCCGAAAAAGAATCGGCGGAATTGTCCTATGGGGGTAAATGAGACGGAAAATTTTCGGCGAAATCGTCCTACACTGCGGCGGAATTGGTTAGTGACTTCGACTTTCTTGGGGCCCGTGATTATAAATTTCCAGAAACGGTATTTTTATAGACAGAAATATAAGAATACGTGAAATCCATCACCGACTGGAATAAGGAAAGCTGATGCTCTAAACGAGTCTGGATTGCTAACGTCACATACCGTGGTCGATCTTACCCGTTTCACACCCAAACCGTTTCTTGAGGGCTGAGACTTATTGGGCGCGGACTACATAGTATTTGCAGGGCCCGACTAGGATATTCAGAGGTTCTAGCCTAGCAACTTTCTTGGGACCCTGTAAGGTCATTCCTTGTTGGCACATATAGTCTTATGACTATATGTGTCAACAAGAAGTAGAACTATTCAAGTCAAGTAGAAATATTTGTTCGCAGTACCGTATATAAGGGAAAAAGGTCTCCTCCCCCCTTTGTCTAACAATTTTTTAATGAAATTCCATAAATTTTTAAGGTAGAAAAGTTGTGCTTCGAATGATGTCACGCCGATGAATGCTTTGATATATGACGTTTGTTCTATACCTGATAGCAATGTAAACAAAC
Organism: Cheiracanthium punctorium; assembly: GCA_038373885.1. Classification (NCBI taxonomy): domain Eukaryota; kingdom Metazoa; phylum Arthropoda; class Arachnida; order Araneae; family Cheiracanthiidae; genus Cheiracanthium; species Cheiracanthium punctorium. The sequence continues at coordinate 7,466 of JAWZYV010012224.1, read as the reverse complement.
ATTTTTGCACGCAAGCATGTGTTGATTATGTTTTGAGGCTATTTTTTGAATATACCTTAAACTATTTTAATCATTTTCCGGCCCCTTAAACTAGCCTGACACATAATTAGCCTGATCGGTAATCTGGCTCTCGTTAACTAGTTTCACGACGCGATGGTGGAAACGATTTGCGCGGAACGAGTCGTCATTGATCTGTCTGCTCAAAATGGGCTCTGATCCTTTTCGGTAATCGGACCCTGTTGGAAAGCTCATTACGGCAAGAACTTTCGTTTTTCTAAAGAAAAAAACCCAACTATTCGTATATAAGACCAACTTTAAAGTCTTTTATAAAAATCTGAAAAGGGAAAGTGCCAGAGTGAAAGAAAAAGCACTTTATTTCTATTTTTCAACGATGATAATTTGATCATTATGGAAGGGGGGCCCCGTCATATCTCGCCCGAGTTTCCTCTCTACGGGCCTGGGTGCAGATATACTACTACAAGTCCAAGAGACCTTGCTGTGCTGCACAATAGATTCAACAAACTTTCTCCTGGTCGTCAGACTCAAGGAGATGCCAATGCAAAGACGGTCCGGAGAAGCAGGAAGTGAGCACACGCGGGGTGGCAAAATTTTCTCTCTTCCGGAATATGTGAGGCATTTCAGATGGCCACTTCGGAATCTGAAGTGAGAGTAGTAAAGCTGCTGTTGAATTGAAAAAAACAGGCAACAGACTTTTTATGCAATTAACCCTTTAACGCGCAGTGATCCCGATCTGACGTTTTGACTGTTGCCAGTCACGAAGAATAGATTGGATTTCTATAAAAATAGTTGCGGGTGACATAGCTCCACGAGAATCCTTTACTTTCTAGCACGTCATTTCCCGTAAAAAAATCGTCACGATTATTTTTAACAGCACTGACATCTGCTGAAAAATGGAAGAACAGCTGGATAGATTGCCCAATGCTGAAAAAAGGGCAGCCGTTGCCATCGCTCGACTTAACTACCAGCAAGATGGCGGACGATCAAAACGTTCATCGCGTGCCGCAGATCTATAGACCCTTTTTTTCAGCATTGGGAAAGAGTTGCGCCTCAAAGGGTTAATAAGTCTCGGAGAGTTTTCAAAGACCAAGTGTATTCTTGTAAATTCATCTTATATTTTCTTTTCGGGTTGCAGGACCACTGTCCGATTTTATGTATAACACAGGTCAACACGATTTTTGGGTCTGACTTCTACATGTTAAATTTTAATTTCTCCTACGCCAAAACTAAGTAAAATATATATTTTTTTTTTAAATGAAAGTTAGCTTTTGTAGAAATTAAAACAATTTTTCAAATTTTTGGCAAAAATCACTGATTTTGATTTTTTTTTTTTAATAATTCTACTCTAAATTATGATAAGAAAAGTTTTTGCTGGATATAAAAGTCTTTTTATTCAAGATTTGTGATAAACAATACAATAACATATAAATGTAAAATAATAAGAAATTAATGTCTAAAAGTGAATATTTTTCGTATTTCTTTTATGTCCGTATGGGCAAATAATAATACAAACAAATAATAATATTATAAATAATACTACAAGCAATACTACAGAGTTACAAATAATAATACAGTTTACTTCCGGGTTAATCAAAGTGTTGCCATCTTTCGTTTATGAAATAAATTAAAATATACTTATCGACGTAAATCAGACAAAAACAAACTTTAAGAACTAAAAATGAAAATTTAAGTGTTTTTCAATGTCTAGAATCAAAATTTAAGCATGTGACCAGAACCCCCCCCCCCTCCAAAAAAAAAAAAAAAATTTTTTTTTGCTGACCTGTGTAATCGGTCTCCGTAAACCGAATTTGGTATAATAGAGACATTTTCTCGATTAATGCCGCGAGAATTAATCGGCAGTTAAAATTTAGAGTATTTAAAGCAATACTTTTTTAAATACATTTTCCCTTTCCTTTTCTAGTTTCGGTTGTTTTCGTATAATCGGCCTGGATTTCGTGATGAAGAGAGGACCATGTATGACATACTGGAACATTGGGATGACGGAACCAGCCGAGTCCAGAGATGCCTCAGACGGGGTCGCAAACGATTGCAACTCATATTGAGAGCCCTGTGGCCGTCTGTGCTGATCGTGGAGGGGACGAAGTTGTTAGAAGGGAAGATGCACGTCCGCATGCAGCAGGCGTACTTGGACGCGATGCCGGATCCACTGGTTTCGAAGGACGAAATCACAGAATTCCTGCTCGCCGGGGTGGAGGAATTGAATCTAGAAGAGTTGCGAACAGTTATTCAGCATGTCGAAGCTTTCGTCGCCCATTTTGGTGAGCATCGTTACGAACCAAGGAGCCTGTCTCACCTGTGCCGCTGCACGGTGAGGGACACTATCCGGCAAAATTCTCCCGTCACGTTGCCGGCAGCCCTCGGCAATTTACACCTTCCCAGAGCCATTAAAGAGTTTATTTTGTGTTATCCAGAGTCGAAATCTTGGCAAGAACCGTCGAGCTACAAAACCCAATATATCTGTAATATAAATTCCCGGCATTTATATACGATTGCGTGATTTAGTTAAAAAAAAAAAAAGTGTACTTTAAAATCCTAATAAATATTGATTCCACATTTTTCTGGTACTCTATTTTTTCTATGCTCTCGTGTATTTCAATGACACTGAAGTCACAGTTCGATAACAGAACCGTAGTCTTGAACAAATAATCAAAAACATAATATTATTAATAATAATAAATAAATAACTTTCCGATACCGGGTCATTCCATGTCAAATCAACACACTGATTCAGACTTGATTTTTCAGATTTTCATAATTTTTGGTATTCAGTAATATATCATTGACTAATGAAAAAAATACCAAATTTCAGTTATGCAGCACACTTATTTTTGAAGATACCAATTTTTAAAAATTTAAATTTTTATGAAAAAAATTCATATTTTGGCACCTTTAGATGCCAATAGGCTGGCAACCAGTGATGGTATAAAGCTGAGAGTGGTCTCATTTTAAAGCTGTTGAATGGGGCTTTAATATAATATGACACAAGATAAGGGTTACAATTTTAAAATTTAAATTTCTCAAAAAGTGGCAATTTTAAAAATTCCAAAATATTATCAAATATAGTTTGTAATGTCTTAATACATACAGCAAAATTCCATCATGGGATCTCAATGGGATCAGGCGATACTGCGCTTCAGAAATAAACGTGTTGTGAAAAATACCAGAATTAGTATTGTTTCAGAAAATTTTGAATATTTCATTGAATGAAACAAGCAACACATTTCAATTAAACAAGCAGTGGCTATTACTTTTACATTCTTTTTTTTTAATGGAGAAAGTTCACATAGACACTTACCATTAAAACTCCAATAATATGAGTAAAGTTAAGGGTTAACAAATTAGTTCATCGAGACTTCAATCGTTGGAAGATGCTTACACATTTGTTCACTTCACTGTCTGGTAAACTGCATGTTCAGCCAGTCTGTGTGACGGGGTTAACTTTGCATAGCACATCTGCAAAAGGGATCCACAGTGTATCAGGTGGTGTGCGATACATAAATGAGGGTGATGGACCTGATGGATGGAGGAATGAAATCTGCACTTTACTGCAATCTTCATCTTTATCAAGAACATAACTCAGCCACCAAGTGTCACATAGATTGATGTTACATACCCACTAATATCTGCAAACAATATCTGCTGTAAGTCCTTTACAACAGGAAATATGCTCGAAACAACTGCAGAAGAAAATGATTTCACATTTACTTTGGTTCCACATTTGAGAGGTATGAAGGTATGAAATTTCTGGGTGCCTGATATAGTTACAGCTGTATTGTACCGGTTGGCCAATTGTTCTTCAGTTTTAATGTATTCTTCAAGGGTCACAAATACAAAGTCTGTCTTAAATATGTCCTGATGTGGCCATTCAAACAGTTGCCTTGCATCCATAATTTGGCCCTTATACGGTCTTTGTAGGCTTGCTCTGGCTGCTAGTCTTTTGACTGTGGCCCCCAGCCCTTCGCATGGTCCTTTGCCATGTGCTGTTGCTGAAAAATGCCATTCAGCCTCAGTTCCAAAATCTTGCTTATGATTACACAAGTTAATGAAGTTTTTTTTATATTCGTCCGCACAGCCGTCAGAAAAATAGAAGATTTTTTTTGGGAGGTCTTTGAAACTTGCATTTCAGATATTCCATCAACTTTGTCTGGAACAGGTAGACGGCTGTAGTGTTGTGGTTGAGGCAGTCTGATATTATTACAAAATTTAAATGCTTGACTTCTTTCTCTTTAAAATACACCACAAAAGGGTGAATGGTTGCATGACTATTGGACCAATGATAGGATTGTGCCTCATCTTGCAAAATGATCGAATAATTCTCAGAAAAGTCAGAAATGATAGCCACTTCACATTCCAAAAGAATTTCCTTTGTATGTCTCAGAAATGCTCTTTGTTCTTTTGCTGTGAAGTGATGATGACGAAGTAGAACAGGAAGCTTTTCACAAAATGCATCAACACATTCACTAACCGCTTTTTTTAATTATTTCCAAGTTACATTGATCTACAGAGATCCACTGTCTGTAGGTGACAGTCTCAATTGCATTGTCTTCCTATGATTTTTCCAAAAGTTCTCGAATCCTTTTGGTACCTGGACATGAAACACAATTTGCAAAGAAGCAGTCAGTTGATGGTGGTCTACAAACCATCATTTGCAGGCAGTCCTTGTATGTTTTAATTTTGCCATTTGTTATTGAACTCATTCGTGCATTTTCAAACATAAGCTTCACATTCTGATGAGTGGTGCACACAGACTGAGTGTGTTCCACTCTGGCCTGCTAGAACACAATTTTTAGGCCTAAGTTTCACTCGCAAACTTAGAAAATCCCACTTTTACAGTTGGGAATTTTTCTCTGAAAACTCTATACGCTTCTTTTAAATTATTAAGCATTAACCTTTTTGAAACATGTTCTTTACCACTTGTGCTGTCGTCTTTCACTGATATAAAGTCCTTCATCCCTGGCATAACTCTGCTCATTTCGTCACTTGTAAAAAATCCTTTAAGAATATCAATGGTATGATTTGACAGACTTTTTCCTGGTTTCAGATCAGGACCAGACAAGGCACCCTTTTTGATCAACAATGTCTTGGCTTGTCGAATAAGTAGTTAGAGGCCAAAAATTCATGCATTATTTTCCTCACACTCCAGCTGTCAGGCATAAGAGTCAGTAGTTGAAGCTTCTTCTCCCTACTAGTGAAGCTGCTGTACACCTTCTTTACATGTGTAAAGAACTCATCCTGTGAATCATCATCCTTATCATCGCTAGATGCATTCACTAGCAGTTTTCTCTTGACAGCCATATTAATTCTGTTGGCCTTCTCAGTAGAGTAAATTTTGGATTGCATCCTCTTTTTGTCTACAGGCGACTCTCCAAGATCTAAAAGACAGCTGTTCAGAGAACTCAGAGCTTCAGATTCATTTGAAAATGGCATATCAATAGGTGCTTCTTCAATTTCAGTATCAGACTGACTTTCTTCTTGTATGTTGCTAGTTCCAGTGGAAATTTCTCGATGTTTTTCATTTTTTAACTTTAATCAGCTGCTTTCTACAACTGTCACAGAATTTGGATAACTCAGGTGTTCCTGGAATCAAGTCACACATCCATGAAGTAACATGTCTCGAACCTTTCCTGCGTGGGAGTGATTAGGCTTATTGGAAGGATTAAAACAATCCATTTTTACTATCTTGTCAGTGGTATCCATCATGCAAGTGAGAAATTAACAAGGAAAAGTGCAGTAGCCAAGAAATGGGTTGTGTTCTAAAGATACAATATCACTGGAAACATCAGAATGAACTTCCTACTACAAGCAACTCTGATGCTACACTGGCAAAAAAAAATTAAAGGAACGACAATAAACAAGTGCTTTATGCTAATTCTCCCAAGTGAACTTCAATGAAATGTGATTGGTTGGTTACTCACTGTCATCATCATCACGTAATCCAATGGGATTCACCTTAGTTGTTAATATATTTGCATATTTGAGTAAAAGGGGACTTGTAGGCTAATCAGCTTCAGTTTTCTTTTAAAGAGAGGTTTCCAAACATAATTCTATAAAGTAATCATTTCGTTTTATTAATTTAAGTTTTCTGCACATTGCATAGCAAAATTAGTAATTAAAAAATAAAATTTTAAGAATTTGGTACATTATTTACAAAACATGTGTATTTCTGAAGCCCAGTATCTCCTGATCCCATGATAGAATTTCGCTGTATGTATTAAGGCATTTCAAACTATATTTGATAATAATTTGGAATTTTTAAAATTGCCACTTTTTGAGAAATTTAAATTTTAAAATTTTAATATTTTTAAACTGTAACCCATACCTTGTGGCATATCATATTAAAGCCCCACTCAACAGCTTTAAAATGAGACCACTCTCAGCTTTATACCATCACTGGTTGCCATCCTATAGGCATCTAAAGGTGCCAAAATATGATTTTTTTTCATAAAAATTTAAATCTTTAAAAATTAATAACTTCAAAAATAATTGTGCTACATAACTGAAATTTGGTATTTTTTCGTATGTCTGGGATATATTGCTGCATACCAAAAATCATGAAAATATGAGGCAACAATTCGGAAAATCGCCCAAAATTGTGCTGATTTGACATGGAATGACCCTACCAGGAAATAGTGTCGTATACAAATTTCAACAAACACTTATAGAAAGTGATTCTCCCACTCAGTAGCGTAGCCAGAAATTTTTCAAGGGAGGGGGGTGGGTTACGACTACTAACTCATTCACTTACACACACTCTTATATACACTCTTATCACACACACACACACACATATATATATATATATATATGTATGTGTGTGTGTGTGTGATAAGGGAGTGAAGAATATACACATTTTGCATCGAAAAAACACCACATGGGGAGGTGACCCCCTATCCCCGCCCCCTTAGCTTCACGCCTGTTCCCACTGATAATTAATTTTTGCAATTTCAGTACGGAGACAGAGGAAGCAAAAATATTAATTACTCGATACTCCTAATTTCCCCCCTTATATTCAGTTCTTTTCGCTTCAGACTCTAAGCCTTCCATCCCGTACGAATATGACAAAGGAAGTTCCTCAAAAAAGGTTCTGAAAAAGTAACGAAAATTTTCAACGACTTATTAACAACTTGCAGGAGAAGATCAAATTCTTGCTGCAGAGAAGATATGTGGCACATTGTATTGCAGAATTTATATGCAACCGCTTATTGGCAAAGAATCATTAATTTCTGAAAGAGAAAGAAAAAGCTTTAGTGATAAATTTGTTTCTATTCGCATTTAATTCTTCCTGCTGTAGTCAGAATTCAGGATGTTCGCTCATGAAATTAGAGAAAAAAAAGCTATACCCAAATCATGTAATGAAATTACAACCAGTAAATTCTGTGTATTGAAAAAGAATACCTTTTTTTAGCCATTTTTCAAGCCTTCTTTTA
>JAWZYV010012223.1:0-288615 GCA_038373885.1 Cheiracanthium punctorium | reverse complement strand
TGGCAATCGTCATTTAGAATTAAAAGGGCGATTGGGAACAACCTGTAAGTACAGCATTCAGTTACATTTTTATTTATTTTGGATTGCCAGTGAATGTAGTTTTAATAATTGTCTTCAAATTTCTTAACGGGTACGTGTATCGCTCATTGGTTCACTTTAGTTTTCATATCGTTCTTTTGGGAGCGTTGAAACTTGTGCGTAACTCCTAGAGTCCCATGAACTGCAAAGCTCGCCCAAGTGCGGGATTTTTTAGGTTGGCGAGAGTGGGGGCGTTAAAAAAGAAATCAACACTTTCTTGTACCGTAAAACACATCTTTGGAATCGAAATCTATCTTAAAATCGCCGACTAAAACAGTTTTACAATCTTCGCCAGGCATATTCCAACTCTATCGCTTAGACGTATTTTAAATACTGTTTGTAACGGGCATCCTAATCCATGAGTGTACCGTGTTTTCCTTCCTCGTTCCATCAAGCACTTCTTCGGAATAGAAATATATATTGAAATCGCCTACCAAAACTGTTTAACCATTTTCGTCAGGCACATAGTCAAACTATACTTCACCTTTATAAATACAATTTGGAAAGTGTATCCTAATCTATCCGTGTACCGTATTGATTTTCTCTTCTATATAAAACACTTCTTCGGAATTAAAATCTATGTTAAAATCGCCTACTTAAACTATTTTACAATCTTCACCGGGCATTTTCTATTTATACTCGAAATATATTTATAATAAATTGTCGCGTTTTGGTACCCAATTGAGCGATCCACTATCAAAAATTGCAAATCTTGTGTGACCTTCAACATTTTATTAACGTGCCTCCCACCCCTCTTCACGTTATCAGGTAAACACATTTGAAAATATCTTCACCGTGACAGTTCATATCCATAAAACTTGTCGACAAGATCGCGTGTACAAAATTCTCGTACTGAGCTAAATGGCAGCCTAGTGCTAAAAAAAAAAGATATATAAATAAAGTCCCCAGAAAAGTGGCACTAGGCACTGGTGAATTTAGTTAACAACTGTATCGTACAGGATGCAGTGTTCGCTGATAATCCTGAGAAGAAGCCTCTCGCGCAGGGATGAGCTTTTATAGTTTCATCCTTGTCCAGTCCAAAGGTTTACAGAAGTTCAGCTAGAACAGTACTAGTACTTCATGATCGGTCGAAAAGCTGATAAAAAGAATCTTGCCTGGCTAAAAAGTTCTTTTTTTTTCTTTTTAAACACGTTTCAACAGGATTGAAGTGTTTATGATTTAAGTTTGCTTGTCCATTGGCGGATTAATGCAAGTTTATCGGGGGGGGGGGGTTAGTTAGAAGTATGACATATACATTCATTTTATGGAAGTAAAATAGGATCTTTTACAATAATTTCCTTTTTCTCGCCCCCCTTTAATCCGCCCTTGTGCCTGTCTGTCCGCCCGTGCTGTTACTGCTGTCAATAGATATCGATGGCTACTATCTTTATACATGTTAATCATTGCTACAGTACCACGCACCCTATTGAAAAATGCGTACTTAGCACTTGTAGACATTTTCCAGGAGTACTCGAAGAAATTTCAATCCATTCCCAAGTGGCACGCTTCCTTTTTTATAACGTTGCAAGCAATCGCCTGACGTTGGAGCTTCGACGCAGTTTTTTCCAGTTGACATTGCCCACTTATTAAGAATGAAAGAGTTTTACCACCTTTCCGGGACAACTCAAATGTATGTATATATATATACACACATTCAACCCAGGAGTTCGGGAGTTGCATAAAGAGGTTCGCGAAAATAATATTCAGTCGAACTCGCTTATAAGGAGCTCTAAGGGACCACGATATTGGTCCGTTATAACCGAGTATTCGTAAAACAACAGTTCATGAAATAATGAAATATTCACGCCTACTTACTATAGTACTTAATTTTTATTTTATTTCTGCGCAGTATAAAACAAGTTGGTTAATGTATATTGACTTTGTTGTATTTTTCTTGTATTATTGTTCGTTTGATTCATGGACCTAAAATCAGGGTCCGTTGCACCCCACAGATTCTAAAAATGTTTGAAGTGTTTCTCCACACTCAAAAGCCATTAAAGTATGTTGCGGTCTGATCAGGTTGAAATTCCGCCTATTCAACACTTTTATAGACTTTGAAATGTTAAAGGAATTTTTCCAAGAAAGGATTCGCTGAGCTGGAAAGTTGGAGATCAATAGAAATCTTTTGAATATGCAAAAATATTCCTCCCTATAAACAGGGTTTACTAGCTAAGAGCAAGTTACGTTCCGTAGACTTGCATTGTACCAACCCAAAATTTCTGATTTCCTTGTTAAATCCGGGCTCATTATAAACTGGTTAAACTGGAATGGAGAAGAACATTGTTACCGAATCCTGCGAGAATTTTATTTTTGATAAAAATCATCGAATTCGCAGTTTTTGCATGATCATTCCTTTCAGCGGATGTTGAAATGGCTTCGCTCCCCTTTTGAATGCAGACGGCGCAAACACGTCCAGCCCAGTTTTTTGGATACACTTCCCAACATCGTTGGTGTTCTGGACGGGATTTCTTCGGTTACGGTCTGTTTTAACGCTTCTTCAGTGCGGTTTGTTTGTCCGTCGATGTTTGCTGGACTGATCTCCAACACCCTATCTATTGCTTTCACAATCTTACCGAGTTTAAAATTTATATATATATATATATATATATATATATATATATATATATATATATATATATATATATATATATATATATATATAAAAAGTTGAAAGATGCAGACGGGGTTTACAGAACTTCACGGGGAGAGAAAGTAACATACCACTCGTTTAGACGATGGAATACTTCTATTAATTTAGATCAGCTTGATACCTGAATGTTGCTTTTTGGCACTAGTATATAACCTCTGTCCTATATTATACGAAGTGCAGGTTACATGCAACCCCCCCCCCCTACATCCACTCCTAGCATTTCGTGTTCTTTGTGGTTTATGACAGCAGATTAGCTCATTCTTATTCAATTAAAAGGAATTTTTTTCGCAGCTCCTCACTTTCAGAGGGACTGTCCATTTTTGCTAAAGCCAGCCATTTCTCATGCTTGGACATTGGCGGCTTTCTTTTTTGACACGTTTTTGTAACCTTTTTAAATTTCTGCGCCTAATTGTTTTCGTTTATAAAATGAATACTTTGATTTATTCTTAACCGCTCCGGATGTGTGCGCCTATTTTTGTTCGTTGGCGTATTTTTTGTTAACGCTGCATGGCCAAGCGTGTAGGTTAGGTCTAATGGCTTCGCTCCTAAAAGACTTCGCGTTAGATGGGGTTTTTGCAACTGGTAGGCCTCGAAATTCCCAGTCCATCCCCGCCCCCTTGCCATCCAATGGTAAGATGTTTGCCTGTCTTCAATGAAATCAATTTAAGTCTTCTTGTTGGAGAATCTCTCTGAGTTATTGCTGATTACACAGCGCATTAAATAGAATATTACATCATCTTCTAATCCTTTGTATACTTCTTCTACGGTCCCTGAATGAAAGCACGCATAATCAGTTGACTTATGGTCATAATGTTGACTCCAAAATTTGCTATAATCCATTTGGAAATAGGGGGAATAAATTATGAGCATAATTAATGGTCCAGATTTTGCAATAACTGAACGAGTGACTTTCTTATGAGAGTTTTCTTCGAAAGTAATTGGTCCATCCATGGAAAATGGCTGGATGCAATGTGTACACAGGATTTATCGTTCTTTTACAAAAGCGTAAAAACAATCAAAGTTTGAGGACGGTTTGCATAGGCGGACATTGTTTAAAATGTCTTTTGTTAGAGACGTTCATCCATTTCAGTCGCAATACAGAGTGTCTACGAAACATTCACCGGATAGTCACAATTCGGTTACAAACCCCGGTTTTCCCGAAAGGAAATTGCGAGAGCTCAACCCATGGGATAGCTACTAACGATCACGCTCTTGGGTCTCAATACACTGGTTCTCAAACTTTTTGAAATATGGGAGCCTTTAAAATGCTATAATTTTTTTGTAGGATCACTGTATATAAATTTCTGATGAATTCGTAAAAGCAATTAGTCAGTATCAAAAAGAAATAAGTAAATAAAATAATAAAATAATAAATTGATGAAAGCATTAAAATTAAATAGGGTTTTCCCCTTTATGCTCCTGCGGGGCTTTAAAGTCCCATTGGTAAAATGGCTTAATAGGACATAAATCTGTAGTAAATGACCAGCGAAGTCTTTCATTTCCTGCACATTGGAGCGCGTGTTTGAAAAGTTTCCTTAACCATACGTTAAAGCTTTCATCTCTTCGTACACTTTACAGTAGACCCCCCCCCGCCTATAACACGGTAGATACGTTTTGTGCTATAGGAATCCGCGTTGCACGGGGCCTGAGATATACTCCACAGCATACGTCTTATTTTGTGATGTTCTGCACGAGTCTCTGAACGTGTTGTACGGAAACGATCACCATTTTTATTCCGTGTTCTACGAATCCCTGTTGTATGGACTGCGTTATGGGAGGGGGAGGGTGTCTATTGTATCGTTATACAGAATCCCAATTCCCAGAAACAGGATGTAAAAACTTGTAAAATCGTCAAACTATTTTAGACCTTTGTAACTTATATTTGCATTTATAAAAATCGCAAAGGCATCCAGAAGCCGGCCCAAGAGCAACATGCCAAGTGTGCAAGAATAAATTTTGGCTCCTCTGAAAATGAATATGGGGTATCTAAAAAACCCGCCAAAAATTGTATGGATGCTCTATAACTTAAAAATTTTGAAACTAAACACTTGATATTGGCATTTTAGGGGTATTTAAACAAAATCTAAAACCAGTCTAAGCAGTTATAAATAGTAGATATTAAAATAAAATATTTTGTACTTTTCCATTATTTTAATTTCTTTAAATGATTTATTCCGGTACCCATTCTTTTAATTGATCTTCTATAACTTCAGTGGGCATACTGTACTGTACTGTACTGTGTAAAAAGCAAACTTCTAATAGATTGTTTGACGACTCAATTACATTTGAATGACATCCATTTTTAGTGTTTACCAAAATTTTTTTCTATATTTTTCCTCATTTTGGCGCACCTCACACAAACGCATGTGTGCTGTACGTCACACACACACACACACACACACACACACCTGAAGCCGGCTCCGAGAGACAATCCTTCATTTTTAATTATCCATTTACAATCGATGCATGCGCAACAGCCCACTTGCGGGCCAAGGCTTGCGTTGCCCAACAACACCGTCGCAACCATGAGCTGTGGGATGTGACCTGTGTTCACTCCGTTCCCATAAGAACACGGCAAGTGAATCAGCATCTGGCTTGGCCAGTGCTTGGGAGGGACTTCCCCCTCTCGGCCCGTCCGCTGTGGAACCGCGTACGCTAATGGGAGCTGGTGCACGTAAAATCCGTCGTGGCTCCAAAGTCCTCCATGTTGTTAAACGATACCTCTGGGAGTGCCGATTTCAGGGGGTTGGTCCCTCCTCTGGAATTGGTTCAGAATTACGGGATCACGAGCTAAGACGGACTTCTTCCCACTGGGGCTCATTGAAATGGAAGCCGCTCCTTCGGCCCATCGCCTGCCTATATAGGGGGATCTGTCACCGCAACGCGGTTGCCAGAGGGCATTAGCAACAACAACAACCTGTGTTCAAATCACTAGCAAGCTTGGTGTACTACTCATTTGAACAACCCACTCGAGGGATGAAAGGCTGAGGGAACCTTGCACAGCCCGGCAATCGAACCCAGGACCTGTGGTAAGGCAGCGCAGTGCACAAACCGTTGCGCCGACGGGCTTCACCAGCTCTCCTGTTGCCCGAGGGCAACAATTGCCCGATGTTAAACAGAGTCGGATCAAGCCCTACCAGGACGTCTAAGCTATAAAATTTCTTAGGGGAGGGCGCTTTAATAAAAAATGTCTAGGCTTGAAGACTGCTAATTTCTCCTCTTAGACTTCTATGTTCATAATAGGCTTAAGGGCCAGCATAACACAAGAGAAAACATAAATGCGTCACTTTTAGCAGGAAAATGTTTCGGGGGGGGGGGGATATGAAATAAATGGTGAATAAATAAACCGTATATCTGCACGACATAAAACTTATGCTGGCTCATCTGACAATTTCGGGGGTATGCATCCCGATTTCCGACAACCTGGCTACGCCCCTGACTGTTAGCCTGCAAATACACGAAAAATAAAAATCCTTCCTGTTTTGATAAGATGCACTTAACTGAATATCTTAATGTTACAAATATATGTAGTTAAAATTTCACGTAAATACAAATACTACAAGGCAGGATTCAAAAATAAGGAGCCTCATTTTATTCTGACACTTTCCGCTTGTCAGCGACGGGCGGGAGGGATTCACAGCGCAACGCAGCTCAGTTGCCTCAGTACGGAAATCCCTGTGCGGTGTGAAACGTTACACGGGGGAATGGAAATTTCGTTAGAACAACGGTACAAGTTCTGCTTGGACCGGGTGAACGTTCCGGTGGTTCCTCAGCCTGCCTACGGCTGACTTTCGTTCCGATGATCAGGCAGAAAAAAAATCAGAGCTGAAAGGAAAACGGTTCGACGCAATCGAGGATATCCAAGCAAATGTCGGGGCAACCGTCGAGGCAGCCAATCCGGGAACAAGGCACTAGAGGACGCTTTCGAGTCCCGTGGAGAAGTCGCTTACGGAAGTGCATTGATGCAGGAGGTGCCTATTTTGTAGAATTAGTCAGTTGTACCCAACTAACCTCTCTTCTTGAACAAAGGCTCATTACTTTTGTAACCTACCCGTATACACGCATTTAAAAAATTCTTCTACACTTTATGGGACTGCTTTCTGTGATGTTATGGAGAGTTAATTTTAAGTTTAAAAAATATATTTATTATGAATTGCGGTATTTATTTCCTTTGGCGCCTCCAAAATAATTGGGGCCCATAGGCTACAGTTTATTCAGGGTAATGAATAATCCGGCCCTTATGACCCAAAAGGACTCTTCATTTCGAATGGGATGATATCGGGGGGGGGGGGATACACCTTACCAAAACAAGACAGACGTCGGACTATCTACAGAGGCTCCTTCCTATCTCTGAAAGTTGAGAAAAAAAAGTCTTCCTATAGGTGTATGGCTTCTAAAAAAAAAAAAAAACGTGCTTGTGTGAAGTCGGTTAAACCAAACATGTTAAAGAAGTTAAATATTGACTCTTTTTCTCATAGTTTTCAAGGTAGGATGATATCAAAATTTCATCACTAGAGGGCACTTTAGTCAGTCTCACATATAGCACTGTATTTTATGGAGGGGTCGCTTTATCTGATGAAACTTACTTTAGTGACCCATCCTACGGATTTGCTGGGGCGGGGGGAGTACGTTATTTTTACGCATCATATTTACGATTAGATATGAAAATCCCACAAAGAATCTCAAAATGTTCAATAAGCAATTTTTCACTGGCGGCTCGTGATGTGGGCATGGTGAAGCACCATAACTAATATTACTTAAATCCAAGGGTGGCAAAAAGGGGCCGTGGGAGGGCGCGATCGCATGCCCAAATGAAACATTTTATTTATTCCATACTGTGGTTTTAAATACATCCAATCTCGCAACCCCCAAATGAAAAGCAGAAATGCCGCCCCTGCTTAGTCTTCTTCTCTACTTCAATTGCCAATTCTTTTTAAAACTTTTTTTCTTTCTTCGTAACTATACAAAGATGAGAATTTACTTCACCTGCTCTGTCTTAGCCCCTGGAGTACTGATCTGTTGGAAGAAATCCTCGTTATTTTAACAGACAACAGCCCCAAAGTGGCCCCATTGGCTACAAGGGTCGAAAGAGACGTCCTACTACAATTGCTATAAATCGTTCATGCCAGGAACAAAAATGGACACGTTTCACTTTGACCCAGTTCGAACGGGGAAACAAACTCTTCATCCGTTACCTATTGAAATTAAATGCATGGCGCAACGCAGTCGCCGAATGTACTTCAGGGGCTCCAGTCACGAGCCGCCATCAGAGCTTTCTCTAAACAGAAGTCTGAAAAAAGAATCACGAAGGTCCACCACTTGCGTGTAAGAACGTACGAAATCTCGAGCACTTGCCACCCGGGGACGTGTAGCGCAACCCGAGCAAACCAGTTGCGCGGCGCCGTATTCCGGCGACCTCGTAGATTCGCGCCTCCTTCGAGCGCGGGACTGTTGCGGTCACGTGCGCATCCGAGTGCCTAGGCCTGGTGTTGGAGACGGGCCCTGTCTGGCAACACCCGACCCCTCCATCCGCCGGTCACTCCATCTTGTGCACGCGCGCAGCACAAACTCCCTTTCACCCTGCTCCTCAGGGGAGTGTGTATGTGTGAATGAATATAATGAAGTGGTGATAAGAATGGTTGGTTGACCATTACAGAAAAAAGATTTTGTAGAAAGATGCCTTATGTTTCAAGTGTCACAAAAGACTCGGCCTTTTTCAGTACTAAAATGACCAGCCTATTAAATACATAGTTACCTTTGTTGTATGGGTCCAATCGAGTAGATCACGTGTTACCAGAAGCTAGCCAGCGGATCACGTGGGCGTCATGTAAACGCGTAGTTATCAAATGCGTCACATTGCGTTTGCACGCCTACTCCACGCTTAACCCATAGTTTTCAAATGCGTGGTTTCCTTCGTTGGGTCCATTCGCTGAGATTCCGTGTTACCCGGAGATTTACAGGAAAAAAGTTCGGAAGTAGGCACTGCATTATACTTAATCGGACATGACAAAGTAGCCAGAGGATTATATGAGCATAACCCGCTACACTGGTCTCCTTTGTTCGGTGGTGCATTCGATGAGATCCCGTGTTACCAGAAGCTAGTCAACGGATCGTGTGAGAATCGAACCCACTACAGCACACTAGGTTAAGAGTGAAATGGGCGTAATGTAAACGCGTAGTTATCAAATTCGTGGTTTCCTTGGTTCGGGCCATTGCGTGGGATCCCGTACTAGCCGGAGATTTACAGGAAAATAGTTGGGGAGTAGGCACTCCATTATACTGCATCGCAGATGATAAAATAGCCAGCGAATTATATGGGAATCGAACCAACTACCGCACACTGGGTTAAGGGTGGTGTAGGCGTAGTGTAAAGGCATACCTATCAAATGCGTGGTTTCGTTGGTTGGGTCCATTCGGTGAGATCCCGTGTCACCAGAAGGTAGCCAGCGGATTATTTGGGAATCGAACCCACTACCGCACACTGGGTTAAGCGTGGATTGGGCGTAGTGTAAACGCGTAGTTATCAAATTCGTGGTTTCCTTGGTTGGGTCCCTTCGGTGAGATCCCGCGTTACCCGGAAATTTACTGGAAAATAGTTGGGGAGTACGCACTGCGTTATACTGGATCGGAGATGATGAAATAGCCAGCGGATTATGTGGGAATCGAACCCACTGCCACACACTTGTTAAGCTTGGAGTAGGCGTAGTGTAAACGCGTAGTTATCAAATGCTTGGTTTCCTTGGCTGGGTCCATTCGGTGAGATCCCGTGTTACCCGGACATTTACAGGAAAATAGTTCGGGAGTAGGCACTGCGTTATAGTTTATCGGACATGTAAAGTAGCCAGCGGATTATATGAGAATAACACGCTACCGCTAATGGTCTCCTTTGTTCGGTGGTGCATTCGGTGAGATCCCGTGTTACCAGAAGCTAGTCAGCGGATTATGTGGGAATCGAACCCACTACAGCACACTGGGTTAAGCATGGAGTAGGCGTAGTGTAAACGCGTACTTATCAAATGCCTGGTTTCCTTGGATGAGTCCCTTCGGTGAGATACTGTGTTACCCGGAGATTTACAGGAAAATATTTGGGGAGTAGGCACTGCGTTATACTGGATCGTAAATGATAAAGTAGCCAGTGGATTTTGTGGGAATAGAACCCACTACCACACACTGGGTTAAGCGTGGAGTGGGCGTAATGTAAACTTTACTTATCATAGACGTGCTTTCCTTGGTTGGGTCCATTGCGTGGATCCCGTACTAGCCGGAGACTTACAGGAAAATAGTTGGGGAGTAGGCACTGCATTATACTGGATCGGAGAAGATAAAATAGCCAGCGGATTATATGGGAATCGAACCAACTACCGCACACTGGGTTAAGCGTGGAGTAGGCGTAGTGTAAACGCGTATGTATCATGCGTGGTTTCCTTTGCTGTATTGGTCTAATCGGGTAGATACCGTGTCACCAGAAGGTAGCCAGCAGATTATTTGGGAATCGAACCCACTACCGCACACTGGATAAGCATGGATTGGGCGTAGTGTAAACGCGTAGTTATCAATTTCATTGTTTCCTTGGTTGGGTCCCTTCGGTGAGATCCCGCGTTACCCGGAGATTTACAGGAAAATAGTTGGGGAGTAGGCACTGCGTTATACTGGATCGGAGATGATGAAATAGCCAGCGGATTATGTGGGAATCGAACCCACTGCCACACACTTGGTTAAGCTTGGAGTAGGCGTAGTGTAAACGCGTAGTTATCAAATGGTTCACACTGAGTTAAGCGTGGAGTAGGCGTGTAAATGCGTAGTTATAAATTCTTGCTTGGTTTCCTTGGTTGGGTCCATTCGGTGAGATCCCGTGTTACCCGGACATTTACAGGAAAATAGTTCGGGAGTAGGCACTGCGTTACAGTTTATCGGACATGTAATGTAGCCAGCGGATTATATGAGAATAACACGCTACCGCTAATGGTCTCCTTTGTTCGGTGGTGCATTCGGTGAGATCCCGTGTTACCAGAAGCTAGTCAGCGGATTATGTGGGAATCGAACCGACTACAGTACACTAGGTTAACAGTGGAGTAGGGGTAGTGTAAACGCGTAGTTTTCAAATGCGTGGTTTCCTATGTTGGGTCCATTCAGTGAGAACCGCACACTGGGGTAACCCTGGAGAAGCCGTAGTGTAAACGCGTAGTTATCAAATTCGTGGTTTCCTTGGTTGGGTCCATTCGGTGATGTCCCGTGTTACCAGAAGCTAGCCAGCGGATTATTTGGGAATCAAACCCACTACCGCACACTGGGTTAAGCGTGGAATAGGCGTAGTGTAAACGCTTAGTTGACAAATGTGTGGTTTCCCTATTTCTATTGGTCCAATCGGGTAGATGCCCTGTTACCAGAAGCTCGCCAGCGGATTATCCCGTTATGCTACGCCCTTTTTGGGACGCATTTCGCTATCATTCGAAAACGTTATTATTTTCCTAGCCTTTATTCGCGAGTATGAACCTCAATTCCACAAAATATTTTAATATGGCCAGTAGATGTTGACATTTCAATTTTTATTCATAATGATTTTAAATGAAATCTTCCTTGCTCAAAAGTTGACATCAGAATTTCAATTACGCTGGTGTTAGCAAGAATCGAGAAAGTCGCAAAAATATCCAGGCACGAATGGGTTATTTGGGAATCGAACGCACTACCGCACACTGGGTTAAGTGTGGAGTAGGCGTAGTGCAAACGCGTACTTATCAGATGCATGGTTTCCTTTGTTGTATGGGTCCAATGGGGTAGATCCCGTGTACCAGAAGCTAGCCAGCGGATTATATGGGAATCGAACCTACTACCGCACACTGGTTAAGCATTGAGTAGGTGTACTGTAAACGCGTACTTATCAAATGCGTGGTTTCCTTGGTTGGATCCATTTGGTGAGATCCCGTGTTACCCGGAGATTTACAGGAAAATAGTTCGGGACTAGGCACTGCGTTATACTTTATCGGAGATGATAAAGTAGCATTATACGAGAATCAGCAGATTAACACTGGGAACACACTCATCTCAGCGGATTGTATGAGAATCGTAACCACTCCCGCACATTGATGTCCTTTGTTCGGTGGTGGATTCGGTCAGTATCCCGTGTTACCAGAAGCTAGTCAGCGGATCAAGTATGTGGGATCGCGGATGTGGGAATCTAACCCACTACAGCACACTACGTTAAGAGTGGATTTATCCTAGTGTAAACATGTAGTTATGAAATGCATAGTTTCCTCGGTCGGTTCCATTCGGTAAGATCCCGTGTTACCCGGAGTTTTACAGGAAAACAGTTGGGGAGTAGGCACTGCGTTATACTGGATCGTAAATGATAAAGTAGCCAGTGGATTTTGTGGGACTAGAACCCACTACCACACACTGGGTTAAGCGTGGAGTAGGCGTAGTGTAAATGCGTAGTTATCAAATGCGTCATACTTGGTTAATCGTGAAGTAGGCTTATAAATGCGTTGTTATCAAATGCGTGGTTTCCTTGGTTGGGTCCATTCTGTGAGATCCCGTGTTTTTACAGGACATGCGGACATGCACACAAGGTTAAGCGTGGAGTAAGCGTAGTGTAAACGCGTAGTTATCAAATGCGTCACAGTTGGTTAAGCGTGGAGTAGGCTTCTAAATGCGTTGTTATAAAATGCGTGGTTTTCTTGCTTGGGTCAATTCTGTGAGATCCCGTGTTACCCGGAGATTTACAGAAAATAGTTCGGAGTAGGCACTGCGTATCATTGAGTGTAAAGTAGCAGCGGAGTTATGAAATACCGCTACACTGGTCTCCTTTGTTCGTGGTGCATTCGGTGAAATCCCGTGTTAGCAGAAGCTAGTCAGCAGATCATGTGGGAATCGAACCCACTACAGCACACTAGGTTAACAGTGGAGAAGGCGTAGTGTAAACGCGTAGTTATCAAATGCATTGTTTCCTTGGTTGGGTCCATTCAGTGAGAACCGCACACTGGGGTAAGCCTGGAGAAGGCGTAGTGTAAACGCGTAGTTATCAGATGCGTGGTTTCCTTTCTTGTATGGGTCCAATGGGGTAGATCCCGTGTACCAGAAGCTAGCCAGCGGATTAGTAGTGTAAACGCGTAGTTATCAAATTCGTGGTTTCCTTGGTTGGGTCCATTTGGTGAGATCCCGTGTTACCCGGAGATTTACAGGAAAATAGTTCGGGACTAGGCACTGCGTTATACTTTATCGGAGATGATAAAGTAGCATTATACGAGAATCAGCAGATTAACACTGGGAACACACTCATCTCAGCGGATTATATGAGAATCGTACCCACTCCCGCACATTGGTGTCCTTTGTTCGGTGGTGCATTCGGTCAGTATCCCGTGTTACCAGAAGCTAGTCAGCGGATCAAGTATGTGGGATCGCGGATGTGGGAATCTAACCCACTACCGCACACTACGTTAACGCATTGTGCCTCGATATTATTGCGACTTACTTCGATGTTTACTGATAACAGAATAAAAGTAAATTTCTGATCGTCAACAACTTGAACAAGGATGTTTCGTTTAAATCATTATGCATAAAAATCGAAATTGAGCAGTAGACTACTTGACTATGAACTACTTGTCATGTTAAAATATGATAAGAGACTACTTTGTCATGTGGAAATATTTTGCGGAGTTGAAGCCCAATACCAGAAAAAGGCTAGGAAAATAATAACGTTTGCGACTAGGGTAGCGTAAATGCCGTCGTCATCAAATGCGACACTACTATGGTTAAGCGTGGATGTAGCCTATGTAAATGCGTTGTTATCAAATGCGTGGTTTCCTTGGTTGGGTCCATTCGGTGAGAACCCGTGTTACCCGGAGATTTACAGGAAAATAGTTGGGTAGTATGGCAATCGCGTTGATCCGGATCGTAAATGCTAAAGTGAGCCAGCGGATTATTGTGGGAATCGAACCCACTACCGCACACTGAGTTAAGCGTAGAGTAGGCGTGGTGTAAACGCGTAGTTATCAAATGCGTAGTTTCCTCGGTTGGGTCCATTCGGTGAGATCCCGTGTTACACGTAGTTTTAGAGGAAAACAGTTGGGGAGTAGGAACTGCGTAATACTGGATCGTAAATGATAAAGTAGCCTGTGTATTTTGTGGGAATAGAACCCACTACCACACACTGGGTTAAGCGTGGAGTAGGCGTAGTGTAAATTTTACTTATACATTACGTGGTTCATGTTGGTCCATTCGTGAAATCGCACACTGGTAGCTGGAGTAGCGTAGTTTAAACGCGTAGTATGAATGCATGGTTTCCTTGGTTGGGTCTATTCGATAAGATCCCGTGTTACCTGGAGATTTACAGGAAGATAGTTGGGGAGTAGGCACTGCGTTATATTGGATCGGAGATGATGAAATAGCCAGCGGATTATGTGGGAATCGAACCCACTACCACACACTAGGTTAGGCGTGGAGTAGGCGTATTTTGTAAACGCGTAGTTATCAAATTCGTGGTTTCCTTGGTTAGGAGGGTCCAATCGGTGAGATCCCGTGTTATCAGAAGACAGCCAGCGGATCATGTGGGAATCGAACCCACTACCGCACATTTCCTTAAGAGTGAAGTAGGCGTAGTGTAAACGCGTAGTTATCAAATTCGTGGTTTCCTAGGTTTTGTCCATTCAGTGAGATCCTGTGTTACACGGAGATTTACACGAAAATAGTTGGGGAGTCGGCTACCGCACACTGGCCTCCTTTGTTCGGTGGTGATTTCGATGAGATCCCGTGTTACCAGAAGCTTGTCAGCTGATCATGTGGGAATCGAACCCACTACAGCACACTAGGTTAAGAGTGGAGTAGGCGTAGTGTAAACACTTAGTTATCAAATGCGTGGTTTCCTTGGTTGGGTCCATTCGGTGAGATCCCGTGTTACCCGAAGATTTGCAGGAAAGTAGTTCGGGGTAGGCACTGCGTTATACTTTATCGGAGATGATAAAGTAGCCAGCGGATTATATGAGAATCGAACCCGCTCCCGCACACTGGTCTCCGTTGTTCGCTTTCGTTGTGTAGCTTCTGGCAACACGGGATATCGCCGAATGCACCACCGGCGAGATCCCGTGTTGCCAGAAGCTATACAGCTGATCATGTGGGAATCGAACCCACTACAGCACAATAGGTTAAGAGTGAAATGAGAGGTGAGATTCGGTGAGATACGCACACTGGGTTAAGCCTGGAGTAGTCGTAGTGTAAACGCGTAGTTATCAAATGCGTGGTTTCCTTGGTATGGTCCATTCGGTGAGATCTCGTGCTACCAGAAGCTAGTCAACGGATTATTTGGGAATCGAACCCACTACCACTCAGTGGGTCGAGCGTAGAGTAGGCGTACTGTAAACGCGTACGTATCAATGGCGTGGTTTCCTTGGTTGGTTTCATTGCTTGGAATTTCCGTATTAGCCGGAGATTTACAGGAAAATGGTTCGGGAGTAGGCACTGCATTATACAGGATCGGAGGAGATAAAATAGCCAGCGGATTATATGGGAATCGAACCAACTACCGCACACTGGGTTAAGGTTGGTGTAGGCGTAGTGTAAACGGGTAGTTATCATAAGCGAGGTTTCCTTTGTTGTATGGGTCTAATCGGGTTGATCCCGTGTCATCTGAAGCGAGCCAGCGGATTATTTGGGAATCGAACCCACTACCGCACACAGATAAGCGTAGAGTAGGCGTGGTGTAAACGCGTAGTTATCAAATGAGTGGTTTCCTTGGTTTTGTCCATTCGGTGAGATAACGTATGACCAGAAGCTAGCCAGCGGATTTTTTGCGAATTGAACCCACTACCGCACACTGGGTTAAGCGTGGAGTAGTCGTAGTGTATACGCGTAGTTATCAAAAGCGTGGTTTCCTTGGTTGGGTACATTCGGAGAGATCCCGTGTTACCAGAAGCTAGCCAGCGGATTATTTGGGAATCAAACCCACTACCGCACAGTGGGTTAACGTAGAGTATGCGTAGTGTAAACGCGTAGTTATCAAATTCGTGGTTTCCTTGGTTGGGTCCCTTCGGTGAGATCCCGCGTTACCCGGAGATTTACAGGAAAGTTGGGGAGTAGGAACTGCGTTATACTGGAGCGGAGATGATAAAATATCCAGTGGATTATGTGGGAATAGAACCCACTACCACACACTGGGTTAAGCGTGGAGTAGGCGTAGTTTAAATTTTACTTATACATTACGTGGTTTCATTGGTTGGGTCCATTCGGTGAGAATCGCACACTGGGATAAGCCTGGAGTAGGCGTAGTGTAAACGCGTAGTTATGAAATGCATGGTTTCCTTGGTTGGGTCCATTCGGTGAGATCCCGTGTTACCCGGAGATTTACAGGAAAATAGTTGGAGTGTAGCCACTGCGTTATACTGGATCGGAGATGATGAAATAGCCAGCGGATTATGTGGGAATCGAACCCACTACCACACACTTGGTTAAGCGTGGAGTAGGCGTAGTGTAAACTCGTAGTAATCATAAGCATGGTTTCCTTTGTTGTATGGGACTGATCGTGTGGATCCCGTGTACCAGAAGCTAGCCAGCGGATTATATGGGAATCGAACCCACTACCGCACACTGGGTTAAGCATAGAGTAGGTGTAGTGTAAACGCGTACTAATCCAAACGCATATCTTCCTTGGTTGGGTCCATTCGGTGAGACCCCGTGTTACCCGGAGATTTACAGGAAAATATTTCGGGAGTAGGCACTGCGTTATACTTTATCGGAGATGATAAAGTAGCCAGTGGATTATATGGGAATCGAGCCCGCTCTCGCAAATTAGTGTCCTTTGTTCGGTGGTGCATTCGGTCAGATTCCGTGTTACCGGAAGCTAGTCAGCGGATCATGTTGGAATCGAACCCACTACAGCACACTATTTTAAGAGTGGAG
The DNA here is from genome assembly GCA_038373885.1 of Cheiracanthium punctorium. Lineage (NCBI taxonomy): Eukaryota > Metazoa > Arthropoda > Arachnida > Araneae > Cheiracanthiidae > Cheiracanthium > Cheiracanthium punctorium. Next base: position 272,000 of record JAWZYV010012223.1, on the reverse strand, counting down.
TAGGCGTAGTGTAAAATTGGAGTTATAAAATGCGTAGTTTCCTTGGTTGGGTGCATTCGGTAAGATCCCGTGTTACCCGTAGATTTACAGTAAAATAGTTGGGGAGTAGGCACTGCGTTATACTGGATCGTAAATGATAAAGTAGCCAGCGGATTATTTGGGAATCGAACCCACTACCGCACACTTGCCTTTTATAAGGCGAGGGTATGTGCCGAGAGTCAAAATTACTTGGAATTTTTCTGGCCCATTTTTTAGAATTAATTCATATATTTCCCCTCTACTGTAATATCCTACGTGAAAATTGGAGAAACATATATTAAACAAACATAGAAATTTTGCAGGAGAATACATTAATTACACACAAAATCAAAGTCGGAAAACTACCTGCTGCTTGTACAAGGAATTAATCGCAAATATATATAATTAAAAGCGATGATTCTTATGCTCAATTTTCGACTAATTATTCGAGCTTTCTTTAAAATTGCGAATGAAAGAAAAGTTCATAAGCCAAATATTATTTAGAATCTAGATGTATGGAAAAAATATACATCCAATATAAGTGAACAAAAATCAGAAAATTAACTAATGACAATTGATTTCTGTATTTAATGGACCGTAGGTGGCAAGTATTGTTCCGAAACTACTCTGTTACTCCTGGGGTTCGTCGTTCTAAAGTCCAGTTGGTGTAAAAAGTTCAAGTAAAAAGTCACTTGTCAGGACGGCACACAAACTTTATTGCTTCTAGAACTTCGTAGAACAATCAGCTGTACACATTTCACAAGCACAATCTAGCAGTAACGTGCTTTTAACAATCCGCTTAGATCAGAAGGTCTCACAAATGCTGTATTTCTCACACAAAAATAAGTCACTTTCAGAGGCAAAAATTCAGTGGAAATATTCAAGGGATATCGTACACCCTCCAAAAAAAGTATTCGAGCAAGAGATAAAATTCCTACGTTGGTTTCGTATATTAAAAATTATTTATCATAGAATATGAATTAGGCTATGTATAAATATGAATTTCCATATTTCTGTCAAGTTGTGCGTTTTTCAAAAACTCAATTATTATTCGCAAATCTAAAATAGGAAATTTCTCTCTTGCTCGAATACTTTTTTTGGAGGGTGTACATAATCCCTTAAGACACAGCACTGAAGAATTTATACACAGCACTTTAAAAACAGCTTCATAAAGCAAGCTAAAACACAGCTTCTATAGCACTATCAATTCACAAAGCAAGCGTACTGAGAGCTCTTCACACATTAAGCGTTCAACTCGCACTGAACTCTCGGAGCAGCGCGCTGGTGGAATTTATAGAGGAGGCAGAAGCTGGGAGTAGCTTCTAGAAAAGTATATTTCTCGAAGATTCCAGATAAAGCGGGACTTCTTTACGTCATAGAAGAGAAATGTAAGGTTATTATGCGTTTTTAACCCATTTATGCCTAGCGTCCCTTTTTTGGGACGGCATTTTCGTTTTTATTCGAAAACGTTATTTATTTTTCCTAGCCTTTATTCATGAGTATTGAGCCTCAACGCCACACAATATTTTAACATGACCAAGTAGGATGTTGATATTTCGATTTTTATGCAAAATGATTTTAAAATAAATCATTCCTTGATCAAGAAGTTGACATCAGAAATTTATCTATTATTTCTGTTATCAGTAAAAATCGAAAAAAGTCGCAAAAATATCCAGGCACAAATGGATTAATGCAGGAAAAACAACTTCCAGGCCCCATTGGGAAAATCGCGCCAAATGACCAAAAAGTTTCCAAGCTTGGCGACTTTTGGCGAAATATCGCCAAATTTGGCGCCAAAAATAAGTCCCCAAAAGTGAAGAGATCGAAGCCCTAGGACTAATATTTCTCGAGATTTCTAGAACCTCCATTCAAAAACAATGTCAAACCGAAACCTCCATATCTCCGGTTCTAGTTGACTGATTTTGATGCAACAAAAGGCAAAATTTATCTATTTGAAGCGTAGAATACGAATTTTAAACCCTTTTAAGCCCCAGAGCAGCGGGTTGCCCCGAAAATTCGTAACAGTATTTTACCACTGCCTTATAAAGGGTTAAGTTAAGAGTGGCGTAGGCGTAGTGTAAACGTGTAGTTATGAAATGCGTGGTTTCCATTGTTGGGTGGGTCCAATCGGTGGGATCTCGTGTTCCCAGAAGCTAGCCAGTGATTATGTGGGAATCGAACCTACTACCGCACACTGGGTTAAGCGTGGAGTAAGCGTCGTGTAAACGCATTGTTATCAAATGCGTGGTTTCCTTGGTTGGGTCCATTCGGTGAGATCCAGTGTTACCCGGAGATTTACAGGAAAATAGTTGGAGAGTAGGCACTGCGTTATACTTTATCGGAGATGATAAAATAGCCAGCGGATTATATTAGAATCTAATCCACTACCGCACACTGGTCTCCTTTGTTCGATGGTGCATTCGGTGAGATCCCGTGTTTCCAGAAGCTAGCCAGCGGATTGTGTGGGAATCGAACGCACTACCACACACTGGGTTAAGCGTGTAGTAGGCGTGGTGTAAACGCGTAGTTATGAAATACGTGGTTTCCTTGGTTGGGTCTATTCGGAGAGATGCTGTGTTACCCGGAGATTTACAGGAAAATAGTTGGGGAGTGGGCACTGCCATAGATATAGGAATCTCTAGATTGAGCATAACGAAAGAAAACTTGTTGCCTCCAAATGGTAGCCATGATAGTGGCATGCGCATGCGCAGAATGCAGTAACTTAAATTGTAATGGTATTTTCAATCATTTTAGAACGATCTGTACTTTAAAAAGTACTCGTATCGAAATATTTTCCCTCGAACTTATTTATTTTTCTGAAGTATTGCAACGAATGTTCTATTTTACATCGTCTGCAGCCATGATAGTGGCAGAAATGGGGTGCGTTTTTGGCAACAAAAAGCACACGATTAGGAACATTGGATGAGCAATCTAGGTATTCCTAAATTTATGGGCACTGCGCTATACTGGATCGGAGATGATAAAATAGCTAGCGGATTATGTGGGAATCGAACCCACTACTGGACACTGGTATCCTTTGTTCGGTGGGTCCATTCGGTAAGATCCCGTGTTACCAGAAGTATTGCAGGAAAATGGTTGGGGAACAGGCACTGCGTTAGTCGGAATCGGAGATAATAATATAGCCAGCGGATTATGTGGGAATCGAACCCACTACCGCCGAGAAGAAAGAAATTAGTGTAAGAGAGCCTATAGAGGAAGAGCCCGCGGTCGCCAGACCTTCGTCATAGTATAAAAGCAGAAACTTTCTCTGCGGATATACCCCAAAACCGACGGAGCTGGTTATGATAATTAAAAAATGTCCTGGAAGCGACAAAATTAGAAACGTCATGCTAAGAAATATGCCTGCACGTACCTTCATTTTCCTGACCTTATTGATTAACCACATACTCAAATTAAAATACTTCCCAAAATCCTGGAAAACATCAATCGTCTGTCCTATACCCAAGCCAAATCAAAGCAGCACCTCACCTAGCTCGTACAGACCGATTAGTTTATTAAGCGCCTTAAGTAAATTAGCGGAGAGAGTCATACTCCATCGCATTCAAGAACACCGCACTTGAAACAACATTATTATTCCCGAAAATTTTTGATTTAGAGAACAACACAGTACGACTCACCAACTCCTTAGAGTCACAGAACATATCGCTGAAGCAATGAAAGAAAAAGAGGAAGTCGGTATTCTCCTCCTAGACATATCAAAAGCGTTTGACAAAGTATACCATACAGGCCTCATGTATAAGCTCATACAAATCGGCATGCCAGACTATCTAATTCACTTAATTCATAATTACCTTTCTGACCGTACATTTATGGTTCGTGTAAACAATACTCATTCTAACCGCACTCCTATAAATAGTGGTGTTCCCCAAGGATCAATCCTGGGACCTACACTGTTTAACTTGTACGTCAACGATATCCCTAGAAATCCGTATACCACACTTGCTCTGTTCGCCGAGGATACGGCGATTATTTGCAGAGCTCACCACCCCACAGTACTCTCAAGATGCATCCAAGCACATATTGACGCTCTCGAAACCTGGCTCGATACCTGGAAAATTAAACTAAACTCCGACAAATGCCAAGCAATTCACTTCTCAAGAAAACATAACCCTCCCCGCATATACGTAAACAACAATGTCGTCCCATGGAGTAACACTGCCACTTATCTGGGAATTACATTGGACAGGTCACTCACATGGAAACCACACATTACTAAAATTAGAAACCGCATGGCGGCTGCCGCCAAAAAGATTGCTCCTATACTTTATTCTAAAAAACTCAGCAAGCAAAACAAAAAACTCATTTACAAAACAATGATCAGGCCTATCGCTACTTACGCATCCCCCGTATGGGCTTTTGCAGCTAAATCGCACATGAAATCCTTGCAAGCTAAACAAAGTGCAATACTTAGAAAAATCCGTAAAGGAAACCACTTCCTAAGAAACGCTACGATTCAAAATGACCTGGCCATTGAGCCGATTAAGCACACAATCCACAGACTTGCCGTCAACTTTTACGATAATATATCCAGTATCAATAACGACATTCTTGCCGAATTTCCGGATTACGACTTTTGTAATCCATCTAACAGCAAAAGACTGAAGGCGGTTCTCGCCAAATGCTCTCCATATCTTGACATATTTGATCCTCCACAATAACGTACTTCATACTGCGGCTTTAAAAATTAAATTAAATAAAAAAATAAAAAACCCTTTCCCTACTAACATCCTTTTGGCCGGGCTGTTCATGCAGATCACTTCTTACTGTACTTGACTGATATTCATCTCAACCCGTCCTGTTTGGGGACTCATTACAAGACTGAAAATACCCGACTGAAAAGGTCTTACATACTGGAGTTAAAGGCCTAGTGCCCAGGGCACTCCTACAAGAACCTATCATCAGTCAGTCAGTCGGATATTCCCCAATAGAGGTAGGAACAGTTGGCCACTATAAAGTTTGGATGATCGTGGCTTTGGCAGGTAACAGGTGGCAAAGTGTATAAAATTGCAGAAAATTTTCGTCATTTCATAAAGCTTAATTTTTTTATATTTTCTTTCGCAGTACTAGAAATCACTTTATGCCTTGCCAGACACTTTTCCATCGTGGCAAACCCTCGCCAGACAACCTCAAAGTCATGGAAAACATAATTCTATTACAAGCGCGCTGCAGCATCGTAAGAAAGTTCAGAAGTAGCAGTATAAAATGTGCTTGGTACATTGTGACAGCTTGACCTACTTCGTCGCGGGAATTTACGAACACAACAGTTTTCCATGACTTTGAGGTTGTCTGGCGGGGGTTTCCACGATGGAAAAGTGTCTGGCAAGGGATAAAGTGATTTCTAGTATTGCGAAGAAGAACATATAAAAAAAATAAGCTTTATCAAATGACGAAAATATTCTGCAATTTTATACACCTTTGCCACCTGTTACCTGCCAAAGCCAGGATCATCCAAACTTTATAGTAGCCGATTGTTCCTACCTCTGTTGGGGGCTATGTGCAGAGAAAGTTTCATCTTTTATACTATGACGTAGGTCTGGCGGTCGCTGGCTCTTAGACTACTATTTTACTTCCATAAAATGTATGTATTCAATCTTCTAACTGCCCCCCCCCGACAAACTTGCAATAATCCGTCACTGCCAATGTGTAGCGCAGTGGTTAAAGCCACTGACATTGGAAGATGACTGAAGTGGAGGAACAGGGTTCTGTCCTCTCGCGGGGCCGTCGGTCTAGCGGTCTGAGAGTTTTGGGCGGTTTTCTTCAGATGTAACGTGAATACGCGCTAGATATCGAGAAAAGTCCTCCCCAAGGCTTCCCCCCGCCCTTGTGTTTGTCCTTTGGCATGGATATAAGCGGTTCCTAGTGAAAAAGCACACTGGAAGTCCGATGTTCCAGTAACAACAGGTGCTTCCTAAGGTGTGACGTAGGTGAAACAGGTCTATTGGGTACAGGGTGCGTTCACACCGAAAGATTAAGTTAAACCGTGTTCTTAAACTGTTATTTTCAGCTACATTCTCTTAAAATTCCGGGAGCATCTATGTAAATGTTAAAAACCATTTTTTTAACTGTCGATTTTGGGTGGAGGCATGGAATGAAAACTCTTTTTTAATTCGAATGCAGTCATCCATGTAGAAAGGTTTTTCTTTAACCATTGATTTTATACAGGTTGGATACGAATCCGACTGTTTCATAATAATTTTTTAAGTGTTCTGTTATTTTTAACTGTTCATTTTGGCTTGAGGCAGAAATGAAATTCTTTTGTTTAATTCGATTGCAGGAGGCGTCCATCTAGAAAGTTTTGGCTAAAGCTATGTATAAAATGCCATTAGTATCCATGCCAATTTTTTAAAAACCGTGTTCTTAAACTGTTGATTTTGGACTGCGACTGGAATGAAAACTTTTCTTTAATTGGAGTGCAGGGTTCGTCCAACTAGAAAGGTTTTTCCAAGCGGTTGTTCTTTAACCGTTGTTTTTGTTTAGAGGTCGGATTCCAATGCAGCTTGGGTCTATTTCACCGTATTTCTTGTCCATATTCTTAAACTGTTGATTTTGGCTTGAGATTGGAATGAAATTCTTTCGTTTAATTGGATTGGAGGGGGCTTCATCCTGGAAAGATTTTCCAAAGCTGTGTTTTTAAACCGTTGTTTTCTTCTTAAGGTTGGATTGGAATGCATCTTGCGTCCAGTTCGAAGTATTTCATGACCGTGTTCTTGAACTTTTGTTTTTGACGATGAAGTTTTCGAATTCTCTTCTCATTGGAATACAGGGTGCGTTCATTTGGAAAAGTTAATCTAAAACAGTATGCTGAAACCGTTTTTTTAAGCTGCCTTCTCTGTTAAAATTGCAGGAGTACGCACAGTGCCGGATTAAGACAGCGCGGGGCCCGTAGCAAATGTTACGAAGGGGCCCCATGTTCAGTGACGCACCCATATTTTTTTTTGTTTGTTTGTTTGAAGGGGGGGGAGTTCATACTCACATTATAGTAGTGTGGATAAATTAACCGAAAAAATAAATAGTGCTAATTATATTATAATTTATTTTTAGAATGAATTAATTAGTTAATGAGATTACTAATGCTCATTAGATGTAAATAAAACTAAAACTTCCTAAGTGTTAGATCTGGGAGGGGTTTATCCCAACCCTTCCTCCCATATGGGTGCGCAAATGTCTAGGTTTTGTGCGATAGTAAAATGAAACACAACTTTTGCGAGCTTTTCTTGATTTAATATGAGCAAATTTTAGCTAACACTAGACAAATCAATTTCTCCAAGTAAATTGGTATGCGGAAAAAATGCCCCTCAAAATATAAAGTTCTCTGTTTGGGGGGGGGGTCGATTCAAGGCGGAGGGCTAAATAGATAGCGAGACTGACGATGTTTAAAGGTATTTGTAAATACAACTCAAGTTTTTTTTACGTTAATGTTCATGGGTACCGAGTCTCTAATACCCTCCACTTTACCCTCTCCCATATCCAAACATATAACTTGACAATAATAATGATTTCTATAAAAATTTTAGAACCTTCGAAAACAAAATGTACTTTAAACTGTGAGTTTAAATACAGTTTTTTCCCCTCTAAAAATAAGTACTTGTAAAATTATTCCATTATTTGGAAGGTCTTAATTAGTACTAGTTTGCCTATTTTTAGCTTCATGTATTTAGTGGATTACTTCATAAGAAATCAAATTGCGGATAGGCAGATCTAGTGCAATTATAGTTCCGCTTTTCAAAATTCACCGCATGAACGGAACGCATTCAAACTGCACATGCGTAGACAGGGGGTTTGTTACTTCCACATACAGCTTGGAGCACTTCTAAAAACCATTTCGTTCAAGTTCTACAAGCATGCGTACATTACTTTCCAACCTACCTTGGTAAATATGGTATAAAATATTTTGTTTTAAAAAATCTCAATAAGAGGATTTTATCTTTTCTAACTAGAATAATCGATATAATAAATAATAAAAAATTCGGATAAAACATTCATTATCGTATTACTTTCAAATGTTTTTGCAGGATATTATAATATTAAATGTGCTCAAGTATTTTGTGAGTTTCTTTATGGAGCAAAAGTATCAGAAAACACCCTTTGTTTTCAGTTTTCCTGGGGTTATAGCATCCCGGATAGCCTGACCACCTTGTCTTTGTGCAAAGATCCTCCCCATTCTAATTATTTTATCCGAATGAACTTACTGTCATTCGCGAGCCTGGACCTGGTGGTTCGACAGGCCCAAATCCTTTTTTTTATATTTAACGCTGTTAATGTACGTGATAAGTATTATGATTTATCAAAACTGCTGATTCTCAAAATATAAAAAATGATGTACATTCTATATCTAATTATTGTTTGAAATAGTAATTCGACTGTGTTCAAACACAGTAAAATGCGTGTTCAAACACAGTAAAATGTAAATAAATAAATACATAAAAATAAAGCAAGTCAAACACCGAAAGCTTTCTAAAGATGGATTACTCCCTATTTCATACACCTTCGAATTTCGCCAAAGCCACCCCCTTTACTCTGAGACAAAATACTTTTGGGACAGCCCAACATCCCATTCAATACCATTCTCATATTTTCAAAACAAAATAAGTTTATATCCAATATTTACATAAAATTATTGTTTCGAGGGGGAATGTCTTTTTTATGGGTCGCGTTTTTTCCTACATTCCTATGAACCCCAACTCTCATGGAAATGCAGAAGCTCAACTCGCTTTCCAGAGAAAATCTTCAGAAATAGCCACAAATAGTTCCTGCATATTTAGTCATTTTGAAAAGTTTGATTACAACTTCATCAAAAAACTCATTCGATTTGTTACAGCAAAGCTCCTGAAATGATCCAGCCCGATAGGCTACTCAGCCTAATGAATAATCCGGCCTACTGACGCATTAATGCAATTTTGTTTGTAGAGGCGGTTAGGTGGAAGATTCACGTGCACATCCATTTTATGGAAGTAAAATCGAATTGTTTACATTAATTTCATTTTTCTCGGGAGGGGTGTTCGCCCCCTTTGACCCCTTACCATTAACACGTCCTTGAACCTGCCCTGACTTTTTCATTTTGGCACTTAGTTTTTTTCCTATATTTGTTTATTTCTGGATTCATTCAACAAATAAAGACAAACTCGTAACATATTGGTAAAGAATGCATTTTTTAAAGGCCATGCATAGGTGGGTTGTCCTATATGTAGACCTATCGTCTACATATGTCCTATATGTAGACGTCCTATCTGGAGACCTCCTCCTCCGAGTTGCGCTTTTTCTCAACAAAAAGATAAAAACCTACTCGATTTTAATAGCACTGTAGTACTAATGACGAAGTAGTTTTTTTTTCTTCAAATTCTGCCTCTCCAGCTGTTTTGACCATCTCTGAATTTTTTTCTGGGTACTGCATTTTTTGTTCATGTGTATGTTAAAATTACTCTCTTTGTCTCTTGTTGCTGTCTTTGAATACTCATTCAATTTAGATTAGATAATCAGTTGACTAAATAATGCAGGTATGCGACAGCCACACTAAATTTATATACATTCTTTCAATGACTTATCTACAATTGATTTACAGTTCCATAATAGAGCTTCAAAATTTGTCTTATCCAAAACAAACAAAAAAATGAATAAAATTACAAAAAAAAATCTGACACTCTTCCAGATTTTATTTACTCACTCGGCTGAAAAATTTTCAGTTTTTTTTTTTTTTTTCTTAAATCTATTCAATCAATTCTGCCATATACAGGAAAATTATAACTGTAAGTTGCTCATATAGATTCCTGTTCGCATAATTTTGTTGCTGAAACTTGTATCCATTGTTGTTTCGCCTCTAGTGGTGAAATGTTTTATATGAGTACGCATTGGAAAATCTGAAGTTATGAAAATGGATCCTTGATCGGAATTTAGTTCTATGTTAAAATCTCTTACTAAAACTGTCTTACAATAATCCTCCTTCAGCAACGTTTCGAATATAGCGTCTAATTTATCTTCATGAGAAATTCGAGGACTAGCGTATGTAACTGCAAATCTCACTTTATCTTAAATATACGCACTGACCATTTGAACACCTTTTGATCTGGCTCGTGTAGGCACGGGTAAAGTGTTTCATATTCTTTTTATAAAGTTTTCCTCTATAAAAATCATAACTCCTCCAGATGGCTTTCTGTTTTGGAAACGCCTGTCTATCCGTTCGACCCAAGTGAATCCTGGTATTTGAAAATCATCTGAAGGGATAGTCCATGTTTCCGTAAGCAATATCAAATCACTATGCAGAAAACATGAATAAAATGGAAAACTTACCACTGCGCGTCGCGTAGACGAAAGTCCCATGGTTGAAAGAAATAGCACCCGAGTGCTAAAAAAGAAAGAAAGAAAGAATCGGAATATTTATCTTTTGCTTCAAAAAAGCTAGATTTTAGGGGGGAGGACAAAATCTTTCAAACTACAGGCGCGGGGCCCCCAAAAGCGCGGGGCCCGTAGCATTTGCTACTTCTGCTATATTGTTAATCCGGCACTGAGTACGCATGCAAATTTTTTCTAAATCCGTCATCTTACACTGTTGTTTTTGGCAGATGGGATGAAAATCTTGTTAAATTCGATTGCAGGAGGCGTCCATGTAGAAAGATTATGGCTAAAGCCGTGTTCTTAAATCGTTGTTTTCGTCTTAATTTTGTTGGAATGAAACATACGTCCGTTTTCTGCTGTGTTCTTAAAATTGTTTTTGTGTGAGGTAGTTTTCGAATACTTAATAGAATATAGGGTGCGTTCACGGGAGCTTCTATGGAAATGTTTTCTAAAACCATGTTCTTAAACTGATTATTTGGGATTGCTCCAATGAAAATCTTAATTCGAGTGCAGGGAGGCCATCTAGAACGGTTTTTCCAAGTGTTTGTTTCTTAACCGTTGTTTTTGTGTAGAGGTTGGGTTCGAATGCAGCCACCGTCGTGTTCGAAGTATTCCATGGCCGTGTTCTTTAACTTCTGTTTTTTACTCTGAAGTTTTCGACTTCTCTTCTGATTGGAATGCAGGGTGCGTTCTCGTTCACTCGGAAACTTAAAACTATGACCGAGGGCATGGGCGCCAACAGAATATTTCCCGGGTGAGGGGGGGGGGCAAAAAAGCAAGGGAAAACACTGCATACAAAAATCCAGGGGGGGGGCATTAAACACCCTTGCTTTATGCTGCCGGAGACCATGACAGAGGGCGTCCATCTAGAAAGTTTTTTCAAAGCTGTGTTCTTAAACAGAAGTTTTCGTCTTGAATTTGGGTTCGAATCCAGCTTGCATCTTTTTCGATGTGTTCAATGGCCGTGCTCTTAAAGTTTAGTTTTTGACTTGATGAAATTTTCGAATTCCCTTCTCATTGGAATACAGGGTGCGTTCACACGAAAGGTTAACCCATTTATGCCTAGCGTCCCTTTATTGGGACGGCATTTTCGCTATCAGTCGAAAACGTTATTTATTTTTTCTAGCCTTTAATCGCGAGTATTGAACCTCAATTCCACAAAATATTTTTATATGGCCAAGTAGGATGTTGACATTTCAATTTTTATGCATAATAATTTTAAATGAAATCAGCCCTTGTTCAAAAAGTTAACATCAGAAATTTATCAATTACTGCTGGTGTTAGCAAAAATCGAAGAAAGTCGCAAAAATATCCAGGCACGAATGGGTTAAGCTAAAACCGTGTTCTTAAACCGTTGTTTTTAGCAGTAGCCTGACATTAACCCATTTATGCCTAGTGTCCCTTTTTTGGGACGGCATTTTCGCTATTAGTCGTAAACGTTATTTATTTTTCCTAGCCTTTGTTCATGAGTATTGAGCCTCAACTCTACAAAATATTTTAACATGGCCAAGTAGGATGTTAATATTTCGATTTTTATGCATAATGATTTTAAAAGAAATCATCCCTTGTACAAGAAGTTGACATCAGAAATTTATCTATAATTTCTTTTATCAGTAAAAATCGAAGAAAGTCGCAAAAATATCCAGGCACAAATGGGTTAAATTCTCAACCTGAATTCGAATGCAGAGGGCGTTCATGTAGAAAGTTTTTGTGCAAAGCCGAGTTCTTAAACCGTTGTTTTCGCCTTGAGGTTGGGTTCGAATGCAGAATTCGTGTATTTCACGGTATTCCATGGCTGTGTTCTTAAACTTTCGTTTTTGACTCGAGGCAATCAAGGGCGCGTTCACTCGGAAGGATGAAACTATAACAATGTTCTTAAACCGTTATTTGCCGCTACATTCTCTGTTAAAATGCCGGGATCGTCCATGTAACAGTTTTAAAAATCAGTGATCTTGATTTTTCCTTCAGGCACGAATAAGATCCTTCTGTTTAGTTCGACTACAGAGGGGGGGGTCTATCTAGAAAGGTTTTTCTAAAGCTGTGTTCTTAAACCGTACTTTTCGTCTAAAGGTTTGGTTCGAATGCATCTTGCGTCTAGTTGGAAGTATTATTTCATGGCCATGTACTTAAACTTTTGTTTTTGACTTGATGAAGTTTCCAAAAACCGTACTCTTAACCTGTTCAATTGGCTTGAGGCAGGAATGAAATTATTTTCTTTGATTCGATTACAGTGAGCGTCTTTAAATGTTTTCCAAAGATGGATTTTTAAACCATTGTTTTCGTCTTAAGGTTGGGTGCGATTGCAGCCTGCGTCCAGTTCGGAATATTCCATGGTCGTGTTCTTAAATTTTTGTTTTTTACTCAATGAGAGTTTCGAATTAAATTCTCATTGGAATACAAGGTGCGTTTACTCTGAAAGGTTAAACTGTGATCGTATTCTTAAACCACTATTTTCAGCTACCTTCTCCGTTAAAATGCAGAGAGCTTTCGGAGCTTCCATGTAAATATTTTCAAAATCCGTGTTCTTAAAATCTTGATTTTTTTCTTGAGGCACGAATAAGATCCTTTTGTTTAGTTCGACTGCAGAGGGCGTCCATGTAGAAAGGTTTTTCCTAAGCGATGTTCTTAAACCGTAGTTTTCGTCTGAAGGTTGGGTTCGAATGTATCTTTCGTCTAAATGGAAGTATTCCCTGCCCGTGTACTTAACACTTTGTCGTCTGCATTAGGGATGGACGCGAGACGAAAAATTGGTGTCTCGCGTCTCGCAAAACAGCCGAAAAGCTTGTCTCGTCTCGCAAAAATCCCTATATCATAATGTTAAAAATGTTTGTCTCGTCTCGCAAAAAAGCTGTAAATCTCTGTCTCGTCTCGCAAAAAGTCGTCTCGCGTCCATCCCTAGTCCGCATGTTTTGTAAACATTTCTTCGCTTGGCGTCGGGTTTGCGTAGCCGCAAAGGTTTTCGTGCAATAGACTATTTTCTGACCGTTTTCTTAAACCGTGTTTTTCGCTGCAATCTGTGTCAAATATATGGGAGCGCCCATGTAAAGTTTTTGTGAAACCGTATCTTTAACTTGTTTTTGGCTTGAGACTGGGATGAAATTATTTTGTTTAACTCGGTTGCAGGGGGCGTCCTTCTGTAAAGGATTTTCCAAAGCAGGGTTCTTAAACCGTTGTTTTCGTCTTAAGGTTGTGTTTGATTGCAGCCTGTGTCTAGTTGGGAGTATTCAAATGCCGTGCTCTTAAACTTTTGTTTTTCATTCGATGAAGTTTTCCAATTCTACTCTCTTTGGAATCATGGGTGCGTTCTATCGGAAGGATGAAAATATATCCGTGTTCTTAAACCACTATTTTAAGATGCATTCCTTGTTAAAATATTCGAAAAGCACAAGTATCCATTTCGTGGTATTCTACGTCTATGTGCATAAACCGTTTTTTTGTTGTTGTGAGGAAGTTTTCATTAATTTCGAATATTAATGGAATAGAGGATGGGAATTTAAGGAATTATTAAACAATGACCATTTTCTTAAACCATTGATTTCGCTGCATTCTGTATTAAAATTCCGGGAGCGCCCCCTATAATTTTTTTCGAAATGCGTCATCTTAAACTGTTATGTTTGGCTTGAGGCATGGATGAAACATCGTGTGTTTAATTTGATTGCAGGAGGCGTCCATCTAGAAAGTTTTTGGCTAAAGCCGTGTTCTTGAACCGTTGCTTTCATCTTCAGATCGGGTACGAATGCAGAGTGCGTTTATATTTCATATTCCATGGACGTGTTCTTAAGCTTTTGGTTTTAGCTTGAGGCTGGGATTTTCATAAATCGAATGCATCCAACTGACACGTTTTCCTAAGCTGTGTGCGTCCGTTTTTCGGTAGTGTATGGCCGGGTTTTAAGGTAGTTTTCTAGTAGTCGAAAGAAAGCAGGATGTAATTCACATGGAAATGTCAAATTCTAACCGTATTCTCAAATCGTTCTTTTCGTCTTAATATTGATTTCGAATGCAGTGTCCGTCTTTTTCGTAGTATTCCATTACCGTGTTTTTAATACGTTGTTTTTGGCTTTAGGCTGAGATGAAATGCTTAATCTTTAATTCAAATGCAGCGGGGCGTCGATCTAGAAAGTTTTCTCCCAAGCTGTGTTCTTAAACCATTGTTTTCGTCTTGAGTATGGGATCGAATGCCGCAGGCGTCTTTTTCGCAGGAATCTGTAGCGATGTTCTTAAATTTTTGCTTTTGTCTTGAGGTAGTTTTGGAATGCTAAATAGAATGCAGGTTGGGTTCTTCCGGGAATTTTTAAACCATGATCGTATTCTTAAATCGTTGTTTTCATCTTGATTCAGGTTCGAAAGCTGCGTGCATTCAAAGTATACTTTGAAGTATTTCAATGTATTCTATTGCCGTGCTCCTAAACTTGAGTTTTGAGGAAAGTTTTTGACTTGAGGAATTTTTCGAGTTCTCATTGGAATACAGGCTGTAATTAACTATGACCGTGTTTCTACACCGTTGTTTTCAGCTGCGTTCTCTTTTAAAATGCTGGGAGCGTCCGTGTGAATGTTTTCAAAAACCGTGCTCTTAAACTGTTCAATTGGCTGGAGGCAGGAATAAAATTATTTTCTTTAATTCGATTACAGTAGTTGTCCATCTTTAAATGTTTTCCAAAGCAGGGATTTTAAGCCGTTGTTTTTGTCTTAAGGTTGGGTTCGATTGCAGCCTGCGTGTAGTTCGGAGTATTCGACTGCCGTGTTCTTGAACTTTTTTTTTTTTTCACTCGATAAAGTGTACGAATTCTCTTGTCATTGGTATAACGGGTGCGTTCACTCGGAAAGCTTAAATTATGACCGTGTCTTTTCAGTGGCATTTTCTCTTAAAATACCGGGAGTGTTCATGTTAAAGTTTTAAAAGTCCGTGTTCCTAAAATCTTGATTTTTCCTTGAGGCTCGAATAAGATCCTTTTGTTTAGTTCGACTGCAGAGGGCGTCCATCTAGAAAGACCATGGACTTAGAAGACTTTTTCGAAAGCTGTGTTCCTAAACCGAAATTTTCGTCTGAAGGTTTGGTTCAAATGGATCTTGCGTTCAGTTGGAAGTATTTCATGGCCGTGTGCTTAAACCTTTATTTACGACTCGAGGATATCAAGGGTGCGTTCACTGGGAAGGATGAATCTATGACCGTGTTCTTAAACAGTTATTTTCTGCTGCATTCTCTTGTAAAATGCTGGGAGCGTCCATGTAAGTGTATTCAAAAACCGTGTTCCTTAACTGTTGAAGTGGTTTGAGGGAGGAATGAATATATTTTGTTTAACTCGATTGCTGGGGGCGTCAATCTTGAACGGATTTTGAAAAGCTGTGTTCTTAAACCGTGGTTTTTCTCTTAACCCTTTATAAGGCGAGGGTATGTGCAGAGAGTTGAAATTACTTGGAATTTTTCTGGCCCATTTTTTAGAATTAATTCATATATTTTCCTTCTACTGTAATATCCTACGTGAAAATTGGAGAAACAAGTACTAAACAAACATAGAAATTTTGCGGGAGAATACATTAATTATGCACAAATTCAAAGTCGGAAAACCACCTGCTGCTTGTACATGGAATTAAACGAAAAATATATAGTTAAAAGCGATGATTCTTATGCTCAATTTTCGAGTAATTATTAGAGATTTCCTTAAAATTGCGAATGAAAGAAAAGTTCATAAGCCAAATATTATTTAGAATCTAGACGTATGGAAAAAATATACATCCAATATAACTGAACAAAAATCAGAAAATTCACTAATGACAATTGATTTCTGTATTTAATAGACCGTAGGTGGTAAGTATTTTATCACTGCCTGATAAAGGGTTGAGGCTTGATTTGAATGCATCTTGCGTCTAATTCGAAGTATTCCATATACCGGTTCTTAAACTTTTATTTTTGACTTTATGAAGTTTTCGAATTCTCTTCTCATTGGAATACAGGGTGTGTTTGCACGGAAAGGTTAAGGTAAACCGTTTTCTTAAACTGTTATTTTCAGCTACATTCACTTAAAATGCCGGGAGCATTCATTTAAATGTTTAAAAACTATGTTCGTAAACTGTTGATTTTGGGCTGAGGTTGGAATGAAAACTCTTCTTCAATTCGAGTTCAAGGTTCTTCCATCTATAAATGTTTCTCCAAGTTTGTTCCTTAGCCGTTATTTTTGTATAGAGGTTGGATTCGAATACAGCTTGGGTCTGTTTCATAGTAGTTTTAGTCCGCGTTCTTAAACTGTAGATTTTGGCTTGAGGGAGGGATGAAATTCTTTTGTTTAATTCGATTGCAGGGAGCGTCCGTCCAGGAATATTTTCCAGACCTGTGTTCTTAAATTGTGCATTCTCTTAGGCTGCATTCGTAAACGACAAACTCGTTGCACGAGTTTTTTTGCAAGAAAACTGTAATGCGTGTGTTTAGTGCTGTCAGTGGTTATCAGTTTCCTTTGACTTTACGAACAACTTCAGTTTATTTAGTTTCGTCGCCTAGGAGACGTGTTTGTTTACCATTCGCGAATGCGTTAAATTTGCTGACGAGAGTTATTAGTGCATACTCAATATAAAATCAACGGGATTTTTAAAAGAAAGAGTGGCCTTAATTCAAGTGCACAAATCAAAATTTAGAAATTTCAACTTAAACTTCATTTTTTCAAAAGTATTTAGCAGAAAAGTTCAAATTTCGCTAATAACGGATAAAATCATTTTCAATCTCAACACCAAAACATGCATTTTTGAATTTACTAAAATGGAAAATACAAGAAAATTATTACCTTTGAAAAATTATGTACCTTCGTAGCATTTTCTAACATACGCATGAATTTCCTTCTCGAAAAAATAATAATAAAATGTGCAGCTTTAGAAAATGTAACAATGTGCAGCAAGTGTATCTTCTAAACAACTGACCAAACCTTAGCATACATCGGTTTATTTCGTTTGAAACTAATCGCACTCAGTTTTGTATACGAACGCTCTAGTTTAAAAACTGTATGCACTCAGTTTCCTTTACGAACGCCTTAGATGGAAACTCACTGCACGAGTGTAACTCGTTTGGCGTTTACGAATGCAGCCATAGAAAGCCATAAAACTCCTTTGTCATCATGATGAAATGGCGAATTAAATTTGAAGCGAGGCGGAACAAATTTGGGAAAAAAACTTTTTAACCGTAATTTTCAATATTAACCCCGAGTATTCTTTATACATAAATCGCATAAATTATGTACTAAGATAATTTAACTATTATGCATAGCTGCCAACTACTACGGAATATGATTAACCACTTTTTTGAAACAATAATTTTCGGCTTAATATATAGCAAAATTTTTGTACTACACGAGAGATCTGGCTGCTGTTTGGAAAAAGTACTAAAAAAATATGCTATTTATAAAAAGTGGTTAATTATATTCCGTAGTAGTTGGCAGCTATGCTATTATGTCATCATTATACTAATTTATCAGAAACAATAATGTTGTACATGCAGTATTGTTTGATGCTAAAGGAAGTTGCTTCGAAATCAGTTTTAAGGCGTTTCAACTCTGGTTCAGAAGATTTGTCACTCGGACATTTAATGTTCCGAATTAATAGTCACTGTTTTTGCCTATAGATATATGGGCTAATGATTTCAAGCACGCGGACTTCACACCAAAACACCAATAAACGAAGGATGTATTAAGCTTTGGTACTAAATCAGGTAAAATTCTAAGTATCTGCCATAAAAGCAAACATAATTAAATTCTTTTTAAAAAATCTAACATGACCCATTTTGGCAAAATACTCTGACGCTTATCGTTATTAGGTTTATCGTTCATAGAAATTCCTTTTTAAAAAAAAATCAGACTATGACCATATTTTAGTCTCTGATATGAAATGATTGAATTTCTTTTTGGTCATAAGATATAACACAGCACCGCCCGGGTTGTGTAGTGGCAAGAGAACCATTTTACCACACCACGTGTCCGGGTTCGATTCCCGGCATGGGCTTGGGTATCATTTCGTCCGTCCAGGAGGCGACGCTGGTCCACCTATTAGGTGCCTGCATAATAAAGAAACCGATAATTCTGGCCTAGTAGTGGCTAATGATTATACGGCAAATGCCTGCCATTAAGAGAGGAGAAAAAATATATATAATCTACTTTTTGCAGTATGCAGTGCAAAAGAGCACTGATTTCTGCCATTCAGGTGTCAGAAAACATGGCTTTCATGAAAGCAAGGTTCATGAAGTTGATCAAAGCGAAATCGTCCTCCTAATGTGTTACAGAAACGCGAAATATTGTGGCCACAAAGATTAAGTTACCATTTAATTGAGAATTACCGAGTTAAGTTAAACTAAAATATTTTGAAAAGTTCACAGAAAAAAAGTCTTTATTTTGAATAACACTAAGACGGGTAATACTATGAAAGCTGGAAGATAATAAAATAGAAATGAACCTTTCATTCGTTGAATGCATTTGCTTATACAGGGTGTATCTAAATTGTTTCAACGAAATATTATGGGAGATAGGGCGCATAATAAGGAATCAGAATCACATAGCAATGTGGGATCAAAAACTCTGCCTTCATGTAGCTGTTAATAATCACTTTAGGAAAATTGTTGAAGTGTTTGTCAAATATCTGAAGCAAGTTTCGTATACAATGGGCTTGTCTCCAAAAATCTCATCCAAGAAATAAAGTAGAATTTTTAAACTACGAATTTTACTCAGATGTTTTCTGAGAAAAATATGTTAGTTTTTGACAAACAAAGGTCGGAAGGTTCACTATTGTTTCAGCACCCGTTCCAAAGTGATTATTAACAGCTGCAAGACGACAACGTTTTTGACCCCACATTGCTATGTGATTCTGATTCCTTATTATGTGCCCTATCTCCCAGAATATTTTGTTGAAACAATTTAGATACACCTTTTATAGTTAGATGACGAAATTATCTGGTTAAGAATAACCAGTTGTAATCGAAACAGTTTGCATAAAGTCTTCCGGTTCCCGTTGTAGAGCTACCAATTAGATGAGATAGTGTAGTTGATTTCGTTCTAAATTAAGGGCAAAGCTTGTTTTATTAACAAGATATACAGTTTTCATTGAATATACTGAATCACTTTCAAATGAGCTGTTTGTGATTTGCGTATGTCACCAATTAAAATTTAAAGAAGTACTGCTAAGTTCAAAGCAATATTTTATGAATAACTTCATGCATGTATTGTGAATTAATTTAAACCAGTTAATTAAGTCAAATAAAGTATAGTTGGCGGCATGGCATTTTATAGAGACAATTTATAAAGATACATATACAGTTGCCAGCCATTGCGGAACATAATTAACCACTTTCAGTAAACAGCAATTTTTTTTCCAAACACAGTAACCAGCCATTTCGACCGAGATAAAAATTTAATTTATTCTAAGTAACAAAAATCCGTTTACAAAAATTGGTTCGTGATATTCCGTAATGGTTGGCATCTCCATATAGGTATAAAATGCAAAAATGAAGATTGAAGATCGATGTTGTCAATATAAAACTCTTATTCAGCAATTCTATGAGTGTTCTCTTTGTTATTCTAAAGTATTAGTAGGATAGCACAAGGACATTTTCTCATTTCAGTCCTCACAACGCACATGATGTCGTTAAATTCAAGCAACAAGAAGTAAGAAAGTGTAAACACCAAATTTAAACAACAACTTAAATAAAAGATATGACGTATGAGGAATTAGTAAAAAAAAAGGAACTTGGTTGTTAATAACTTTTAGAGTTGTTTTAGAGCTCCCAAAACTTTGAAATGAGAAATTACCTTTGAAAGAGACAATTTGTATTCTGGTGTTGGTCCTCTAATAAAAATTTACGTAAGGAGAGATTTTTGTAAAGTATGAAAGCCCCTCTTAGAAAATTAAATAAAATTAAAATTGATGATGATATATGCTCATTTGTATTAAATGGAGTCCAGCGAATAAGTCAGTGTTGAGATGATGAAAAGAGGCTGAAAAAAAGGTTTTTATTTATGTACACGTGTATATCTATATTTTTTTGAGCGAGGAAAACCGATATCTAGTTTCCATCCTAGTGAAAAACACCTAGTAGAAAAGCCAGTTCAAAAGACGTCTTTTGAACATTAGTGGGTGATTTTTCTGTATTTTGGTCTAAAAGTATAATGACAAGGCATAACCATATCTATATAAATAAAATTAGACTTTTGTCTGTACATTTCTTGGAATTCAAAAATTTTGCGATTTCTATCCGTTTCAAGCACCCGGGAATCCGATGCGACCCTCAAAAAAAAGTTTGTCTGTCTGTCATTCTGTCCGTGACGCTTTTTTTTGTTTAAGCATCACGTAAAAACGGCTGAAGCGAATGATATGAAATTGGGTGTCATGATAGGTGGTTACTCAACTTAAATCATAGGCGTCGAATTTTTAAAAAATATTGATTAGATTTTCAGATTTTGCGAAAATCGTTTCAAACTGCGTTAATTTGTGTTCGAGCATCACGTAAAAACGACTGAAGCGAATGATATGAAATTGGGTGTCATGATAGGTAGTCACTCAACTTAAAACATAGGCGTCGAATTTTTAAAAAATCTTGATTAGATTTTCAGATTTTGCAAAAATCGTTTCAAACTGCGTAAATGTGTGTTCAAGCATCACGTAAAAACGACTGAAGCGAATGATATGAAATTAGGTGTCATGATAGGTGGTCACTCAACTTGAAACATAGGCGTCGAATTAAAAAAAAATCTTGATTAGATTTCGAGATTTTGCGAAAATTGTTTCACACTGCGTACTGTGTTCGCACATCACGTAATAACTGCAAAGGTGAAAAAATGGTATTTGGTGAAATTATAGGTGGTCACCTTAAACTATAAGCATCTAAAAAAAACCGATCAGATTTTGGGATTTTGCGAAAATCGTTTCAAACTGAGTGAATTTTTGTTCACACATTACGTAATAACGACTAAAGCGAATGATATGAAATTTGGTCACATGATAGGTTGTTGTTCAACATAAAGTATAGGTGTCCAATTTTTTAAACTTTTTATTAGATTTTGAGATTTTGTGAAAATTCTCCCAAAATACGGTTATATTTTTTTCAAGCATCGCGTAATAACGACTAATACGAAATTTGGTGATATGATTGGTAGTTGCTAATCTTAATTTATAGGTGTTGAATTTTTAAAATATTTTGATTACATTTTGAGATTTTGTGAAAATCGTTTAAAAATGCTAAAATGTTTGTTCCAGCATCACGAAATAAAGACAGCAGGGAATTAAACAAAATTGGGTGACATGATAGGTTGTCACTCAACTTAAATTCTAGGCTTCCAAATTTTTCAAAAATGTTGATTAGATTTTGAGATTTTGCAAAAATTATTTGAATATGTGTAAATATTCGTTCGCGCATCCCATAATTACGACTAAAGCGAATGAAATGATATTACTTAGTTACTCTCTAACCTGTAATATTTTAACAATACATAAAAATTATAATTGCCCTTTCTTTACTTTGGCAATATACTACATCCATTCTGTGTACTCCAACAATGCTGACGAAAGTTCTTGCTTTTAGAAATTTGCATTCAGTACTAACCCGTCAACGACGGGTACTTCAGCTAGTAGTGAAATATAAAAGAAAACATTTATATTTTGGTTCTTTTAAAAAACATGTGTTTAAAATAATGATGTCTTCGTACTAAAAACCACCCAGATAGTCGGATTAATTTCGAGGACACATCTCAGAAAACTGCAACGATCATTTTCTCTCCAAGGATATTATTTTGCCTGATTATGGCGTACACAATTTTCGATAATGTAACCGAATAAAAAACTGTTTCAATCAGTCAAATGGTTCCAACAAAAAATCAGTTTTTTGTGTCTCTGCAAAATTTTAAATCTCAGACATGAACAATTTCCGTAATTTACAATTCAATTAAATTATTAGTCGTAAATTATGAGCGTCTGGGTCATCTCATGCAGATAATTTATTTCGTTTCTCTGAATAAGGAAATGTCTTCAATAAAAAGGAAAAAAATTAATATATTTAAACTCACACAGTCAATTTGCACAAAATGACCAGTATAAGAAATGGATTATTGTTAAACTGGTGATAAAAGCGGGCCATTTTTATTGTAAAAGCAATGAATGACACGTGATAAACACATGCGTGTTTCCCATATGCGTGATTATAATGTATGTGTCGAATTCTTTTCTGTTTATGACGTTTATCAGAACAGTCAAAGAAATAACGATTTCCTTTTCCTGCCACAGTGCATTCTATACTACAATAACGTTTCTTACTCAGGTAAGGGAACGTTTTATCATTTTTTTTCTTTCCTGGAACACCTAAGGTATCACGTAATTTTACGTAAATGAAGCTGAAGGAATAAATGCTGTTTACTTGGACAGATGATATTCCGCTGCTCGGGAAAATTAATTAAGAGATCGTGATAGCGTATAAACGATATTTTTTTAATATCCAATTAGCTTAATAAATATCCGAGGCATAATTAATGTGTTTATTTAATTCACAAAACAGGAATAAAGACAGAACTAAAATAACAATACTTGACATACGCACTAAATAAAATGCTTTCCTACACCGAGATTTATGTCTTCGCTGTAAATAATGATTTTAATTTGTCATATCATAAACCTATAGAAATAATTAAAACTTCGTAAAATGATACACTGAAAAATTTCAGACGTTTCATAACTAAGCAAATCGGGTAAATAAAATTGAATTTATAATAGGTATTTTACTGAGGTCCGAAACATAACATGAGTAGGGATCGACCGATAGTATCGGCAACCGATAGTATCGGCGCCGATACCTCCAATTTTTTTAGGTATCGGTATCGGTTCTTTCGATTCTAAAAGTATCGGGAAAGTATCGGTTTCTGTTGCTTTCATCCATTTTCACCGATACTTTTCAACCGATACTTCGCTTTTCAGAAGAAACCACGCAGGCGCAACACCCTTCTAGAACCTTTATTTTGGTAATGAGATGAGATGCGATGTTTCATTGGCACATTTGTTTGCCCGAGTGTTTTCGAACTGTGTTTTTTTTTTAATTCTAACCATCGCTAAATGGATGTCGTATCACCAAGTGTGGTCAAAATTATGGGCGAAGCTTTTCTTCGCCCATAATAGAAGAATAGACGATTGTCCTGGTAGATGACAGTTTAACAGGACAATCGTAGGTTAGCGGGATATATCCCCCCCCCCGAAATTTTTGGATTAGTGATGAAATTCCGTCTATTTATACACATATAAGTTCATATCCCCCCACCAAAAAAATTTTTTTCCAGGCGCATATCCCCCCCGCGAAAAATTTTCATGGCTAGGCGCCTGCTCCCTTAACGAACTCGCTCGGTTCCAGTTAAAAAATTCGCTATACAAAAGATTTCGTTGTACAGAGATTAGAGATTTTTGCTGTTATTTCATCAAATATTACAAACTTTTTAGTTAATTTGATGTTTAAAAGTATTAAATTATGACTTTCCATTAAAAATAAATTGGTATTTATTATAAATTTGTTAAACTTGCGGTTTCTTAGTTTTCATTGTATAAACGAAATGTTCAAAAGTAAAGACAATCGACGAATAGAGAATAAAATTTGTAATGCATTTACGTTTATTTTACTTAAAAATTCCGTTATTTTACATTGTTTTGCATTCTGTGATTTTAAATTTTCAAAAAAATTTTAACATTTTAAAAGTCCGCTGAAAATAGAGTGAGGCTCATTTTCTTCCATTTGGAAACCTCTTTTTAATGGTTTTGAAAGGTTGAAGCATTAAAGTTTGATGTGGTTATGATCGTGAAGCGCAGGACCTTATTATTCTATGTGCAAATCGGGACTTTGCCCAGGGCCCCCCAATTTCAAATGTTTTTTCTGAAATATTCTTTTTTATATCAAAATTTTATGAAAAATATAACAAATTTCATAGATTGGGGGGCTCCCAAATCTATCAATGCCCGGTGCCCCTGTTGGTCATAATCGGGCGCTGGTGAAGTGTCTTCATTATCGGAGTGAGTTTCAGTTTCCTGGCCTCCATTTTTATCATCTGTTACTCTTGCACTAAGTGGTCTGTTCAAAAATTAAAATTTTCTTCAAAACTAACAAAAAAAAATCAAAGGTAAATCTGAAATATTCGCTATGGGAAGATAAGCTCTTCGTTATATGGAGAATGTTTATAGTGTTATTTAAGCCTTAAAGTTACGTTTCCATGAAAAATTTCGTTAAAGAGAGAAATTTGTTCTAAGGAGACTTTGTTATAGGGAGATTCTACTGTATATATAGGCATTTGATATCGTTGGAGAAAGTCTATCTCTTGATATAGATTTCACGCTTAAGAGACATGCTTCAAATTTTTATTTTAAAGAAAATTGCGCAAGGACATCTGATTCGGCTTGGGTATGATATAGATATCAAAATTGATGGGGGAGACGGCCCTTAACATCGTTTAATATTTCAGGGGATGACGACCTTTAAAGTGTTAAAGCAGGTATGGGCAACGTTTGAAAAGTTGTGGGCCAAACTTTTAGGATGTTAGCGAAGTCGCGGGCCAAACTTGCGGATTTTAGCGTAGTGGCGGGCCGTATAATTGGGATTTATATGGGATATTGACTGGTTTATACTGTTCTGCGGGCCAGATCAAAAGCTATGGCGGACCACATCGAGCCCGGTTGCCCATATGTGTGTTAAAATGTAATATTTCAGCCTTCGAAATACGTTTGAGAATTTGTTTCTATTTAGCTTATAGAACTTCAGATACAGACATTTTATTAGTCAGCCGGAAATATTTGAAACCGAAAGTAGCATTCTGCTATCTGAAGTGAATCGTATTTCTGCGCATGCAAACGGGGATAGGGTTTTAACCAAATGAAGTTTGCTGGGCATACCCCCCCCCCTCATGCTGCCCCTCTGCTAACGTAAAAAAAGGCTCCCCTTTTGTGCTCTAGATCAGTGGTTCCCTAACAGTGCCGGTCCTAGGGTGGAGCGAACGGTGCGACAGCACCGGGCGCCATCTTTATGGGGGCGCCAAAATACCTTACTTTGTAATATGAGTACGCATATTTGAGTGTCCATATGCTGTTGAAATTTTCGTTTTAACGCCTCTGAAAACTTTTCTAGCAGAATTTGTATGTGTGTGTGTGTGTGTGTGGCGGGGGGCGCATTTTTGTATTTCGCACCACTTTGAAATATATGTAGGACCGGTACTGTTCCCAAACTATGGGCCGCGATCCATTTTTATGTCACGGGAGCAATTTCGGTGGGTCGAAATGGGTGGGAAAAATTAAACTTTAGTGTTTTATATATATAGTAAACTATACTATTTTATAAAACCTATATTGGTTATCGTTATGTTGGGTCGCTAAAAAAAAATCTCGTTGGAGATTTTTTGAAGAGAAAGACAAAAAAGTTTGGGAACCACTGCTCTACATCAAGAATTTCGCAGTTTTAGTTCGAAAATGCCCCCCCCCCCCTTGTGACGATGGCACCCAGACCTTGCTTACCATGCCACGCCGCCCCCTCTCAGAGGTTAGAATTAAAACAGATAAAATTTGTTCATATCAATCACAGAAAAACATGCAGAGCTGCCAAGTCTCCGGCTTTTTTCGGGAGATTTCCCACCACTAATTTTTACTTACAAATTTATGCTTAAAATAAGTCCAAATATTTAATCCAAAATAAAACTGTCTAAAAATTGTGGTGGGAAATCTCCCGGAAAAAGCCGGAGACTTGGCAGCTCTGAACATGTTAACAATGATCATAAAAACAAAAACACTGAAGATCAATTTAATTAAATATGGATACTTTAAGTAGCAACTTTTTTTAAGACTTGAAAATTTAATTTAGTTTATCATTTTTGGCTTTCTCTTTAACCTTCATTTAATCTCGTCATTTTTAAGCATCTTTTATTTAGACACTCCAAGGCGTAGCTTGAAAACGAGCAAAAATATTTTTCTTCATATTGTAGCTGTTTCAAGGACAAAATTAATGATACTAAAATTATAAACGAAACCTATATGTAAAAACAATTTATTCCTTTTTTGTGTCGCGAAGAAGTTAACTTTTTGGCAGTGACTTGAAAACTGGCGACTCCCGTGAACTTTAATTATGTTGGTCCAGAAGTTAAATGATTCGTTTTTAAAACATTACACACTATCAAAAGTACGAATTAGCAAACATTTAATGATTTTATAATCTATCAGATTAATGAGAGAACGTAGAATTTGTGTATTATTCTGTTTTGAGAAGTGTAATAATTATCAATATCTGATAATTATTTATATTGTTATTTTAAAAAGTTGAAGCTGTATTAGTATAAATAGTAATACTAATTATTATTTAGTTTATTTCAAATTTTGGAGTAAAAAACATATTTCTTGTGAATAAATAGTATTTGGTTTATATATAAGGAAAACACAGGAATAATCGGTGTGTGCCTGTTCTTCGTACGGAAAAGATCAAATACATGGACCATCCGGATTAATTGACTTAACCCTGTCCGGAGAATCCAAATATTCGGATTTTCAAAAAGAACTTAAAAATGATCATGAATTCATATTAAAAAGAAATTTTGCTA
Organism: Cheiracanthium punctorium; assembly: GCA_038373885.1. NCBI lineage: Eukaryota > Metazoa > Arthropoda > Arachnida > Araneae > Cheiracanthiidae > Cheiracanthium > Cheiracanthium punctorium. The sequence goes on along the minus strand of JAWZYV010012223.1, from coordinate 245,067 downwards.
AAACATTTAATAATTCACTTAGTGGTTAAATAATTGGAGCAGATAAATAAAACCATTAATTAATGTGAACTTATTATGCATTTTAAGGGAAGAATTTACATACGTATTTAATGAACAATATCTAAATACCTTTTATCTGGCTGGAATATGGAAACCTTTTATCTGGCTCATAGCAACAATTAGGCGACAAAATAGAGGTTGAGAAAAATTGATTTAAATATTTGCACCAGTCGGCACTGGAAATGGATTCTCTTATTAATATATCCCTTTAACTCCCCCCCCCCCGTGTTTGTGTTCTGTCAAGTCTAAATGAGGGCATCTACCTATTAAGGGGGCTTGAGCGGAGGACTTTTTAAGGGAGTCTAACGCATATTCACGTAACATCTGGAGAAAATCGCCCAAAACTCTAGACCACTAGATCAACAGCCACGCGAGGAGAAAGAATTACAAACCTGCACACTAAGACGCTTCCCAGTGCTCAGCTTTTTATAAATTCGGCCATTCGTCGGCATGATTAAATAGAAAAGAAAGACTTAAACTACTGTAAATTCACACTTCAATGTATCTACTGCTTTTTCTTTTTAATGCTTTCTACAGGGATCAAATTTCATCATGCTGTTATTCATTTTAACGAGAACTACACTCTCGTTACAAAAACTGCCCAGAATACAGATGTAGGCTTAAATGATATTAAATTATGTAAAGTATCGGTATCGGTTAAGTATCGGTATCGGCCGATACCATAACTTAAAAGTATCGGTATCGGCTATTTCTGAAAATGAATTTATAGGTAAAGTATCGGTATCGGTCATCGGCGAAAATGTGGTACCGGTCGATCCCTAAACATGAGCAATTGATCCGTTTTACATATGAACGGAGTAGTGCACTTAGGCAGAGCACAAGATTCCTTATACCTATTTTCTGGTGTCGAATGCTACAATATTAATAAAACTAATAACTATATTATACGAGGCTATCTTTTTACGATCGCTTTAAATTGCTCGTGAGATACACTTCATGTCCGTGGATACTTTGTATCTCTTGTTATTTTTGCAGTCACTAAAAACTGAAATCATCAGTTCGATACATAATTTTAATTTTGTGAGTGCGTTCATGAACGCTATTTCCATTTAATTACTGCAATAGAGAAGGTGCACGATAGCATTATCATATGCGTTTCTTAATTCAACGTATTTATAATATGAAACTGATACTGCATAGCTGCCAACGCTTCCGGTTTTTCCGGAAGATTTTCCACCACTAATTTTAACTTACGAATTTAAGCTTAAACCGAACTTTAAGCCAAACTTTTATTAGAAAGTAAAACTGTTTGAAGATAGTGGAGAAAAATCTTCCGGAAAAACCGGAAGAGTTGGCAGCTATGATACTGATAATTTATACTTGACCCAAATTAAAACTTGGCTGCATTAAAACTGTGCATAAAAATTTAACATTGGAATATGGCATTATATACTGGTGCTTCAGACAGACCAACACATAGCTGCCAATCTTTAAGGAATATATTTAACCACTCTTGTAAATAGTACATTTTTTGAATATTTTTTTCACAATGTCAACCAGGCGCGTAGCCAGGAATATTTTTCGGGGGGGGGGGATATGAACTTATATGTGTATAAATAGACGGAATTTCATCACTAATCCAAAAATTTCGGGGGGGGGGATATATCCTGATATCCCCCCCCTCTGGCTACGCCCCTGATGTCAACCTTCACGCGCGTTTTTCCCAGAAGCTTTGCTGTATTCTAATCCGAAAATCAACCTGGGCAAACCGTTTCATATCCGCTAAAACTGAGATGTCACTGGAATTGTTAAAGTTTAGGTAAAAATGTAAGTGTAAACGATCGTTTGTTATTCTAATTTAAATAATCTAAAAATATTTTTGCAGTTTATTCTAAGACCCATGACCCATGATTTGATTTTCCTATTTATGTGCTTTAAAATAAATAATGGGCAGGACACTTTTTTTATAAACTTTGTGCACAAAGTTTATTTATTATTAACATATGCAGCAACGACTGCACTATTGAGTGGTCAGCTTAAAAGTGAGTGTGGTCAGCTTCTGTGGTGAGCTTCAGTGGTCAGCTTCAGTAATAAAAACTATTTACATGGAACCTGTTTCAGATATCATAATTTTAACGTCTACCATTATCAACTATTGAGCGTAAATTCTCTTCAAGTTCTTGAATACGCATCAAAAATTAATAATTTATATTCTTATAACCCACAGCTTTCAAGCATTTTAGATTGATTTAAAAGCAAGTCAAAAGAAGGTTATACGTATGAAAATCTTACTAACTTTTAATTGCGCTCAGAAGTCCTAAGATCTGTAGCAAAACTCCAGGAAATAAAACTGAATGCAATAAATCAATACTAATATTCTGTTTCATTTTATATCCATACATTTTAAGCACACAGAGTATATAAAATAACTCACTGACATGCGAAAACAGTTTGAAGACGTGATAAATGAATATTATCTTTAATAATTTATCAGAGCCCAAGTATTTACCAGGGAATCTAATGCTCTAAGCTACCATCAACTTCCTGCTTCAAACATCCTATCGATTGATAGTATGCTACTTAGGAGTTGATTTTCGGTTTTTCTCGGTTTACAAAAGCTGATACGGATGTGAAATCCCTTTTATGTCAATAAAAACTCGGCCTGACATCGAGAGCGGGAATGGATCTGAATAAATATAATTGTTTCCTCAACTATCTATTCGAAAAAGGTAGTTATACAGAGAGAATGCAGCATTAAATGAAAACTTTGTGATTTGAAGCTTTAATTTAATTATACATTACAACAGTTCATCCAACTCCCAACTTAATGCTTTTTTTAGTATGAAAGAAGCTTAAACCCGAGGCTGTAGAATAAAATGACTACTGCTCCAACTCCCAACTTAATGCTTTTTTTAGTATGAAAGGAGCTTAAACCCGAGTCAGTAGAATTAAAATGACTCATCTGTACTATTTAGAAATGTAAATTAATAAAAGTAAAAATCGACTAAAAGGGAATTAGAAGACTGATTCGACGAAGCAAAAATAACCCACTTTTGGTGACGATTACATTTACATAGCTACCAACATAACACAAATAGACTAACATAACACTGTACGGAACATAATCAACCACATTTTCTATAACAGTAATTTTAGGAAGAAAATAGCAATATATTCTGTGCGATGACTGCGGGCTGGTTATCATTTCAAAAAAATGTTCTAAAAAATTACTGTTTACAAAAAGTGGTTGATAATATTCCGTACATGTTGGCAGCTATGCATTCATTATATCACATCAACCTTTAAACCTTTTTACGTAAATCCCAGGAAACACACTACTGCCCGCAAAATGACGGCCGGGTACCCGTCGTGCTGGCAAAGTGCCATATACCGGGAGCAAGGTAGATTGTCATCGTCTGGAAGTCACTGGAGTAACAGTGCCTGAAAAGTGCATATGCGCCAGTACATAACTAGTAACGGCGAACTGCCATGTGTCTATGACATGCACAGAAAAGTTAACGGCGTGGTACTGCTTACAATGTACCGGGCCAGCACTATTTGGCAGTAATAGGCCTGTATATGTTTCGTAGTGTTGGCATAAAATTTCGTTATTAATTAAATAATATCGTTTCACATTCATACGGTGTAGAAGTGTTAGAGGATATAAGTTCCGGACACAAAAAGGCAGGGTCACTGCAAAGATTTTCTTTTTTTTTGATGGGGGGGGTGTAAGGGGAGAAGTTCATATTGTGACTTCAAATATTTTAGTACTAAAAACTAAAATAATACAAACGAGTTCAGTATGCTATAAAAATGTTTACTACACCGACAGTGTAACCTCCACTCTGTATATGACAGTATATAACCCCCACTATGTACAGAATTATGAATTTTAATCTTACATTTTTTATAATTTATATTAATTTTTTACAATTTTGCTAAACTTTTCCTGAAAAACATATTTGGAGACTTTTTTCTACGTTAAGCCCCTTTTAAAATCTACCGAATTAGGGTGCAGAAATATGTTAGAGAGTAATTACACGAAGACCAGTCAGGGTTTAATTTGCATGAGAGCTCAGCTCCTGTAGTCTTTTTTTTTTTTTTTTGAGAATTTTAGATTACATTAAAATTTTTAACAGCCTACATAATTGCTTCTATTGATATTCTTTTATTATATTAAATATAGCAGTGATAAAACAAAAGATTACTTAATTTTTAAATGTAAATTAGGTAATTAATGCTCAAATTTACAATAAAACAAATTAGAGCTCCTGCAGTTATTTTGTTAGAAATTCAGCAATGAACCAGTATTTACATGTAATAGTCAGAAAGTACGGAATGGGGAAATTTATTTTAGGAATTTTATTTCATTTCTTTCTATCTGTTTCCATTACTCTCGAATGAAGTGTTTTATTTCCGCACCCTTTTATGGGCCTCAAGTATGATACTATAGAAGCAAGAGGTACATATATCTACCGAGGGTCAACTTACTTCTCACGGCTGCAGATAAGCAAGACTCGAACTGTTATCGTGGATTTGGCTATATTAATTCAGATTATTTATACAAAGTACAAATTAATTTTTTTATGCATTTGAAGAAAGAAAATAAAAACTTGCTTGTCTATTTTAATCTGAGATATGCAAGATAGCCTATATATATGTGTGTGTGTGTATGTGTGTATTATGCACATAAAATATTTCTAAAACGCGAAGTTAATATTAGTGTGTGTGTGTGGGGGGGGGGGCTGCATTGAAAATTGGCGAGTTTCATTAAAACGGAAGTGGCGCGTTTTCGTGTCCAATAAGTATAGTAACCCTCTTTTCTTTTGATGTGTCATTTCGTTTCGCAAATCTTGAAACGTTGAGTGGGAGGCCAGTTACATTTGGAAATACGTATGAAGTACGCTTTCTAGTATGCAAAGTTTTTCCGGTCGTTATTATAGAACTTTCGAGAAGGTTTATTGGTATAGACTAGTGAGATTTATCTGTTAGGAGCAATAATAATTATAATTGCTTCGACAGTGAAATCTCGTTAGTTAAGGATATACAGCAAGTGGATTTTAGTTTTACAGTTTTTAAACAGTCGGGGAAATATATTACAGGTAAATTTTTACTTTCGCTGTTTTTAATGTACACATGTTGTCCACCGTTGACTTTTGCAACTAATTTTAATTTAAAGATTAGGCGGCTTTTTGAACCAAAAAACGTCATTTTCATACTGTTGCCAAGCTTTGGCTACTTGTCCCTTAGTCCACGCGACTAATTTGAAAATCTGGTGTTAGTTTTTGTCAACTCCCTTTTTTTGAAAAGTTGCTATTGAGCTTCAGCAAACATTCTAATCTGTTTTTTAATCGTGCTATAAAAATAAATGTATTATATATTCTGCTATAAAAATCGTGCTATAAAAATAAATGTATTATGTGCGTTATATATATATATATATAACGCATGAAGTTTTTAAAGTTATCATTTTATTCAATCCTTCTTAAATGAAGCTAAATTAAGCATGTTTATTTCTTAACTACAAAATCATTAAAAAATGCTACTGTTTTGGGAACTAAAATTGAGAAAATGGTTACTAAACTGGTGACTTTTTTTAAGTCGGTGAGGTTACTAATGATACTTATTTTAGTGTATAAAAGTACTTTCCTCCATAAAATTTGAATCATGTAGTATACAACAGGTATAGATACAGAATTTTTTTTTTTCAGAATAGCTAACATTAAAAAAATATTTTGATCTCAACAAAATGGACAATAAAGCAAAATGTTACCCTAAAGGTATGTGTTACCATAGTACAATTTTATTTATTATTGCTTCCTCTAAGATTTTGTTTAGTACATATACACATATATATATCAACCATAAAATATTATAACTCATTTATAAAATCTCTGAAATATTGAAATTAAACTGTTTATAGATGATTTTATGTTGCTTCTGAAATGTGTTACCGCCTCTCTCATAAAAAAATCTTTTGCGACAACAAATTTGTAAGAAAATTGCAGTTTATGAAAACTGCACGCAATTCACTAATGATAGGCGCACATAATTTGCAAACGATTGACCAACGGATTTTGCTGTTTTTTATCTTTCATTTATGTTGTTTTTTATCTTTCAAAATGTTATCCTTGAGGGATCTTTTTTTCGGGGTGGGGGTGATGGTTAATGAATAAGCCCCCTACCCCGAATCCGCCACTGGCTCGTATTTTAATAATGGCAGCATTACTGTAAATAGGCACTAATCCGGTACCGTGCCATTATATTGCAGTCACTGTTAAGATACCAGGAGAGTGCCTTTATTTCTAATAATAGCCGGCACCCGGCCGTTTCATTTTGGGCATTATAAACTTAATGGGCCAGTGCCTTTATTGTGAGTAACGGCCGGCACATGCAGTATGCCAGCAGAGTGCCGTTGCCTTCCCGGGCTTCTGGCAAGGTACTTCTCGGGCGATCACTTTTGGTACGATTCAGTTACTTTTTACAGTGCCGGGCCGGTGCTGGACGTAAAAGCAGAAAGGCACTGGAAAGGTACTCCGCCAGCAGGTGTGTGTTTGCTGGGATGTAAATTACAACTCCATCCGACTAACTGTCACTACATACACAGTTTTACCTCAGTTCAACATACTTAACCCATTAACTCTCTGCGATCTATTTTTAGACTGTCGCAAAAAGTGTAAGTCGCAAAAATACTGAAGCTTTCATTTTTTTTTTTTTTTTCATTTCTCGAAAAAAAAAAAAAAATCTGATTTCCAGAAATTACTCAGCGATAACAAACTAAAATGTTAATATTTCTTTTTTTAGAAAAGTAAATGCATTCTTCGTGTCACACAAATGTTGGAAAATTATTTATCATTCCTGGAACCAACATTAATTTTAGAATGTGTTGTAAAATGTAGGGCGCTAATGGGTGATGACAGATAAAGTATTTTGCACAAAAACGCTTTTTACTTTCCGAGCATTTATCATGTATTGCTTTCCAAACATGCACCATATACGGAAAGTGCTGTAATCATGAAAAACTTCGACTGTGAGATAGAGATGTATTTACACGTTTTAAGATATTCTGAATCCCTTTATGCTATTTTTGCGGTGATGTGTGTGTGTGTGAGAGAGAGAGAGAGGGGTGAACACGAAAGCTCCTGGATGGTGTATTCGACTGAGCTCAAATTTATATTTATATTATCCATCGCAAGACCGGGATTGACTTTGGTGTGCATAGAACGCATAGTTTTTACAGGGCTGCAAAAAAGAATTCTTATACATTTAGGCTCAAGGACAAAAGAAAGTGAACTAGCGTCTAAACGGTGCATTCGATTCAGCGCAAATTGAGTATGTATATTATAGGTCGCTGTCTCACATAGTATATAAATGTTAGTGTATGCAGACATGGGCGCCGGCAGAAGATTTCCCAGAGGGGGGGGGGCAAAGACTACTTTAACGTAGGGTTACCATGTTGGAAAGAGCAAAAAGCAAGGGAAAACACTGCATACAAAAATACAGGGGGGGGCTTTGCCCCCCTTGCCTTATGCTGCCGGCGCCCATGTATGTAGAACTTACACTATTTTACAGCACATTAATAAAGTATTCTTATACATTGTGGTTTATACACACTAATTATTTGAAATGCATAGATTGTGGATTAACTTCTGAACACTGCATTCATCTAAGCTGAATGAAATTTATTTAAACGTCAGGTAAAGATCTATTGTCCGGAAAGTCGAGTGCAGTCACTCCAGATTATTTTTTCTATTAAATTTTCATGTTTTCATTGAAAAGAAGATCTTGAATGTAATCCATATCAATAGATATCTTGTATGTATAAACTTAAAGCATGAAGATTGCGAACAAGAATATAATGTAGTTGTTCTCATTGTTATGTTCATTCGTCAAAGATATACTTGCAGATATTATTTGTTATCTCCGTACAGGAAGCTTAAATACAAAAATTAATGTTATTTTTATGGCTTTTGTGCATTCCTTGAGTATTTGTTCGGCTATTTATGATGTAGGATTCTTTGAAAGTACAATAAATCAGTGTCTCAATAGAATTAATTACTCGGTATTTGAATCGGTGAGTAGAGAAACCACTTCAGTCATAAAAATGCGAAAAATCGTTTTCGATGAAAATAAGCTTAGAAAGGCAAGATGCGTGTTGAGGGCAAGAACGACGTTAGTCTGTTGAGTAGTTTCGTAGATACGGGGGCTTCTTTTTGAACGATGGCCGACAATGATCAATGGTCGACACACGACAATGAATCAATGGTCGAGAATGATCTATTTTAACACTATTATTGGCCACCTGACCTGCCCTAGGGTGGTTTTCTAAAAAAATAGTTATTCCAGCTTCAATGTTAGATTTTCATCTCCATAATTTTCTGCAAGCAAAGCACTTTTTTTTCTCCTAAATTCATCTTCTTGACTTTTGTATACCATAAATATGGTTAGACAATAAATGGTGATTTGATTTGATTTCTCGTAATTCGTGTACGAGCGGAGAAACGTAATCTGTAAATTCGTGTTTTTTTTTTAAAGTGGTTAGTTATATTCCAGAATAGTTGGCAGCTATGGAATTATTCGTGAACAAAGTTGAGGTACCCAAAAAGTCTTCCGCTTCCTTTTTCCCTCACGATTTTAAAGTTTTACTTAAAACTGGGGACAATCAAAGCTATCAAAACCTTTAATACAGATTTAAGTAAAACATATTGCACCCCATTGATGAATATTGTTTGGCTATTGGACGATTTATTACATGGAGATATTTTCAGTTTAGTGGATGCTGTATTAGCTTCGCAAGATTGTGAAAATCAACCTGCTGTGTAATTTAATTCTTCCATAGCTTCAACAATTCCGGGCATATAATCAACCACTTTTTGTAAACAGTAATTTCAGTCTTAGAAAACGGAAGTCTCTGATTGAAATTTTTGGCTTAAGCAGTTGATTTACTGAAAATAAAAACCATAAAAATATACGGATTCTTCTTTCATTGTTGTATTTTTCCATTTGACTCTCTCGTGGATAAATTACCTGATTTGTTTAGTGGATACCTCGTATGGATAACAAATAAGTAGGGATCGACCGATACCAGATTTCAACCGATACCCGATACTTTTTCACAAGGGACTGTATACATATTATAATACAAAATTTAACATATCACAGCTACCAAAGATTTTCCACCACTAATGCTTATATAGCAATTTATGCTTAAAATAAGGCCAAATTTCTCGAGCAAGTTCCTCAAAAGTGTGGTGGAAAATTCCTGAAAGTTTCGGGAAAGTTTGCAGTTATGTTATATCAACCACGTTTCCCATAACTTGCATTTGGAGAATTTTTTCTCTGTGTCTACATTTTTCCGAATGTAAGAGACTGGAAATTAGGTTCCATGTAAAATTCAATTTTCTATGTTGATGTGTATACAGCCGTTTGTAAAAAAGTATCGGGTATCGGTTAAAAAATGGTATCGGTCGATCCCTAAACATTTTACCTCTACTAATAGAGATGTCGATATCCGGAATATAATCAACCATTCTACGCAAACAGTAAGTTTTTAAATACTTTATTAAGTGATAAACAGCCCACACCTTCAGCTTCGAAATTTCGACATAACGTAAGCCAAAATTTACTGTTTAAAAAAGTGGTTAATTATATTCCGGAGCAGTTGGCAACTATACTACTAGTCAAGACCATTCAAGATGGAATTCAGAGAACAATATTTTAAATTCCATATAAGCTTAAGGAAAGTGTGTTAAAAATAAAACACGACTGAGTACAGCGGGAAAGGCTCTTATGCGAGGTATTGCTTTCCACATTTAAACCAAATACATGCCCCGTTTTCTTTTCGAATTCCAAAAACAATTAATGCAATTAATAATGTATTATACATTCACTCAAGAATGTTATTAATATTGTGTGACCCCGCTTACACACACACACACAGAAAAAGAAAACGAACAGGCTTGCATAACTTACGATTATTAATTAACTTCTTTTTGAGTCAACATAACCGCATTGTTGTAATTGTTGATTGACGAACGATTGCCATGCTATTCAACACCTCCTACATATAGAAAGCCTAACAAGTCCAGCTTCGACGGCATCATTAGGTTTACGACACTGCCGTCAACACAGTGTTCATTTCAAAATGTAAAACTGTCTAAAATAATTGATGAATACTATAAATATTAGAAAATATCTTAAATTAAACATTAGAATTAAAACACCTTTCTCGTACGAGATTATTCCTTGACATATTATCTAATAAAATTCTATTTTTTAATCCCAAGTTATTAAAATATTGCTATTTATGAGTAAATTCAAAAGAAATTTTTTATAGTTTTATTTTGTGTAAAAAAAAAAAAAAATTACAAGTAGGCCGAATGATGACGTCAAACCTTGATGACGTAGGAGTTGTAATCCTTTCTACATCTAGGAAGTGTTGTCAAAACCCAGTGCACTCACGGTAACCTCACAAGAACATGGAAATAGTTAACAGGATGAACTAGGTTCCCGTAGTAACGTAGACTACGTTTTGTCATGCCGTTGCGATAATAGAGGCTTCCACTAAAGAAGCCGTCCTTTCATGATCCTTTGCTGACGCTGTCACAGACCGATGAGACTCCGTATGTCGAAAACTTATCTCTTAAACTTAAGACAACTGAACTATATTTGTGGTTGCTTAAGTTTAAACAGTACATGATAATAACAGATTAAATCAATCACAGTTTTTTAAAAACAGTTTTAGTAGCTGTAAATTATTATATATTATAGTGTCGATGAACATTGAAAAATAAACATATGAATGCCAAACACATAAAATATAAGTTCTCACAATCTAGACCCTCAAAGAATACAACTGTAGATTTACAGATTCTGGCAACTCTTTCCCAGATATATGAAATGAAAAACATATTAATTATTCATTAAAACTTTTATTGATTCTAAATGCTACAAAGAATGCAATTTAAATTTGCATCTACAGTTCCAAACATTTTTTAATATTCTCGATAATACTTGTAATACCATTAAGATACTTTTATACCAGAGATATAAGAGATTTGCACATTGAGCATTCACTAAAACTTTTATTAATTCTAAATGCTGCAAAGACTTTTTCTGCACACTCATTTCAAGCATAATCTGAGAAATGTGTTCTAATTTTCAAAACTATTTGGAACACGTAATGTGGAAAAGCTTTCATTTTTGAAACACGAAGGTGCAATATTGCTGTATTTCCAGTTTTCTATACCTTAACATTGAAATCGCTATTAGACATGTTTGCAGCAAAAATAATAATTTGTAGGGATCGACCGATACCATATTTTAACCGATACCCGATTCTTTGTTCCAAAGGGCTGTATACATACCAACATAGAAAATTGTATTTTACATGGAACCTAATTTCCTGTCACTTACATTCGGAAAAATGTAGACCCAGAGAAAAATTTCTCCAAATGCAAGTGATGGGAAACGTGGTCTATAAAACATAACTGCCAACTTTCCCGAAAAAATCCCGAGTTTTCCACCACAATTTTAAACAACTTGCACTAGAGATTTAGCCTTATTTTAGGCATAAACTGCTATGTAAAGATTAGTCGTGGAAAATCTTTGGTAGCGCCGCCCAGGTGGTGTAGTGGCTAGAGAACCATTCTATCACGCCGTGGGTCCGGGTTCGAATCCCGGCTTGGGCATGGATGTTAACTTGTCCGTCCCTTCATAGGGGATAATGCTGTCCGCCCACTGGGCGCGCTCATAATAAAATGGACAGTGACTCGGGCCTTTGTAGTGGTGAATGCTTAATGAGCAAGTGCCCGCCCATTGGAAAAAAAAATCTTTGGTAGCTGTGATATGTTAACATTTGTATTATGATATGTATTCAGTCCCTTGTACAAAAGTATCGGGTATCGGTTGAAATCTGGTATCAGTCGATCCCTACTTATAAGCAATTATTATTTATAAATGTTGTCAATATTTGCAAATTGTTTGCCTTTCTACACAATACTATTCTCTTGATAACATAGATTTGTGTAGAAGTGGGAGTAATGCCCTCAAATTTTAGTTACGCATAGTGATTTATGAGTTACAGGCAGTAGCAATAAATTATTATCTCAGGATATATTCGTCTTTTATAAAATGAATGGAAAAAACATGTCATTAATCACCTTGAATCTGTTCCAAATCCTTGAGCAATTAGTAGTGGATCCCTTTTTTATCATCTTTTTAAAGAACTTTCTTTTATTAATCAATTCATTTAAGCATATTTTTTACTGCTTAATCTGCTATAAGTTCCTAACAATCTAAAAATAATTATTTTGACTTGTATATGTAGTTTTGTAAAAATAAATATAATATCAATAGGTTTGTATCTGCTACATATTTTAATGTGCTAAAAGATTAATATTTAAAAGATCAGTTTAAAAACACTGAGCAATGTATTGTGTACCACGTCCAGAGCACTCAATCAATATTTTTCATACTGACAAGATGTTTCAAAACTAATACAAACAACTAGAGGTATGTCACTCAATTTTCTCGTTCTGCACGCTTGGGGTAATCTAAACTATTTGTCCAGCAAACCGGATTTTTTTCTAAATGTGAAAACCGACAAGCAAATAGTCGTCGATGTGCTGGAGTTAGACTGCCGGATCTGTGATCGAATGTTTGCACGTTAGAACACTGACAGCAAATTCGAACATTCAAAACCAAAGCGTCCTGCAGTGCACGTGCACAATAAGTCGCAGCTATAAAAAACCCTCTCGCCACCCGTTTTTAGTTCCCGAAGAGTAACAGTATTCACAAATTCTTTTCTCTTCTGATGAGGACCTAAATAGTGGAAGAAGGAGTCTAGAGGCTCTAAAACGACCCCTTTTTGTGATAGAATAATTGCAAGGTATAAGTTACTAAAATGAAACATGATGAAAGACAACTGGAATGGCAAGGGCGTGAAAAGAAAACAGTCGCAAAAACTTTTTTAAAGTACAGTAGGGGAAAAAAAACTCTGTGAGATAATAATATTGAGAAGAATGGACAAACAAAAGTTACGGTAAGAACTGTACAGAGAAACGATTTTCACTCACGATGTCAATGAGCTGACAAAGCATACATGTTTGACTAACATTTCTAAACAGTTTTAAAGTTTAAGTAACGTTAAGTAAAAGTTTAAGTTAAGTAACAGTTTTAATTTTGCATTCCAACATCAGTATATTTTAAGAGTTCTTTTTATAAAAAATATCAATATAAATCGCTTAAGTCTTGGGATAGGAAGGTAACGTATGTGGTGCCACCTATCGTTTCACCTCTCGCATGGCATTCTTCCAAAGATGACAGGCGGTGTTAAAAATTTGGCGGTTATAATTCCATAAAGGTTGGCGACTCTTCATGTACACTGCTCAGACAACTCTTTAACTCTCTCTAAACTATAATTAAGCTGATTCGATATCGATGCGACTAAATCACAAATGATTTATTGGGTTTCATAAAAATCGATAGGAAATGCTCATTTACTTGTAATCATTTTTTATGCTACTTTGCGAGCAACAAGTGAAGTATACTTACATTCAGAAAATGGGCAAGGAAGCAAAATAATTTTATGTGTGTTGAGATTTACTGATCAATTTTAAAACCTCCCTACATATATTCTTGTCGTAAATATTTATATGCACAAAATAAATGTCTTGCAGCTTGAAATGCAACATGTCTTTTTTTTTAAATGGAACAGGACCTTGAAGAGAGCCAATCTCATCCATAAATAAGAAAATATCTTAAGAAAGACATATGCAAATGATATATAAAGTGCATTTGCTGTTCGGAGACTTTTTAAAATTTGCTTTCCGTTTGCACAGAAGGGTAGACATATGCTATCTAAATTTAAATTACTTTTGATGCAATATGAAATGCTGACACTGTAGCGCAATTTCTATTTTAAAAACTTAGAAATAGCTATTTTATGGCGCCAATAAATATATATATCTGTGGAAACGGTACCTCAGTTTGGAAATAAGTTAACTGAATTTACAAAAATCTGAAGCCACAGTCTGATTTTTAAATTAAGAAACGCGACTGGACGTTTAATCCTGAAAATTGTAGTACTTGTTTACAAAATGTCTGAACACAGTGACATTATGAGCTTTAAAAAAGTTATGAGCAGTTATTAAAATAATATAGAACGGAAAGAACTGAGAGGAAAGAACTGAAAAGAATAATAGACTAAAGTACTGTCTTCAACATATGGAATGAATGTAAAATTTGAAGATATTATTGAATAGCAAAGTTCTCAACATTTAAACATATGATACCTTTTAGCAAAAATTTCAATGCTCAGATTTTGTGAGATTTGTCGTTTTGTTATTTTCTATAAATTGAGTGTGTGAGAACTAAACTGTAAATATGCGGAGTTTTCAAAGTTTTTCCTAAATATCTGAAAATTTTGCATATTTTTAAATTATAACACTTTTACTTAAAATATAAGTTTTCACTTATTTAAATAAAAAAAAAAATTAATTTGTTTAAATTATTTCCGCAATATGCTTTTGGAAAACAGAAGAGATCCCTAAACAGCTTCAGATCCTTCATGTAAATGCGATATCCAATTTAACTCCATATTGCTTATTTTCATGAATTTTTTAATTCTAATTTTTATTTTGTGGCAACAAGAAAAGCTCAATTGTACGTTTGCAACAGTAAAAGCTGTATCGAAATCTAGAAATAGGTCAACAAAATTTCCTGAAAGATAAAATAATTTCAAGTACGAATTACCGAATTAAATGTTAAAATTATTCGCATATTCGCTATATAAAAATAATAATAATAATAAACTGCCCAAGTCTCAATTAATAAAAATATGACGTCATGATGCAAATTAGAACCGGATACGGACATTCCTGTCGGATGTGGATATGAACTCGCAACCGAGTGAATTGTGAAGAGAGAACATATAACAAATAATTAGGTTAATGTTCAAAATACTGAATGGCTTAGTTGCATTATTTAAGGTTATACGAATTTAAATGAATATAGTATGTGCACGTAATGTAGATGAAATGCTTATTTAAATATTATGCTTCACGCATGTGACACATAATAATTAAATATATTGGATCGGGGGGGGGGGGGTATTGGGACCATTTTGCACATTTTTCAGCTTTGAAATTTTAATTCGTTTCATAATAGGAAAATAGTTCGCCATTATTTAGTTTGTTTTTAGTTAATTTAGTTAGTTGGGTTAGAAAGGTTTGGGGGGATAACTTCATTCATTCTAAATCACTTAATTAAAGTTATACTTCCGTAGACCTATTTGCTAATAATTTAAGGGATTATTACCCCATCGAAACGGCAGAATTACAAAGTCAAAACGTTCTTGTTTTCTTTTAATAGTTACGGATTTCGAATTTTGTTAAAGAAAATAGTGAAAACTAAAAATAAACATCCACACTTAGTATTAAAAACTTTTTTGTAACAGACATTGAGAACAAAATTATTGTTGAAAATAAATATAAAAATAAAATATTGAGTGAAATGCAATCTATATGACAATGATTTTTTCCTCGGCAATGCTAGTTTTACAACTAGCTTAATTATAAAAAAATTAACTAATTCATGGGAAAAAAGAAATTATCCATCATATAAATATTTTATTTTGCCTTAATTATTTCTCATTCATTTTTACTGCAAACTCGCTTCGGGCTGAGATCGTGCTGCTTTCTTAAATTGGTGAATCTCGAAGACTTGTATGATTTATTATTTGGGGTCTATAGATGAATTTTATGGGTATTTCTCAATAATACCGAGAAATAATGAAAACACTTATAAATTGAGCTTGTAGGAGTAAATGTGTGTATACTGGAGAACATACCTTAAGTCTTTAAACAAAGTATTAACAAAGTCATTGTGGATCCAGAGATTTGAAAGAAAATAGGGCTCTCGAAAGTAGAGAAAGAGAGAGAGAGAATATGCGCACTATAGAGCTATGCTATGTATGGTCGATTATACAGGGTGGCCATAATTAAACTGCAAGTATTCAAGGGGTGCTGGAGAGAAAACTACCGAGAATATTCCAGTGAAATTTGGTATCTACACGTTTCAGAACATGCGCAAGTCAAATATGCAAAAACAAAATCGTCATTTTCACCCAATAGTTGGTGCTGTACCGTATTTCAAAGCTCACCGGTGGCATAGACAACTTCCAAAACCGATAGACAGAGCATAGTGACATTCTAAGAGGCATATAAACAATATAAAACATCATTTACAGTTTATCAAAATTCCATACAATTCACTTCAGCAATTAAATTTTTACAGTAACATGTAATAAAAAATTAACGTAAATTAAGATCACAAATTAAACAATTCATAAAGACGCTTTGGAAAATAATTAAACCATTATTTATTCTCATTGACACTCATTGGATCTCTTCTTAATCGTTTCATACGCCGGTATTCTTTCAGAGTAGCTGAATAATTGGTACCATTCTGAAAGAATATCTTCACTAACAATACACGTTCCTTCTTATTCAGAATCATGATTGACCATTACTCAATGTGGTCTTGTTTTTACACTGTTCGATGTACTTAAAATTTGCATATGTGACGTCCATAAGCATTGAAATACGATATAGCGCCATCTATCGGGTGAAAATGGCGATTTTTTTAATTGCATATTTGGCTTGCGCATGTTCTGAAACGTGTAGATACCAAGTTTCACTGAAATATTCCTGGTAGTTTTCTCTCCAGCAACCCTTGAACACTTGCAGTTTAATTATGGCCACCCTGTATTTTCTTAACGTTTTGAAATGTGTTTTCTGGCTCTGTTGACAGGATTAGGCAGTAACTTTTCTGTTTTTGAATTTTTTTCTTTTGTTTTTTAACGAATAACTTAACTTCCATTTCACAATTTATTTCTAAGTTAAAATATAGCCAGAGTTACCAACCTTTATGGAATATAATTACCGCTTTTTGCAAAGAATGCATTTTTATAGACTTTTTCACTTAAAGCAAGCTTACACGTAAAGCCTCTGCTGGATTCTGTGCCGAAAATTTCTGTCTATAAAAAGTGGTTAACAATAATCCGCAAGGGGATTCTCTGAGTATAACAAATAATTATAATAAAGTAAAATTATTTCTTCATGTTATTTAAATTTAAGACGTAGATTTCTTTCTGGCAATAACTCTTTGAACTATGTTTTTAAATATGGCGATAATTTTAGAAAATAATTTGGGTAATTATACCATTCATTTAAAAATATTCAAATATGTCAGAAAATGTGAAAACATGTCAATGGCAATAAGACAAATTACCGTAGCTGCCAACGCTTACGGAATATCATTAACCACTTTTTGTAATGAATATTTTCCATAAGCATTTTTAAAAAATGCTTGTTATTATAGTTGAACGTTTCCTTATTATTAAACGATAAGAGACTTAACATTCCTAAATACAACAGCACGGACGGCTTCGAGAGGTTCAAAGAGTCCATCCTCCTTCAACTGTTAAAAGTTTTTTCCTTCCACTCAATCAGAAAGTCAGGTTCACCCGAAACGGTATGTACTGCTTAATTTTGTATTTATGTTTATTACGTACATAGTTTGTTTTGTTTTAACCATTTAACACAAGCTTTACGACTATTATTTTATTACTATTTTTATATAATTTAAAAAAATAGTAATTATGTAACCAGAGCTGCCAAGTCTCCGGCTTTTTCCGGGAGATTTCCCACCAGAATTTTTGGACAGTTTTATTGTGGATTAAATATTTGGACTTATTTTAAGGATACATTTGTAAGTAAAAATTAGTGGTGGGAAATCTCCCGAAAAAAGCCGGAGACTTGGCACCTCTGTGTGACATTCATATTTTTGAAAAATAGGGAAATATTGTAGCTAACTTCTTGAATTACAGAAACAGCATTGTCTAGAATATAAGTATTATTCAGCTCTTTAATTTCAATTTCCTATGCCAACTCAAATACAAATTTACCTAATAACGCCTGGCCTAATAACCTAAATAACGCCCGAGTTTTTGACTCAACTTTTTTTTTTTTGTAAGTTTTATCCCCAAAAATACAAGCATGTTAACTTTCCAAATTAATGATGCAATCCAAATCCAATGCTGAAATTTTTTTAAAACTTAGCGGGCGTAATGCGGGCTACTACTTCGGGAAAACGCTTTCGAAATTTACTGTACTAAAAATGGCTACTTGTATTACGGAATAGTTCGCAGCGGTTCATTTTATAGAAATAAAAAATCTTCACAGCCTATTTCCGCCTAGAACGTGACATTTTCAGGAAAGTCTATATGGCAAACTAGCCCGTATTCACTTTAAATTAAAAACAAAAACCCATAAAAAATCGGAAATTAACCCTGACCAATTTATGGAAGAATCGAGTAAGTTCGGTGAGAACTGTTATTCCATAGACATTCAGCAATCCTATTCGAAAACAAAATTAAGTTGTTTCTGCATCGTAAAACAACATAAATAAAAGAAAATTTCTGAGATCATGATAAATGACGACGAGATGATGACGAATAAACATTTAATTTCACGACAACACTATCACAAAGACTAACAAAAATTACACATCGACACTTTTTTATACAATTAGAACTGGCCTTATCACGCGACCTTCTCCGTCGTCGCTCTCTCATTTTTTTAAATATATATATATATATATATATATATATATATATATATATATATATATATATATATATATAAATACACCCAGTTTTCTTCTTTTCAGGTAACTGGCGCGATATAGCTGATGCACCCTCCCGCTAGTCCTCACAGTTATCTCCCAAAATTAAACAGAGTGGTGGCATCAATTTTACAAATTTAAAGATACGTTTTATCAGCACTTACACGTATTCCAGTAAAAGAGAGTGGGGATAGATGCGAAAAGAGGCGAGACAGTGAAAATATGCTTTGTTGGGATTTTTTTTTCCCTCAAAAAATTGATCGTGTGCTATACCATCGCCTTCTAGAAACACTGCCTGACAGATTCAGAAGAATTCAATGGAAGAGGTGAACCGCTAGATGGCGCCACTTACGTACCGTAGTTTCCCTAGGTATAAATTAATATTTTTTATTACAAGAACTCTTAACAAATAATGGTGTTGGAATGTAAAATTCATAAAAACTTTGTATAATAACACACACATATACTAACACTTTTCAAATGAGAAACCAAATCTACTAAATTTAGAACTCATGATAAGGGTGCATGAAAAACTTAAAATGATGCTTTCTTTTTAAATAAAATATATTGGAAATGTTAATGTCCATATTTTTATGGTAACCGTACAAAAAAACCTTATGTATTGATAATCACCTGTTAATTTATAATGAGTTTTAGGTAAATTTAGTAGTTTTGTTTTCATATTTGAAATTTATAAAGACTTAAAGTTCTGCAACTTCTATATATATATATATATATATATCTAAAAATTATTTTTTTTAAAGGCGGAGAAGGCTTCAATTGAAAACAAACTATTTTCAAAATAAAGTCATTAGTTTTTTTAGATTATTTTTAAAACGATCTAGAAGAGGAAAACATATTAAACATCCATAAATGTTATTTATTAACAATCTGTGTTAGTATGCAAAATTTTTATCAATTTTACACTTCAACATCAGAATTTGTTAAGAGTTCTTGCAATAAAAATTATTAACTTGTACCATGGATAAATACGGTACGTAAGTAGCGCCACCTAGCGTTTCACCTCTCCCATTGAATTTTTTCCAATCTGACAGGCAGTGTTTCTAGAAGGCGGTGGCTTTAATGGTTCTACAAGATAACCGTCTCCTCGTGGTCCAACAATAATTGAAGTCCAACATACGTAACCTCCAACTACTACGGAATAAAAGTAACCACTTTTTTAAATCAAGAATTTTGAACATAAGGTATAACCAAATTTACCCGTTGCGGTTGAGTTCGTTAGTTTTAAAAAATTCTTATAAAAAATGCTGTGTTATCTAGAAAATGTGGTTAATTATATTCTGTAGTATATGGAGAGTGTGGAAATATAACTTACTCTTGAGAGCGCAAGAGAAGTCCTCGTCTTGTCCCAGTTGACACGTAGCTGCCAACTACTACGGAATATAATTAACCACATATTAAAACAATAATTTTCGGCCTAAAATATAGCAAAATTTTTGCACACTACACACGGGAGCTGGTTACTATTCTGAAAAAAATACTAAAAATTAGGGATCGACCGATACCAGATACTTTTTTACAAGGGACTGTATATACGTATTATAATACAAAATTTAACATGCCACAGCTACCAAAGATTTTCCACCACTAATGCTTACATAGCAATTCATGCTTAAAATAAGGCCAAATTTCCAGAGCAAGTTCCTTGAAATTGTGGTGGAAAACTCCCGAAAGTTTCGGGAAAGTTGGCAGTTATGTTTTATCGACCACGTTTCACATCACTTGCATTTGGAGAAATTTTTCTCTTTGTCTACATTTCTCCGAATGTAAGAGACTGGAAATTAGGTTTCATGTAAAATTCAATTTTCTATGTTGATGTGTATACAGCCCTTTCTAAAAAAGTATCGGGTATCGGTTAAAACATGGTATCGTTCAATCCCTGAACAGTTTACCTCTACTAATAGAGAAGTCGATATCCGGAATATAATTTACCACTTTTTGCAAACAGTAAGTTTTTAAATACTTTATTAAGTGATAAACAGCCCAAACCTTCAGCTTCGAAATTTCGATATAACGTAAGCCAAAATTTACTGTTTAAAGAAGTGGTTAATTATGTTCCGGAGCAGTTGGCAACTGTACTGCTAGTAAAGACCATTCAAGATGGAATTCAGAGAAAAATACTTAAAAATTCCATATAAGCTTACGGAAAGTGTGTTTAAAAACACACACACACGACTGGGTACATTGGGAAAGGCTCTTATGCGAGGTACTGCTTTCCGCACAAGCTTTCTGTCCTGCTTTCAAGTACTGTTTCCGTAAACCAAATACATGCCCCGTTTTCTTTTCGAATTCCAAAAACAATTAATGCAATTAACAATGTATTATACATTCACTCAAGAATGTTATTAATATTGTGTGACTCCACTTCCACACACACAGAAAAAAAAAGGAACAGGCTTGCATAACTTACGATAATTAATTAACTTCTTTTTGACTAAACATAATGTCATTGCTGTAATTGTTGAGTGACGAACGATTGCGATGCTATTCAACACCCCCTACATATAGAAAGCCTAACAACTCCAGCTTTGACGACATCATTAGGCCTACGAAAGTGCCGTTAACACAGTTTTCATTTCAAGAAGTAAAACTGTCTAAAATAATTGGTGAATACTACAAATATTAGAAAATATCTTAAACATTAGAATTAAAATACCCTTCTCGTACAAAATTATTCGTTCTGATCTATTTCCTTGTCATATTACCTAATTAGTCACAGTTAAAAACTGCCATTTGCCTTAAAATTTTATTTTTTAATCACGAGTTATTAAAATATTTCTATTCATGAGTAAATTCAAAAGAAATTTTTAATAGTTTTATTTTGTGTAAAAAAAGAAAAAACAACTTTTACAAGTAGGCCGAATGATGACGTCAAACCTTGATGACGTAGGAGTTGTAAGGCTTTCTATATCTAGGAAGTGTTGTCAAAACCCAATGCACTCACGGTAATCTCACAAGAACATGGAAATAGTTAACAGGATGAACTAGGTGCCCGTAGTAACGTAGACTAAGTTTTGTCATTCCGTTGCGATAATAGAGGCTTCCAATGAAGAAGCCGTCTTTTCATGATCCTGAGTTACAGACACCTCGCGACTTCGTAAGTCGAAAACTTATCTCTTAAACTTAAGACAACTGAACTATATTTGTGGTTGCTTAAGTTTAAACAGTACATGATAATAACAGATTAAATCAATCACAGGTTTTTTAAAAAAGTTTTAGCAGCTGTAAATTATTATATATTATAGTGTCGATGAACATTGAAAAATAAACCTATGAATGCCAAACACATAAAATATAAGTTCTCGCAATCTATACCCTCAAAGAATACAACTGTAGATTTACAGATTCTGGCAACTCATTCCCAGATATATAAAATGAAAAACATATTAATTATTCATTAAAACTTTATTGATTCTAAATGCTACAAAGAATGCAATTTAAGTTTACATCTACAGTTCCAAACATTTTTTAATATTCTCGATAATACTTGTAATACCACTAAGATACTTTTATACCAGAGATATAAGAGAAATGCACGTTGAGCATTCACTAAAACTTTTATTAATTCTAAATGCTGCAAAGACTTTTTCTGCACACTCATTTCAAGCATAATCTGGGAAATATGTTCTAATTTTCAAAACTATTTAGAACACGTATTATGGAAAAGCTTTCATTTTTGAAACACGAAGGTGCAATATTGCTGTATTTCGAGTTTTCTATTCCTTAACATTAAAACAGCTATTAGACATGTTTGTAGCAAAAATAATAATTTCTAGGGATCGACCGGTACCATATTTTAACCGATACCCGATACTTTTTTACAAAGGGCTGTATACATATCAACATAGAAAATTGAATTTTACATGGAACCTAATTTCCTGTGACTTACATTCGGAAAAATGTAGACCCAGAGAAAAATTTCTCCAAATGCAAGTGATGGGAATTGTGCTCTATATAACATAACTGTCAACTTTCGGGAGTTTTCCTCCACAATTTTAACAACTTGCACTAGAAATTTAGCCTTATTTTAAGCATAAATTGCTATGTAAAAATTAGTCGTGGAAAATCTTATGCGGTAGCTGTGATATGTTAAAATTTGTATTATAATATGTATACAGTCCCTTGTACAAAAGTATCGGGTATCGGTTGAAATCTGGTATCGGTCGATCCCTACTAAAAATATATACTGTTTACAAAAAGTGATTAATTATATTCTGCAGTAGTTGGCATCTATGTTGATATAAACAAAATATAGTCTTTAAAAAGATGTTATCGGGAACGCACACCACTAGTGCAAAATGGACATATTATACACTCATAAAAGAAGAGAATACCCCTAGAGTTGATAGGCAGATCCAACAAAGGAGAAAATAATCTAAGTGTTGATCACTTATTTCATTGTAAATCGTGGATGGGAGGATGCTGACCATGACAAAGAAATCGGCATTTGCCATAAAAGAAGATTTAGAAAATAAATTTATAACAATGGCACAGTGTGCCGTAAAAGAGAAATTTCACATCCTAAAATATCGTCGTACGCTATACGGAATAACACAGACGGGCAGAAACAACACCTCCTGGAAAAAGAAAGCCTAACAACGCCTACGTCATTAAGCTTTGACGTCATCATTAGGCCTACATTTAAATGTTTTACTTTCAGAAAATAAAAGTAAGAAAGTTTCTGGTGAATTTACTCATGAATAACAATATTTTAATAATTTGAGAGAAAAAATATAATTTTATGACAAATGGCAGTTTTTAACCATAACTAATTAGATCATATGATAAGGAAATAGATCGGAATGAATAATTTTGTATGAGAAAAGTATTTTATTAGGTTGTAACGAAAGTTTCCCGCCATCGCAAACTTCGTCAGCACACAGTTCTCGTTGGCGTATTTGCTCATATTTTGTCAAACGATTTTTGGCATTTGAAAGAAAGAGGTTTACTTTATTACACTGTGTTGTGAAATCTGTAAAAAATATAGTTATCATTAAGTATAAGGTGTCTCAAATAGAACTATCACTCTAGAGGATTAGAACCATCATTTACTTCCAGTTGTGTTGCAAAAAGTCAGCTACATAATATCAACGAATTATGAGTACAGCTTTAAGTACTATTGTTGTATCATGTGACACTGTGCAGGTTTGGTACCGAAAGTTCAAAAACAGTTATCTAAGGAGTTAGAAGTTAGTATTTCAGGCAGATATGGCGGAAAACTTTCGTTACAACCAGATAATTTTAATTTTTTATTTAAAATATTTTCTAATATTTGTAGCATTCACCAGAAATTTTAAATAGTTTTATTTTGTGAAAGTAAAACTGTGATGACGTGAAAGTTTCAGTTGTTAGGCTTTCTATATGTAGGAGGTGTTGGCAGAAACTGAATCTCTCAAATCAGGGGTAAATACGAACTAGGCAACCGTCAGATTCGCCCATTGATATATATCAATGGTTCCGCCAAGTTTTACAAAAATGCAAACTAACCAGTAGCCAATCAGGTGCACAGAAAGATTGCATTTTTACAGCTAAACTTTTTATAAGCACGCCACACTTGGCCCGCCTGCTGATAAGAACAGCCAAGTGGCATGATTATCACTTGCAACATCCGTATTTGTTCCAGAACGTTCCAGCAAGTATCTGCGCGCGGAAGATTAACACCTCCTAGATATACAATGCCTCTGAACAGAAACTTTTAATTTCACAAAGTAAAACTATTCAAAGTTTGTATTAAATTTACACCCGCATAAAACATTTTAATGATTGAAGGTATAAAATTTAATTTTACGACAAATAGGAAATTTTAACTATCATTATTATATAATATGATATAGAAATAGATCATAATAAATTATTTTTTATCGGAAAGGTATTTTAATTTTTATCTTTAACTTAAGATATTTTCTAAAATTTGTATCATTCACCAGAAATTTTAAATAGTTTCACTCTGTGAAATAAAACTATGATAACGTCATCTTAGAAGATCAGTAATGACGCAAAAACTTCTGTTCTCGGGCCTTCTAAATCTTGGAGGTGTTGTTAAGATGCATCGATCGTTCATGTTCTCAACTGAAAAAAACAAAATATTGGAATTATTTTGCCGGTCTTGTGATGCAATCCAAATAAAATCACGTACTTGTTTAAATATGAGATGGCAGCATTTCATTCAGACTTAATTTGCTCTAGAATTGGGAGGGATGACTTATATTAAAGCTTTCTTTTGTTATACTCACTACACGTGTTTTGTGTTCACAAGAAGAAGCTTAGCAAATTTTCTTTAAATCAGGAAATTTAAAATAGATTGGAACGTTACTATTGAAATTACGATAACGGGTTGAAAATAATACGGTTGTTTTGTTGGCACACGCACACAAACACATACAAAAATAAATATGAGAGAGATGGGAAAACGGTAGATCACCAAAAGAATAGTACTTTGTGTCTAAATAACTTTCCTGGAATGTATTTAGACTTTAAAAAATGGGGTTAAATTTAAGAACATCCTGAAATGCAATGTTACTGTGTGACAAGTTTTACAGTTGTTATGCAAGTATAGAGATGGACCTATTCTTTTTGCGCAACAGGGATTTTACGAGACGTGCAAAGCTTTGTAGCTCTTTAGCGAGACGAGACAGGCCTATTTTCCGCTACTCGCCCACTATAAAAGATAGAAATAAAAATACATTACCTTTTTACCACGAAAAATTTTTGCTTTAAAAGCACTGAAAATTATTTATATCTCGAATATCCATCTGTCTTAATCATGAAAGTATAACTAGTGATTGTTAAAAGCACTAAGTATATTACTGCCTACCACTCATTCGCTTCTGAGAAAAATATTTTAAAGTTTAGAAACCTGAGTCTTTATCAAAAGACTTAATGAGAATTGCAGTTTCTAAGAATTTATCCTTATTTCAGTGAAAATAACTCGAGAAGTCCGCAGATAACTTCCCAGAAAATTCCTCCAAAACGTGCAGATACGAATACAGGGACATTTTTAGAAATCAAAAAAACTTTTTTTAACATATTATAGTACTTTCTAGAGATTCGTGGCAACGCAATCGTCAGAACCACCATCGGTCTCAGAGATTTACTAAGAATGCATTTAAAATATTTTAGCGTACTGTGGGTAAAAAATTTTCTTAAAGGAATTGTAAAGTGCATTTCTTAGGCCTCTATACAGGATATGAGCAAAAAATAAAAATGAGAAATGTGGAGATACTTAACGAATAACGAGAATTACCTATTTTTGCAGGACAAAGAGCTGCACACATTTACAGAAGATAATCAACTAGTTTTTCGAAACAGTAATTTTCGGTTTAGAATATTGCATAGTTTTGCGCTCAGCATATAAGTTAGATCAACACCTCCTAGATATACAATGCCTGAGAACAGAAACATTTACGTCGTCACTGGGTCCACTAAGATGACGTTATCACACATTTCATTTCCCAAAGTAAAACTATTCAAAGTTTCTGGTTTATTTACTCCTGCATAAAGCAATTTAATGATTCAAGATAGAAAATTTAATTTTAGGACAAATAGGAATTATTAACTATCACTAATTTTGTAATATGATATAGAAATAGATCATAATAAATTATTTTTTATCAGAAAGGTATTTTAATTTTATCTTTAACTTAAGATATTTTCCAAAATTTGCATCATTCACCAGAAATTTTAAATAATTTTACTTTATGAAAGTAAAACTGTGATGACGTCATCTTAAAAGCCGTAGTGATTTCGCAAAAGCTTCTGTTCTCAGGCCTTCTATATCTAGGAGGTATTGGTTAGATGCATTTAGAAAAATATGCAACAAAAATATGCTGCTTAGAAAGTGTTAAAAATATTCCGTCAAAGTTGGCAACTATGTAATTGGCGCTGGTTGTTTGAAAAAGAATTGCGTGTATCCCACCAGCTGTTGAAAGATGTGTGTGGTTGAGATTTGTGTAGCATATACAGCGTTTTCAAATTTTACTGATTATAACTAACCACTTTTGCAAACAGCATATTTTTTAAAATATTTTTATAAACTTTTTAACCAATTAACTTTTTACGCTAAGACGTCTTGCTATACTCTAAGGCGAAAGTTACTGTTTACAAAAAGTGCTGAATTATATTCCGTAACGGTTGGCGTCAGCGTGCACATTTTTTTTACGTTGGGCACCTGTCGTTTATAAGCGTTTGCCACTACTGAGGCCGGAATTACTGGCCACCTATAGGCACGTATAAGTGGACCAGCGTTCTATGAGGAGATGGATGAAATGACACCCAAGCCCCAATCAGCGAATCAATTCCGAACCCTTGGTGTAGTAGAACAGTTCTTTAGCCTTTACATTACCCGTGCGGCGCATATACATTGTATATGTCTGCATAAACTGCATATACCATACATATGTTACAAAATTATACATCAGTAAAAAAGTAAAAAATATACTGCCCATTGTAATATGTATTTTGCATTCATCTAAAGGATAATATTTGCGGACACTTGAAGTCAAGGCATTGGCCACTACTAAGTCCGGATGTGTTAGCCACTTTATTTTAGGGGCACCCTAGAGTATATCTAAGTTGCTCCCTAAATAGGGGCTGGCGAATTGACAATGAAACCCAAGTCGGGAGTCGAACCCGAGTTCGTAGTAGAATGCGGTACGCTAATCACCCGTCAACCAAGGTGAGTGTGTTGAAAGTAGGTGGATTTATTATTATTATCCTACTGATTAAGTGACGATTTAAATATTGTAATCTCATCAACACTCATTTTGTTAGACTTAATTTCGTACTATTCTCATTTAGTGAAATTCAGTAAATATATTTATATGTTTACTGATGGTACATATTTATATGTTTACTCATATGTTGTAACCGTGCGATAATCAGGTCCTGTTAACTAACTGCTCACAAGTAACTTCAATATAAGGGCTAGAATGTAGTTCGTCTTCAATATCGAAATTTCTAGCTTCGAACTTCTGCAACCAACTTGAACAGCATCTCAAGAAACGATTGATTCCATGGGCATCTCTTTCTATTTGCAAGGAGGGAGAGATGGCCCCTCCTAGCTACTGTATTACCGTTTTGATTTACGTTCCGGTGTAACTTAGAAGTACACGCTTAAACCTATTGAGTAAAATAATAATCAAACGGAGTATATTTTTACTCAATTATTGACTTCAAACAGCCATTCTCCCGATTGAGTAAAATTTGCTCCATTAATCGACAAATATCAATGGAGCGAAAAATTCTCAATTTTTGAGCATTATACAACAGCTCCATTTAGGCTAAATAATAATCAAAAATGAGGAGTGTCTGTCCGTTTTTGATTAATATAACTTTACACAATTATGATTATTATTTAAGCTATAGAATGAGCGTTTTTACAAAATCAGACCTTTTTTAATTAATATATCTGTACTCAATTAATATTATTATTTTAAGCCAGAAAAAGGGTGCCTTATGAAAATTTGCTGTTTTTGATTGATATATTGAATGATTCGTTTTCTTCATTTTTTATTATCAGAGCTGTAATCTATGATTATAAGCCCGAGAAAATAAATTTTAAATCAAGGCAAATGCATTACATATATCTTAATACACAATAAAAAAGTATTTTTTTAATAAATAGAATATAATTTCACTATAGTCTCTAGTTATAAAACGAATTCACAGTACAGTCGGAATACACAAATGCAATCATGGTTAAACCAGCTGTAAGATTTAATTAAAGCAGCAACCAAATTTATTTACATGAAAAAGGTAAAATAGTACTTACTCACTTGACTGAAGATATCATAACTTCATTTTTTTTACAAGAGCGACGATTTTTATAATCCAATCGTAAGGAACTATGTCCATTAAAACAAAATTTTTACCGAAAGCATCCTCTCCACATTAAGGTTGAATTTATTTCACAACTCTGAATATGAAAAAGATGTATTTGGTATTCGGATATAAAATAAAATTATCACCGTTCTAAAGTATCATCAGGTATCCTCTTCAGAAACTCTTTTAATTCATAATT
Organism: Cheiracanthium punctorium; assembly: GCA_038373885.1. NCBI lineage: Eukaryota > Metazoa > Arthropoda > Arachnida > Araneae > Cheiracanthiidae > Cheiracanthium > Cheiracanthium punctorium. The sequence goes on along the minus strand of JAWZYV010012223.1, from coordinate 216,320 downwards.
TGATAAAGACATGTTTGCTCTTCGATGCTCGCTGCAACAAAGAATATAAATAACCACTGCGTAAGCCATACGATTCCCGCGTTGTGTTGTCTGTGGTGATTATGTTTATGTACCGTTTTCCGTTAAGGTCACGTGATAGAAATAGGATATCTTACTACGCATTTTTCGTGGGGGAGAGACAGAATTCTCAAATAGACAAGATTTTAGTGAAAAATGGAGTATAATAGGATCTAGCGAATCCTGAGCATTGAGGGGAATTGAGGAGATAGCAAATTATTATCTTTAATGAGTATTTTTTAGCGTAAAAGGATTTAAATAAGCCGATAAGAAATTTAATCAGTAAAGGAGTGTTAGTTTTAATCAATAGATTTAAGCGTGTAGTTCAACACTAAAATCTAGTATATTTCTGGGGCAGGACCCTTGACTTGTCCCTCTCCCCTAGATACAATCACACGGCCGCCCATGATTGACACTTAAACTTTACACGTTTTTCAGTGGTATTCAGTCGCACTGAGTTTGTGACGGAACTTATTGTACATAATTAATTTTAACTGTTCATGTTATTAAGCACTTTTTTGACTCAAAAGGCAAAAAAGATGACAAATAAATTACACTGTTGTGAAGATCAAATTTTCACAGCTTTCGAATGCAAAAACCCGTTTCTCGAAAAGTTAACAACCACAGAACTCACAGCTGTTGGCGCGAAGATATATGTCCTTGCCGGAAAACTTTTTACTCAACCTGATGTAGACATTAACATGATTATATTAAACTTGCATATAAAAAATGTGTTCGCGTAATTTAAAATTTGTATATTTCTACAACGCTATTCTTACAACTCTTCGTTGTAAATTCCACATACAAGTTAAATAGCATGGATAATTGACATACTTCTGTTTAAACTTGATTGAGGAATGAAATTTACATATAATTTGCGAAAGCATCAAGAAAATATTTATTTGATTTCCTTTAAAAAAATAAAAAACACTAAAATGGGCAAGAGTAGGTTTAACTTAGTATGCTTATTATGAAAACATGGATTTTTTCAGATACACAGAGGTATTAAAGACCTATTAATGAGCAATTTTACAAGTAGTAAATTAAAATTAATGATATTTCAGCAAAATATTAACAATCACAAAACATCAATCAGCATAGAGGCACTTGCGTTCTAATAATTGGCCAATGTTGTTCTCTATGAAGGGACGGACAAACTGACAACCAAGCTCAAGTCAGGAGTCGAACCCGATCCCATAGTATAAGGGGATACTAGGGTCAAAAGAAACAAGGCTTAAATGTAACATTTCATATTTAATGCATGATGTTACTCTTACAACAGTCAAGAGTTGCCAGCATGGTCCAGCGTCCTCTAATAATTCCAAGACCAGATTCGAAGGTGCCAGATACGATAAACATGTAAAAATTACGAATAATTCACAAGTTTTTTTCTTAATCTATTGCTGTTTTCCCTCGACTGCATAAGGTGAAGCTCGGAGACTATTTTACGTTTTGGTCCCCCAAATATGTTAATACAGCCCTCCACAAAAAGGCAGCTGTTTACCTATTTTGTAATGCTTTTAGTGTTTTAAAATTTTTTCTATACATTTCAAAAGGAATATAGGTTTATTTTTTGTGCCACCCAGGTGGCTAGAATCATTCTATCATACCTTGGGTCCGGGTCCGATTCCCGACTTGGGCTTGGATGTTTATTTCTCCTTCCATTCATAGGGGACAAGGCTGGCCGCCCACTAGGTGCCCCCACACCGTCATAGTAAAATGCCCAGTGATTCGGACTTTAATAGTGACAAAATACTTCATGAAAGTGCCCGGGCGTTGAAAAAGAAGGGTTTGTAGGAGTAGACCCTACAGTTAAAAAAATAAATTGAAATATTTTGAGTCCTTTACATAATTTTCTTGTTTTTTCAAATATTTTAAAAGCCTTGAGTTATTCGAAGTACTTTAAACCTTAACTGCAGCTCTTTAAAGCTAAGAATCATAATAAATTCCCCTCGTAAATGCGTCGTTCAGTTAGTAGAGTAGAGTCTTTCAAACGTTGTTATTCAGATGCTGAAACCGATTGCAGTGCGTATCAATACTTAACAACCTACAACGTTCACGTAAGCGTCCTTTAATATCAATGATCTTTTTGAGTCGCTTGTTTTATTCAGCTATTTATCTCAGATCTTGAACAGAGCAATCGTTCATGGTCAGAAGATACCCAAATCTATTTTTAATCCGAGTTTTTCTTCCATGTTTATTATGTTGTAAGCATATTATGTGAATGTTTGGATGGTTGATAGTGTGCTATTAATAGTTTACGCAAAAGTGAATCAAGTGGTAACGAGAAATGCTTCAAATGAATTTAGTGGTCCAAAGTGACTTACTTCAAGAGGGCATGTAGTTAAATTCTACAATTCATTTTCTTCTACCAAAAGATAGCATTTCAGTGAATAAATATGTTTAATTCTGCTTAGTTTTTAACGGCTTAAGAGCTGTGCATTATTCATTCTTTTTCATTACACTTTTTAAAAAATGTTTGCATTAAAAAAGGGGGATGGGGTATATTTGAAAATAGAAAAGTATTATTATTTTTACTATCAGGTTAGTCATTACATAATCATGTGCTTGTTCAGCACATACAGCGTCTAAGTACAAGAACAATTATACGATTAATGTAAGACAAAAATGTAGTAAAAGCGACATTCGAAACAGTTTACTTCCTGAGGAATTTTATAAGAAATGGATGCTAGAAAGGTTTTTTTTTTTTTTTTTGGGGGGGGGGTTATGATTTTTTAATGGGGGGAGCCATTTTCCAATTGTATTGTATGGTGGCAAAGCTTTTTCCAATTGTATTGTATGAGGCAAAGCTAGTAGAGGGCTATCCGTCAAGGGGAGTGCCTTGGATGGAGGATTTCTAAAGGTGTTCTAACGCATATTCACATTACATACGGAGAAAACCGCCCGAAACTCCGGACCGTTAGGTCGACGGCCACGCGATAGAGACCGAACCCGGGACCTTCGCACTATTAACCAAGCCACTTTCCAAAATACATATTTTTGAAAGAACAACAAACTTAATCAACATATCTAACAAAGGCTTTTCTATTTTAAAAAATAAAAATGTATATTACGAATAAGTCTTGAAAACCCAATTTCATGTTATTTTACTGTTTGTGTTCCATTGTAATGATGACATCAATTAAACTCATCTTGCAGTTTCGTGCCCGCTTCTAAGTAAATAGTAATTCCAATCTTTAAAATCCTTTATCATACTGCATGCAAATATTTTCTATGATTACCTCATCACAAAAAGTGTTTTTAACCACTCTATAAATAACATCTTAAAATGAGACAGTAATTGAAGAATTGTTCTTAAATAGTTCCGAGCACGGAAACTTAAATCTATGTAGAACAAACGTTATTGATTTGAAACTATTCTTCACTACGAAAACTTATATTTAATTCAACACGCCCTCCCCTCCGTCAGTTTCGCTGCATTGTAGATGTGCAAAATGGATTTCCTGAACCGAGGTTTGGAACTTACTCAAAACATCTTACTTTTTTCTCTCTGACGTAAATATTCAAGATAACTCTGACGTAGATGAGTTTGCGATGAATAATTGATGCGTCGAATAGAAGTTAACGTTGTGCTGCCTAAAATAATAGAAGACAGATTTACTGTTAGAAAATATTTGATGCCATTGGGGATTTTCTAATATTAAGCATCATTATCAAAGAAAGAAAGAAAAAAAGAAAAATGTTTTAGCGATAAAACTGCACGCAGCAGTTCTTAATGTGGCACTTAAATTATCGCTAAAATGTTCAAAGAGGGAAAGTGCCGAATGTTCCTGTGTGTTTAGCAAGAAAATAAAAATCAGTTGGGGTCATCATTTGTAACGGCTCTAAGTTAAAGCAGTGAATCCCAATCTCCGATACCTCAAGTAATTCAAAAGTAATTCATGTGTTACTAATAATAATAATAATAATAATAATAATAATTTGTACATTTCTACTAAAGTACTATGCTTTTAGAAGAAACCTGGGGGATGAGCTATGGGGGGGTAGGGGCATCCCTCCGAAATTTGGATTTTTGTTAATTGGGTGTCAATAATCAAGCTTTTTTGTGAAAAAAAATCTACCATTTCCACCTTTGGGACCCTTTTTTATCTTTACTTACTTCTTCCCTGAAATAGGAACCTGCAGAATTAGAAAATGCTTTAACTCTGTGATTATACTAATAACTGACACAAAACTGCAAAAATCACAATAGTAAGAAATTAGACATATCCTATTGAAATACTACCGGCTAGCAATTTAAAATCACCTCAATTGTCAGTCTTTGGAAATGCTCTCAACTTTCAAATTAAACTAAATGTCTACATTTGTCTAGTCTACATTTGTCTAGTCTACATTTTTTACTTGCTACTTTAACATACATATGTATTTTTATAAACATTTATTCGATACAACTTTATTTGTCAGACATTCAACTCTCTCCCATGAATAAAAAAAATATTGTGATGGTGCAATATATGAAAGGATACCTTAGAACTGCTATGCCAGTTAAACATAGAAAATACATTCTGAGTAAGCAAGAATTTTACTAAAACGTTTGCCAAAGCACGTAGGAATATGCGACTTCTGCGCGTTGTATTTAGGTATGTAATGGTATGAGGAAAGTTTGCCAATATATATATGAGTGTCCGTGTGTGTTACGTTTATTGATTTATTTACGAAACAAGATGATTACTGTGTTGTATCGCTTCTTTTTTTTCTTTAATTACACTTCGGTTTGAAAATATAATGTACATTAGGTTTTACCACTTCGTAAAATTTACTTTCTCTCTCTGTCTCTAAATTCGTATCTAAACTTTGCAATGTAATCCTTTATAAGTATTTCATTTATATTTACGATTTTAAGGTGATGCTGATGTTTGAATTATTTGCAATTGAAGTGAAAAAAAACCTTTTGTTTCCTTAATTAAATCGTCTTTATAAATTCTCGGTAAGTTAGTAGCTTCAAAGTAGAGTTATTGTTCATTTTATTGGCATTATCATACGTCTGAATTACTTTTTAAAAAATTCGATATTGTATGCAACAGTTTTAGAATGAAATTATGTGTTTGTCGTTTTAAGTGTTCATGGTAAAGAAAAAAGTTAAAGCAACGTGTTCCACTGTTGATAAACCTAAAACCTCGTGTATCATATCCAGTCACTACATTGTAAATCTCAAAGCTAAGCATGGGACGCCTATGTAGGGGAACAGCTAGGGTTCTTCCCGGCCGTCTATATAGTGAACGTTTTTTAGCGTACTGAACTTTTCTGTATTTTTTATTTTGTACTAAAGCTTGAAAGCCCAAAAAGATAATACCCCTCCTTAAAAGTACAGAGATCAGAGTTGGCAACTGCTCCGGAATCTAACTAACCACTTTTTTCAAACAGTTATTTCTTTTATAGATTTTTTTCGAAATAGTTATCAGACGCCTCGCTTAACATGGAAATTTTGCGATAAATTAAATCGAAAATTAACCGCTTTATTACAGTAGATTATTTAGCGGTGCAGTTGGCAACTCTGCTGATATGGACGCCTTGAAGTTCTTATCTTGGATTATAGGAGATTAGCAGTAAATGTAACAAAAGGTCTTGATAAGAACCAAATGTACTTTTTTTTTTAATTTCGAGGAATTGGGGCATCGGAGGATAACGGGGGAGGGGTGGGGTGTCACCTCAACTTTGTCTAAAAAATCATGAATTTTAAAACCTCTTTTAAAAAACCTGTAAAACTTTAAAGTTCTTGATTTTGAACATGCTATGTACTCCTGCAAAATTTTAGGTCACGCAACTATTGTTTCCAGGCATTCAATTGCTTTGCGGCCACGACGTACAAAGACGACAGGACTATAACCGTCAAACCACACGGACGGTGAAAGAAAAACAGTAATAGATTTAATGGATGTGGTTTGTCGGTTACCGAAATGGGAAGCGAAGACTAGACACGGAGTAAGCTTGGTTCCAACTCTCCTGAAGACCTTGGAGATGGCCTTAAAGCAGCTATCTGTCTATCAAGAGAGTCCCAGAGATGCTCTATCGGATTCAGGTGTGGAGATTGAGCTGACCATTCCATTCGCTCTAAACCAAGACCCTTAAGATATTCCGCAACAACTACAGCTCGGTGAGGTCCTGTATTATTATCCATCAGAATGAAATCATTGCCAGTTGCACCGGCATATAGGTGGACATAGGGATCAAGCATCTCATACCGATATCTCACACCAGCCAGAGTTCCTCATTGGAACACATACATGGTCAGGTCGGTGTGACCACCAATTGAGATCCGTGACCGAAACCATTATTGCACCACATCGGAAACTATGTCTTTCAACAGTGCTGGACATACTATATCTGGTGCTTTGATCCCTCCAGATCAGCAAACGCCCTGAATCGCGCTCCAATGTGAATCTGTACTCGTCTGTAAAGAGTACAGAAGCCCATTGCTGTCTGGTCCAGGAAACGAGTTCTCTTGCCTAAGATAAGCGGGCCCTTCTCTGTCGTCTGTTGAGGGGGACACACACATCTGGTCTCCTTTCATAGAGACCTGCATTGTGAAGACGCCTTCGCACCGTACTAGTGGATATTCTTCTCCCTGATGCTACAACGTGGTTAGCAAAAGCTGCGGGTATTGTAATTCGTGGGTTTACAAAAAAAATCCAGAACTAACCTTCATAAACTGCATTATTCACTGAAATAAACGAAAAATCAGTGCCTTTTATGGAACTTTTAGAAAAAACCTTTATTAATATGTAACTGCACAACAAACATTTTTAAAGTGGGACACATTCTGCAAATTTTTCTATTTTTATGACTTTTTTTACAAACAGTTCGTAACTGATACAGGTTTATTGTTCATTACAATGTATAGTACCAATTGTTAAGAGGCGTCCTAAGAAGTCCCTGATATAATTAATTTTATTGTACTTAAGGAATGAAATCGCTTGATGTTTTCAAACTAGTTTTAAGACCTTGTGCAAATGTAATAATTTCTCCCTGGAACTGTATAGTCGTACTGATACACCTGTTTTTATACTGTTTACAGGTTTTTTTTCGAGCAAGTGAAGGTGTTTATCTTCAGGGGAAGATGCTTTGAATGAGGCGCAGTCTAAATCCGTAGGGTTCTGTCTGCAGTTTATTTATATTCTACAAAGTCCTTCTAACTCCTGATCCATCTCACAATCAATAAAAACAAAAGTATTGTTAGATTGTGCAGTTTTTTGTTATGACATAGAATTTACAGCGATAAATTAAATCCCTTGTGGCTTAAATATAAATATTAAGGGAAAAGAGGGAGGATTGAAGGATTTCTAATTTGCATTCCCATACTGTAAATATAGTGGGTTATATAACAATAGTTTTCATGGATAGATTCCGTATATTAAAAGATTAAAATGATAAGATTCTGTATAGTTTTTGTCTTTTTAGAAAAGAGATTGACAAATTTTGGCACTTCCCCACCCCCCAATATATATATATGTATATATATATATATATACATGTATATATATATGTATATATATATATATATACATGTATATATATATGTATATATATATATATATATATATATATATATGTATATATATATATATATATGTGTGTGTATATATATATATTCATATATATATATATATATATATATATATATCCTTATAAATAAAAATGAAATTCTGTTTGTTTGTTTGTTTGTTTGTTTGTTTGTTTGTTTGTGGATTTGATTCGTATACAAATCCACAAAAATGGACCTATCAGCCTGAAATTGGGCACAGATGTGTAAAATAATATAGAATAAAAGATAGTCCACTTTAAAACTTTGAAAGTCCACCCGTTCCCGGAATTTAAGAGATTTTTTATGTTCTCCACGCAAAAAGCTTTCCGTAATTGTAACCCCTGTAGTCAAAAAAGCGTGAAATAAGGATCGTGGTTGCCATGTGTGGCGATTTTGCCGAATAAAATGTTTTAAATTCTCAAAGTAAAAATAAAAGAATAATAATTTTTTTTTTTTTTGTTAGTTTATATTCGTAATGTTATTTTTTTAAAAATATAATATCGTGTGCATGGGAAATCGGAGCAGGAATGAAATGTTTTATACGCAAAACAATAAGAATTGAAGATTTCCGAGGCTAATATGTTAAAATTTTTTAGTTTGGCGAAAAAATAAAATGGCTCAAATGCCGAGAAAGTGAGTTCTAGCGGTTTACACTGTTTCCGGCTTGGCGCAATTTACTGAGAGCTTAAGGAAACGGATTTTTGAAAACAAGTGCAAAGGTTTTATTAGAATACAGCGTTAAATTTTAATGATCCGTGCGGAAATAATGCAGTTATTAAGGGATTTCAAGCGATCTATCTTCAGCATTCTCGCCAATTGAGTGCATTGATTTTAGTTGGGGGAAATCCGCCAAATTTCAGAAAATTGAAATCTTCGCATTTAGTACATCGAGGTAACGATGAATGAAACATGTTATAGTTGATAATTTAAAAAATGAGGCTGTATTAAGGGATTCCACTTTTCAAAAAAATGCCTGGCGGTCGAACCATTTCCCATTTTGATTGCTGCTAAGTCAATGCTTCGAATGATTCCCTGAAAAAACTCTTGCAAAATGGCGTATGTTGGCACTTTGGTGAGGCTTAGATTTGAAACTGGATTTTATTTGAGACTGGTATCTATATTAATAAAACAATGTGTGTAAACTGTTTGTTTGTCTGTGTCTCGCGTAGCTCGCAAACGGGTGATCGTAGACCTACCAAATTTTGAACGGAAATTCTCCATGACAGGTCCCGACACACCTCGAAGCGATTTTTTCAAAATTCGAACTATTTTAGGAAATATCGATAAAAACGTATCGCAAAAGGCTAATTTTTGCTTTCCGCCATTTCGTAATTGTAACCCCACAGTGCATTAAGCGACAATTAAGCTTATATAGGTTGCCACATTCGGCAATGCCACATTCGGCAGTTCATTAAATGATTCAGACTCTTGAAGTAAAATTAAAAGAATAACGATTTTTTTTTATTTTGACTAGATTATTTGTAAGGTTGTTTTTAAATTAAAATATCGTGTGCATGTGAAATCAGAGCGGGAATGAAATGATTTATACTCAAAAGAAAAATAGAATTTGGAAATTTTCCGAAAATAAATGTGCAACTTTTTAATTGGGCGAAAAATAAAAGGGGTTGATGTCCGATTTTGTGGAGGATTCTAACGCTTGGCGCTATTTATCGTAATTTAATCGTCTGCTATTTGGGTTATGAATACACCTGCGTATAAGTTTTTGAAATTTTCATTCAGTTGGAATTGTGCATTTTTCTGAGCAGCTTTTCTGCATCTATTTCTAATATATTACATCCAGAAAAAAGGATGTTAGAAATATCAATTTTAATTTTGTTTAATCACACTCATGAATAATGATACACTTTCCAACTTAATAAAAGAAGGAACGAAAATAGGGAAGACCCATGGATTATAACTCTTTTTATATATAGCACTTTAGTGCGTATTTAAAATCTGAAAGTGTGTCAGATTTTCTATGATTCTAGCGCTTGGCGCAATTTAATGAGAGGGTATTTTTAAAAACAAGCGTAGGTAATCTTATAAATAAAAATCAAATTCTGTTTGTCAATTTGTTGATTTGGGTAGTATACAATTCCACAAAAATGGACCTGTCAGCCTGAAATTTTACACAGATATATGTAAAATAATATAGAATAAATGATAGTCCACTTTAAAACTTTGAAAGTCCATCCGTTCCCAGAATTTAAGAGATTTTTTATGTTCTCCACGCAGAAAGCTTTATGTAATTGTAACCCCTGTAGTGAAAAAAGTGTGTGAAATAAGCATCTTGGTTGCCATGTGTGGCGATTTTGCCGAATAAAATGTTTTAAATTCTTAAAGTGAAAAGAAAAGAATAATAATGATTTTTTTAGTTTATATTTGTAAGGTTATTTTTTTAATTATAATATCGTGTGCGCATAAGAAATGAGAGCAGGAATGAAATGTTTTATACGCAAAACAATGAGGATCGAAGATTTCCGAGACTAATATGTAAATTTTTTTAGTTTGGCGAAAAATAAAATGGCTGATAGGCCGATTTTTAGAAAGTGAGTTCTAGCGGTTTGCACAGTTTTAGGCTTTTTGGCACAATTTACTGAGAGCTTAAGGGAATAGCATTTTTGAAAACAAGTGTATAGGTTTTCTTAGAATACAGCATTAAATTTTAACTATCCGTGCAGAAATAATGCAGTTATTAGGGCATTTCAAGCGATGTAGCTTCAGAATTCTCGCCAATTGAGTACATTGATTTAACTTGGGGGAAATCCGCCAAATTTCAGAAAATTGAAATCTTCGCATTTAGTACATCGAGGTAACGATGAATAAAACATGTTATAGTTGATAATTTAAAAAATGAGGCTGTATTAAGGGATTCCACTTTTCAAAAAAATGCCTGGCGGTCGAACCATTTCCCATTTTGATTGCTGCTAAGTCAATGCTTCGAATGATTCCCTGAAAAAACTCTTGCAAAATGGCGTATGCTGGCACTTTGGCGAGGCTTAGATTTGAAACTGGATTTTACTTGAGACTGGTATATATAATAAGACTGGTTATAGATAAAAATGAATGTTGGTATGTGTGTAGGAGGTTGAAAAACTCAGCACCGTTTCACCGATCACCATGAAATTTGGTTCACCTAAGTCTTTTATCATGGAGAAGGTTTTTATGCTATCCGTTTTCCTCTAACTTGCCACTAGCTGGCGCATCAGAACGTCAAATTCTATTCCGTTTAGCCGTTTGCTATGCGAATATCGTCCAACCAATTTCTATGAAATTTGGTACACGCGGATATTAGAACACGGAGAATATTTTTCACTATCCATTTGCTGTAACTTACCGCTAAATAGCGCTGCAACGCATCAACTTCTATACCGTTCGACCGATCGGCATAAAATTTTTTATACTTACACATTTGAGCACGAAGAATATATTCTAACTGTGTTACTTTTGATGTTACTCACCACTAGGTGGCACTGCAATGCATTATTATTTTAACTCGCCACTAGATGACGCTGCAGCAGGCCAAATTTTTGACCATTCAAACGGTGGCTATGAAAATCAGTACTCATAGCTATTTGAACAATGAGAATATTTTGGCGTTATCCATTTTCCTATAACTCGCCACATGACGGCGCTGTAGCAAATCATTACTTTAATTAACCACTAGATGGCCCTGCAGTGTATCACTTCTTGACTGTGCGAATGATCGCTATGGAAATAGGTATACATAGATATTTGAACACGGGGAAGAGTTTGGCACGATCCACTTTCCTATAACTTGACACTAGATGTCGCGTCAACACATGAACTTCAGGACTATTCAGCCGATCGTCATGAAAATTCGTATGCATCGATATCTGAATGCGAAGAATATTTTCGCCGTATCCGTTTTGCTAAAACTCGCCACTAGATTGCGCTACGCCGCATCGCCTTCTGCACCATAAAAACGATTGCCTTGAAATTCAGTATGCATGATTATTGAACACAATATAACGCGATATCCATTTTGCTATATCTCTTTAAAACAATAAATATTAATCACAACAAATATTAATGTCAAAAAGTCCATTCATTCCCGTGCGAAGAACGGGTACTTCAGCTAGTATATATATATATATATATATATAATATATAATAGCTTACTTACGTAAAGTGAAATCCCAAGATAATCCAATGATAAAGTGAAAAAAATATAAAAAATAAAGTAGATTAAGACTATAGATTAGAATTTTAATAAGTAAGTTGGATATCGGGGAGAGAAAACATTTACGTAAAAGCCATTTGATAGGTGTAGTAAATCACTGAAATGCATAAATAGGAGAGATTTAAATCACATGAACTTAAAAGCGCAAGATGCAGCTATTTTAAGACATGTAGAGATTAGGATTAAAGTATATTACCTAATATTGGCGATATTTTTGGATTTATGCATTTAACAGTAGACAAGTATAATATAGAAAAATATTCTGAAAGATTAGCGCATAATTCAGCATAATAAAACAGAATAGTATATAATATATAATAGCTTACTTACGTAAAGTGAAATCCCAAGATAATCCAATGATAAAGTGAAAAAAATATAAAAAATAAAAAAGTAGATTAAAACTATAGATTAGAATTTTAATAAGTAAGTTGGATATCGGGGAGAGAAAACATTTACGTAAAAGCCATTTGATAGGTGTAGTAAATCACTGAAATGCATAAATAGGAGAGATTTAAATCACATGAACTTAAAAGCGCAAGACGCAGCTATTTATATATATATATATATATATATATATATATATATATACACATACATATATATTCCATGTCCAGGACGTATCCAGGAAAAAAAGTCGAAGGGTGTAAAGACACAAATTTTCACAAAAAGACTACATCATTATCATTTTGTTAACAAAAATAGAAATTTCGGGGGGGGGGGGGGCGTGTTCCATACCGCCTGAACCCGGTTTAATACGTCCTTGCCGTGTATTTAGGAGTAATACAAGAAGTTTGTTCTACTTATCGAATATTCTAAACGATCCACTTTCTTTTTTATGAGTATGAATAAGTATTTTTCTTGAAAAAATAGGTCGAATAATTTAATTTATAAGAACATTTCTCACACTAGAACAACGCTCTGTTTTAAAAACCTGAATGTACTATTTTTGATTCTTAATTTTGATAGCTTTGCATTTAAATCGAATACTTTGCATACTATTTTCACAGCTGCCAACTACTACGGAACATAATTAACCAGTTTTTGTAAACAGTATAATTCTTTAAGAATTTTTTTCAAAATAGAACCCATACCTCACGCGAAGTGATAAAAATTGTTTTGCTATATTTTAAGCCGGAAATTCTTGTTTACAAAAAGTGGTTAATTATATTCCGTAGTAGTTGGCAGCTCTACTATTTTAGTAACTTTGTAACTTATTTTCAATAATTACCCATTGAACTACTTAATATTTATTTTTTATTAAAGCGGAATTCGGAAGAATTTCGTTTAATTTAAATGATATTTTCTCCTCATTTAAAGTTTTAAATGAATCTAAATCCATCTTAAGACTCATACAAGCATTCTCTTTTCTATTCGGTAATTAGTTTAAATGTTTTTCTATTACAGGAAATATTTTACTTTCTGTAGCAACACAATTAAACTTAATAAAAGGGCGATAATTAGATTTATTCAAATCGCATTGTTCTAAAAACCGAAAAACTGAATATACTTTATTTCCATTTAAACTCTTTAAAAATATTAAATGACATTGTAGCTGATAGAGTTGAAAATATGGTGGAGAAATAAGTTTATTAAAAATAAGGTTTTTCAGGTTAACATAAAAAAAAGAACCTGAAAAAAAAATTTTTTTTTAATCAAAATTCTTTTGAATGTAGTTCGTATTTCATAACGTTGCCAATTTACTCATGATTGAGAAATTTTATCATGTTTATTAGTATTTTTGCAGTAAAGATGTAAATAGAATAATTAAATTACGTTTACGAGAGCTGCATAAAAACTAAAAACAAATCTCAGAAAATAACTGTTTTAATCATTCGAGGAATCTAAAGGTCGTAGGAAAAGTATTTAAAAAAAAAATTCATGGAATTTGAGAATATGGAACCAATTAATTCTGATAATACTTCGCTTATATAAGTAATAATAATAAAAAGGCTTTCGAAATTAGATATCTCAAATTCTACTTACATCACAAAAGCTTCCTAACAAGTGCTTATTTTAGAAACCGAAAGAAGACGTGAAAAAAAAAAAAAAGACTTCCAATTGAAACTCTATTCTCCCAATGAAATCAAAAGTCTTCTCTAAAAAACAATTCTCTTTTTCAGATGCTGACCATTTGTTATTACCGATTTATTCTAGAAATTTCTTCAAAAGACAGATCGTTGCGTCATGCAGTCGTTGTCTCATGACATCGATTTTAGTGAAAAACACTCTGTTTTCTAAGACACATGATATGGTTTAAAAGAGGAATAATTTTCCAGGAATTCAAAAATATTATGACAAATAGATTTTTTCGGAGTTTTTTTAATGTTTGAACTGATGATGATGTTATAGTAATTAAAACAACTCGTGGTATAGGTACAGAAACTCGAAATTTTTGAATGGCAACACCTTTTTTCCGTCGCAAAATTCTCGGCGCAAGCGAAAACATTAAAGAGAGTTGGAACGTTACGTGTACCACAAAATATGGACGCGTTATGTCAACGCCTCCTAAATATAGAAAGCCTTACAACTCCTACGTCACCAAGCTTTGACGTCACCACCAGACCTACATTTAAAAGTTTTGTTTTCACAAAATAAAACTGTTAAAAATTTCTGGTTAATGCTACAAATATTACAAATATTTTAAATTAAACATTAAAATTAAAATACCTTTGTCATACAAAATTATTGAGTATGATCAATTTCCTTATCATATTATGTAATTAGTCATGGTTAAAAACTGATGTTTGTCGTAAAACTATATTATTTATCTCAAAAATTATTAAAATATTGTTATTCATGGGTGATTTCACCAGAAAATTTTAATAGTCTTATTTTGTTAGCATAAAACTTTTAAATGCCGGCCTACCGATGACGTCAAAGCTTCGTGACGTAGGCGTTGTAAGGCTTCCTATATCTAGGAGGCGTTGGTTATGTGTGCACAAAAAGTGCTCTGTGTACGGCCAATGCAAACACTATCGGGCATATGAAAGGGTAGATGCATATGGCAGAGGGAAGAGCCACAAATTACAGAACGACGTTCACCATACATTCAGATACCGATAAAAAAAAAAAAAGCACGGTGAGAATTGGGGATGGAAAGTCTCGCAAAACAGCCGAAAAGCTTTGTCTCGTCTCGCAAAAATCCCTACATCATAATGTTAAAAATGTGTGTCTCGTCTCGCAAAAAAGCTATAAACCTCTGTCTCGTCTAGCAAAAAGTCGTCTCGCGTCCATCCCTAGTGAGAACGTTGATTCTTCAGTCGGGAACTTGTGCGTAAGTTGGTAAGGACGCAATAGCGGCAAAAGTTCAACGGTGTTTTACACTGAATATCTGAGGAACGTCGTTGTGTGATTGGTGCCTTGCCCCTCCCATATGCAAATTTCCTCCATGTGCTCGGATCGTGTTTGTATTAGAGGTGTGCCGGATCGTTAATAAGTTAGATCTGCGGATACGGATCTGGAAACGGATAACTCGTTTTTTAGATCCACGGATACGGATATGAAAACGGATCATTTGCTGAAATATCCGTGGATCCAGAACTTTTTGTGGGGAAATTATTTTCAAGACTAAATCATCTTAAGGCAATATTTCATGCTCGGTGGGGGAAATATCCTGCCGCAATAATCACTTTCCGATAGTGTGCAATGCATGGTTTAAAAAATATTTAATTAGTTAAAATCACATTAAAATTTTTTTACAGGGTTTTAAATATCTAATCTCTACTATCTAACCAAGCACACGCTTAAACCCAACGAGCGAAATTCGATCAGTCGGAGCGATTTTTGGTCCAGTTTTCAAGAGTGGTCTTCTCCTTTAGGAGCGTTTTTCGATCACAAGAGCGGAGCGGAATATAACAACAGGCGAGGGGAGAAATTCTCGGAAAAACGAGGAAGCGAGGAGAGGATTTCTCAGTAAAAAGACTACTTAAAGAGCACTTTCGCGGAAAAACCGGTAGGTTTCCATGGAAACGGATCGCCTCGCAATGTATCGTTTTTTTCGCTCTTTGGGTTTAAGCGTGTACGTTTTTAAATCAGAAGAACCCTCTGTTCTATCTTATTGAAACTGGTAGATCGAAAAAATTATACGATTTTGGTACATAAACACGAAGCTGACATACTGCTTTGACAGTAGCTGACATACTAATTGAAGACTTTCATTCGAAAAACTCTCATACTCGAATTTTTTCATGATTTTAATATTCTGTAAGTAAGTGTTAATACCATTGGCAGAATTAAGACGAGGCTAAGCCCAATTTAACTTCCTGTTTGAAAAGCATACTTTCTATAGCAAGAATAAGAGATGGGGAGCCTTTTAGTGGTGGTGAAGGGATTAGAAGGGGGGGGGGATAAAACACATCACGTTGAAATATTCAAAAAACTTGCCAACTAACGCCAATAGAAAACGCATGCTAATAGATTTAATTACTAATATACTAATTTAAGCGTGAGAATTTTGTCTAAATAAGAAGAATCCCTTAAAAATAATAAACAAAAAAATTAAATTAAAAATTAAATAAAATTTGTGTTTAGTTAGAAAAATAATTTATTAATAACAGAATGATTTATTTTTTACTTTCCGAACATGTACTATGTAAGGAAAGTATTGTAATCATGAAAAAATTCGTCTATGACATTTTGATGTTTTAGATATTTCGAGGTACTCGGAAATCATTCATGCAATTTGCACTGTGATTCATGTATGTATGTGTGTGTACATACATGTGAGTGAACACGATAGCTAGCAAAATCTTTTTATGGCTAGAATAATATTCTTATAGATCACCATCGTACAAACGGTATTGATTTTGGTGTGTGAGGATGTGTAATATTTTTTGTAGGGCTACAAAAAGAATTCTTATGCATTATTGGCCTGTGGAGGCAAATCCCTGAAAGTGCGCTAGCTTCTAAGTGGTGCATTCGACCAAGAGCCAATTCGGTACGTATATTATAGTTCATGGACACACACACACACATTTGACGTCCACATAGATTTTGTTGAGTGTAGAACTGATAGTTTGTCAATAGGGTTGCAAAAAAGAAATGCATTAAGGTCTATGGGCGTAAATCATTTAAAGTGGGTCTAAATGATGAATTCGAATAAGCTGAAACTGTGTATATATAATTACAAAGTTTCGGGGCAACCCGCAGTTCTGGGGTTTAAAATAGTTCAAAATTCGTATTTAAATTTTGCTTTTTGTAGCATCAAAATCGGTCAGCTAGAACCGGAGATACGGAGGTTTCGGTTTCCCTATTCATTAGTGTGGGGTTTCTAGAAATCTCGAGAAATATTGGTCGTAGGCCTTCGGTCACTTCACTTTTGGGGACTTTTTGGGGACTTTTCGTGCCAAATTTGTGCGATGTTTCGCCAAAAGGCGCCAAGCTTGGCGACATTTTTGCCATTTGGCGCGATTTTGCCAATGGGGCTTGTAAGGATACTTTTTCTGCATTACCATCCATAATAGCCCAATATTTCTCTTCTATGATGTAATCAAAATTCCCGCTTTAAGTGGAATCTTCGAGAAATACACTCTTCCGGAAGCTTCTTGTAGCTTCTGCGCCACCTATAAATACAAGCATTCAGAGGCCCCAGTTCAGTGTGGGGTGAGCTCCCGTCGAGTGTGGATCGAGCTGCCGATGTGTACGGCGCTTTGCTCTATGATAGAAGCGGTGTTTTCGCGATTGTTTACGAAGCTGATTTGCAGGTGCTGTGTGTAAATTCTTCATTGCTGTGTCTTAAGGGATTGCGTACGATATCCCTTGCACATTTCCACTGAATTTTACCTGTGGAAGCGTTTTATTTTGTGTGAGAATTACAGCATTTGTGAAAGCTTCGGTACTGAGTGGACTGTTATAAACAAGCTACTGAACGTTAGTGCCTGTGAATTTTGTACAGCTGATTGTTCAACTAAGTTCTAGAATCAATAAAGCTTGTGTTCCATCCTGACAAGTGGACTCTTTACTAGAACTTTCTACACCAACTGGACTTTAGAACGACGAACTCAGGAAACAAGGAGTATTCTGCAACAATATATTATAGCAGGTCACTGTCACACAACCAGTGCAGATATTGGGGTGTACATTTGGATGCTTAGAGTTTTTTTTACAGGACTACAAGAAATAATTCTCAGAAATGACGGTCTATGGAATGCAACTTATTTAAGTGCGTTCATGTTTATATGGTGCATTTAATTAAGCTCAAATTAGGTACACATGGTTTGGGTCCGTGTCTTATATACTATATAGATATTGGTGTGTGTAAGATGTACAGGGCTACACAAAAAGGATATTCAGATTGTTTAAAAAACACTAGAGCGAACAACGCATTCGAGTGAATTGCATAAAATTCATTTAAAAGCTTGGTAAAGGTCAAATGTTTGGAAACTCGAGTCAAGTCATTGTAGATTTCTTTCAAATCTTCGACTTGTCATGAAAAGCTAGCAGATCCGTGGAAGATCCGCTACAAAAATGCGGATCCGGATATGGATAAATCTTTTTTTCTAAGACAGATCCGGATTTGGATACGGATAGTTGTTTTCGCGCTGACGGATCCGGACACGAATCTTTTTTCTTAAAATATCCGCGGATACGGATACGGATATTCGGCACACCTGTAGTTTGTATTGGCGCTCACAGAGCTGTTTTTGTGAGTACATAATGCATCCATTTTTTGTGATGCACATACAGTTTCAAAGCTCTCTAGAGTTTTCGCACGCACTGATCATTTTGCGACGGAAAAAAAAAATATGTCGTGCCATTCGAAAATTTCGAGTTTCTGTATCTATAACCGTAACCGTGAGAGCCACCTTGTTGCCTTCTCGGAATCTCGAGTCTATACCTCTGAATAACTATCTTTGAATCTCGAACGGTTGAACAGATCCCCCGCTAGCCGTCGCTCACAAAGTAAAAGTATTCAAAACTTGTGATGAATCTACTCCCGCATAAAACATTTTAATGGTTCAAGATAAAAAATTTAGCTATACGATAAATAGGAAATTTTAACTATCACTAATTACATAATATGATATAGAAATAGATGATAATAAATTATTTTTTATCAGAAAGGTATTTTAATTTTTATCTTCAAATTAAGATGGTCTATTGATGACGTCAAAACTTCCGTTCTCAGGCCTTCTATATCTTAGGAGGCGTTGCCTGAGTCGGTAGAAGTATGCGGTGCGCTAACCATCGTTCAACCTAGGCAGCTGCATTGAAGGTGGTTCGAGCTAATATAACTCCGCTGATTAAGGACAAGTTAAAAATTATAATATCGCCAACACTTATTTTGTTGAAGATTGAATTTCGAAATCTATTCAATTGATAACTGTAAAATTCAGTTAATATATTTAAAATAATATTTACATATACAGATAAATTAGTAATTTATTATGCCTTCAGTCTTGCTTTAACTTTTTGTCAACGGTAATTTTCGGCTTAAAATATAGCAAACAATTTTTGACCTGTCGCGTGGAGCAGTCGCTATTTTGAAAAAAAATATTACAAAAACAAAAAGTGGTTAGTTATATTCCGTAAAAGTTCGCAGATATGTAAAACGCGTCTCAGAAAATAAAAGGTATTAGAATGTACTTGTTTTAGTGATTGATACCAAATTAATCTGCCCTGGAGTACTTTTGAATGCGTGTAAACGTTTGAAAAGGCTGTCAATATTTTATATGTGAATTCACATATTTGCAACAACATTCTGTATTATGTCGGGATTCTTGTTAGCCACACATTTTTTTTCTGTACTGTCCGCGTACAATGTTGTGAATTGTTAACGCATTGCTTCCCTAATGGGCGTTCGGAACCTTCATCTCTATGTAGTTTGACCTTAATCTGTCACGTTCTCTTGATCTTCTAACAGGACAAGCCACACCGATAACCAAAGGGATCAGGATGTAAAAAAAATAATTACTCTGGAAAACAACTTTTTAGAATTTCTGGTTGCTAGAATTTTCTGATCAATTTTTAATGAAGTTTTTAAAAGGGTATTATAAAATCCGAGTCTGTAATCATAGAGAATGATGCGTGAACCATAATACATCTGAGGAAGCGTAATATTTAAATGTGCATTTTCAACAAAATTTTAGAGCATGAAACCATAGAAATTGTTTCTCCGAGCCAGCATTTGAATGGACCAACATTTTGCTGCAAAAGTAGTATTTAATCTTGCAAATTTATTATTACGATTTCAGTCTTCTAAACTTCGGGGAATAAAAACAGAAAATTAAGATGTGACTAGTGTTTCTTGAAATAAAACACCAAATAAATCTACAGTAATTCTGTTTATGAGTTTTATGCAAACAACAACAACAATAACGTGATGTGCTCAAAAATAATTTTTAGATTCAGTTTGTATTGCATCAAAAATATCTTGTATAAAAGAAGTTGTCATTTTAAAGAAATTTTTAAAATCATTAGTAAACTGAAGTAATAGAAACCTGTCTGCTTGAGTTGAAAACCTAATTTCTTAGACCTATGATTTTATTCTAGCAGGTTATCATTTACTGTTGAATAGTTGGCATCTGTCCTATTCATCGGGTCTTTGTATTTCTAAGATTAAGTCTGAAAATAGAAATCTAGAAATGCGATTATCCACAGCGGTCTTTCAAGGACACGTTCCTGACGTCAGTCCATCTCTTTTTGAAAACAACAACAACGAAAAAAAAAAAAAAAGAGTGAGAGAAATATAAACAGTGCAGTAGTTAGTTCTTTGTTTACTAATGAAATGAACAGTACGGTTCTTTCCGTTTTTCAGTTCAGGCACTTTCGTGTTCGGAGAGAGTAAGGGGAAACATTAGCAGTCCGCGCGGCGACCTTTGGTGGTATATTATCATATCGCATTACAAGTAAAATAAACATTATCAGTTGTTCAGGGTTTCAGTCAGACAAAATATCCGAAAGCAGAGATAAATCTGCAGCATCTGATACCACAAATTGTTAGACTTTCTTGCATGAAATTATAATATTCGAGTTTCACGTTTTACTTGAG
This sequence comes from Cheiracanthium punctorium, assembly GCA_038373885.1. NCBI lineage: Eukaryota > Metazoa > Arthropoda > Arachnida > Araneae > Cheiracanthiidae > Cheiracanthium > Cheiracanthium punctorium. The sequence continues at coordinate 195,527 of JAWZYV010012223.1, read as the reverse complement.
ATAGTTCTCGGAGCCCGACGAAGGCAACTGTGCGCCTTGGGCAAAAGAAAAAATATTGGGCTCTAACTAAGCGATAACCATCCCCTTCCAAGGAACCAATTCTTATTGGTTTATTCTGAAACGCTTTTAATGTATTTTACCCCCCTCTAAAAACAAAATTTCTTTAGTAATCTGAAACAAGCGGATACGTGGCTGACATTTTAGTCACTCCTTTTTGCGCTCGAAGAGTCATGCAATTTAGGGGGTATGACCATTTAACTATGGTTATGTCAAACTAAGATGGTCACGACCCCTTCATCACATGATTCTTCGGGTGCAAAGAGCTGTACTCAAAATATCAGCACCGTATCCTGCATATCCCGTTAGCCACGAAACGAATAAATATGACGTCAATAAAGCAGATAACATAAATGCATAGGTGACAAGCATTACGGAATATAACTCACCTCTTTTTGTAAACCGTAAACCTTTTGAATAATTTTCCAAAATAGCGCTCATGCAAAATTCAGCAATTTTGCTATATTTTAAACAGAAAATTGACGTTCACAAAAAGTAGTTAATTAATATTCCGTAATACTTAGCACCAATGCATAAATGAAACGTTGCGTCGAGATGCTGTATCATTGCCTTACTCAATAAATTCCAACGTTTTGCTACTTTCTAACCTTAAGGGGATGGTGGACATTAAAAAGTTTTTTTTTTATTTAATAAGATAGGATTATGAAATTTTGTATTTTAATATATTAAACTCAAAGCATCATAAACAACTGAAAAAATTTTTAAATAAATTTTAAAAATATTAGTAATTAATTAAAAATTAATTAATTTTTTAGTTTCGAAAAAATGCACCATGCGTTTTAATTTTAACTTTTTTTTTAGTAATTTTGTTTTATAATAGCATAAAAATATATTTAAAAAAAGTCTGTGTATCGGTTTTTGATTCGACAGAGTAGTTAATTCTTTAGAAATATTTTCATGGATATATACCAAACTTTCAAGAAATTTTTCAGTTTTCGTAAATAAAAGTGAAATTTCATCATCGAAATTTTGACCATATTTAAAAAGGATACACAGATTTATTGTAATATATGAGAAGAATTTTGTAGTAAATTTTGTACAATTCCGACCAAAATTAAGTCGCATGGAGCATTTTGAAGGCAAGAAAATCACTAAAAGCTTGATTTGGAGAAAATACAGTTTAAAGTGTAATTTTCCATTTATCTTTAATCCGTCTCTTCTGAATAATTTTATTTATGATTTTAACTTAACAAAACATATTTTTAAAATAATTTCATTCGAATATTAGCTTATTTTGTAAAACGTCCAATAAAAATTGTGACGTGTGTATTTACGCGTTTGTTTGCATTTTTGTGGACATTTAACTGTCCCTTTTAATTTTTTCAAACCCTAATATCTTTTTAAAAAATTGCCGTAGACATACGCGGTTTTTTCTCCATGGTTCAGATTTAACTGTAGAATATTAGTATGTAAAAAAACAACACATTTTTGGGGCCAATTTTGATGATTTGGGTGTCCACCATCCCCTTAAAATACTGTTTACGGAAGTGGATATATACCGTACATGTTGGCAGCTGGGATATATCAACTATGGGGCATTTAGACGATTTGAATGGGAATAAGAATCTTAACGGTCGTATTATTTTCAGGAAAACGGTCATAAAAGTACCCATTTTTTTATTTAAAAAATATGTATAAAAATAAGCGTATGTGCAGTAGATGCATTCGCTTTAAGGTTCAGGACATTTTGACAAACAAAAAAAAAATAACTTCCCTACATAAGAATTGGAATTCTCTAATCTTTCTGGCTCAAAACTTTTGAATTCTCCAGCCCGGAAATATCATGTGAGGGAGACGGAAGGGGTTAAATTAATCTATACGAATGTAAATTTGAATTAGTTTCATTGTCATAGTTAAAAAATAATCTAACATTTGAAATTCTTTTCCTCCTTTGCTATTTTATTGTAAAATTATAAAAGCGTAAAATGCAAAATTTGGGCCCCTAAAATCTGCAGGCTTGGGGCAGTTGGCCCGTTTTTACTGCCGGTAATATTGCACTGATTGTCCAACATTTTTCTAATGAGGTTTTTACAACGATGTTAAAAATAGGTCAGAAACTCAAAGAAGCCCTTTAAAACTAACAAATTCACTCGTAAATAAACTGTAACTAATCGACGAAAGATTTTGAACTATAATTTCAACCTGTGGGTATTGTACGAAGTTTGTAATTCTTTTCCCTTTATTTGTTAAAGAAAATTTTCAAAGTTCTCCGATTTTAAACTGCAGTGGTCATAACAGTACCCCGGTGTGTTCTTAATTGCCCGTTTCTTGTCGAGAACTTAGGGAAATGAAATGGCAATGCAGGACAGAATCCTACTTTTAGAACAGGAGCGACAATCATCTTAAACTACTTTGATTTTCTTGGTTTAAGACATTCCAACATTAAAATAGAGAAAAGTCGTATAAGGATTTTTTTCTGGGAGTTTCACACCTTGCATAAGTTTAACCAGAGGAGAAGCCAGACTAAGCTCTGTCATTTTGATCTTCCCCTTCAAAAACATTTTCAGCCTATGCACTAATCCGGGGTTCGTATGCGTCCTTAATTTGCTGAAATTCTGAACATTTTAAAAATTGTCCTAGTACATCCTACTATTTGAGATACTCGAGAGAACTTCTTTCTTTATTTTATAAAAAACAGTATAACTTTTAAAACATCGGACCATTTTAGGAAAATATTTCAAAAGTCCTCAATTTTAGCAAATCCAAGATCCGTGCAAACCTTGCTAATCATTAAAGTATCAAAATTTAAACTGCTTGACTTTATGCAACTCATATCTTACACATAATGTATTCATGATTTATCCAAGGATTTGAGGGAATGTAACATTTATCAACATAAAATATAAGATTGCTACAATTTTCGATTGACCGTTCGCTGGCTGTTCAACTGTTGAAACGCTTTAAAGGTAGGTCTTCCGAGATTGAAGCAATGTGAATATTTCATTCCTGAAATAATTTTATATGATGGTACTTTGACCCACTTTTTTAAGCTCTATCTTTTTACGTCATAAGTATTTTTAACGAAATACACTTGTTCATCCACTCAAAAACTTCACTAATAGCTCAATTTCCTAGTTTAATTTTCTAAATAATTAATTATTTTTTTGAAAAACACAAAATTATAAAGAAATCTAAACTTTTTTTTTACTTTATGTGATATGACTCACTTTTAACGCTTTATATTTCAAAAACTGACATTAAAAAAATTCCTGCAATATTCTGAAACAGATTATAAATACACAGAAAATTTTTAGTTTCCAGTTTTGTAAATCGTGAAATTTATTGATCAATGTGTGTTTGTAGAGTTCAATAAAATGGTTAGTTTTATTTTTGCATTACTTGGAACGTGGAAATATATCTGTAGTATACCACAGTGTTTTGAAGTGTTTAAGAACTGTTTAATCTGAGAACTGTTTACAAAAATCATTAACATTCTTGTGAGGTTGACCAACGAAAAAACGCTCCATGTGCTACAGTAACGAATAAGGCGACTACTGAAGGACAAAATACAGTTTCGAGTTAAAATATTAATTAAATATTGCAAACTTTTCAGGCTTTTTTATTAAATTATTTCATGCTCACGTTATTCTAGAAAGTAACAGTCAGTCAAATATTTTTAATACACTATGATTAATTTATGCAGCTTTAATTGGTATGGTAACTGTGATTAAATAATGGTGGGGAACAATATTTTGATTATGAAACTGACATAAGAAATTTGACTTACGAATGAATATTTTTTGCGAAGGTTTTCCTTGCTTTTTTATACGTTCATCTATTATTTTTGAAACAACAAATTTTATATAACTACTGAAAATACAATTTGTTTCCTCAAAAAAGGAAAAAGTACTACAACATGTAAAAAATCTTGATTCAGCCATCTATATTCTAATTCAAGCTATTGATATGTTCTTTCAAGGGCACGTTTGTACAGTAGTTTCCCCTTATCGTATGCATCTGTGAGAAAAAAATAGTGTATAAACATCGTTACAGTGTTTTATTTACTCACAAAGTAAACGTACCCTTTCTTTCCCGTTCTTCACGTCAGCCACTTTCGTGTTTTCTGTGTATTAATAGAGAAAATGTAAGCAGGCATTTGGATGATCCTCTGTGGAACATACTTTCGTCTTTCAAAGTAAATTTACTTTTCTAGTATCAGTTCCAAGAAAAAAAAAGTGACACTCCGTCACTATAGTGACGACGAGTAAATTAAGTATCAGGCTCGTACTGTTGGTTCTAATTAAAGTTTCACTAACAAAAGAAAAAAAAAGTCTCTCTGTCGTATGATATATTTGGTCAGTATAAACATATTTTTATTAGATTTTACTTATACAGGGTGATTCAAAACTTTATGTCATAAATGTAAAGGGTGATAGAAGAGACCAAGGTGATTCAGAATTCCATGGAAATGTGGGGTCGGAAATGTTGTCTTCATGTACCTGTTAATAATCCCTTTGGAATAGCTGTTTTTTTTTTAAGGTATAATTCAGTGTAAAATCTGAATACTTTTTTAGAACTGTGCACTTTCAAAAACTATTCACAAAAATTATAAGAAAATTGACTTAATTTTGATTGCTTTTGAGTGGGTGTACTGAAATTAGAAGACTGCTTTATCTGAATTTAATAAAGCAAAATCTTGAAAATCAATATTAGTATTTTTAAAATATTCTTTAGAACGAGACCTATTGAAAATCAAAATAATGACAATTTAAGTTTTTCAGGAAATGCAGAGAAAATTAACATATTACAAATGCATTTTCATGTTTTGACAATAAAAAATAAATGACGGAAAAATGAGTCCATGTTTCTATAAAATATTTGTGTTTTTACATTTTAAAATATAGGTTTATATTTTAATAATTGTATAAATGTTTGATCCCGGACTTAAAAATCCTTTCTGGCTTACTATTTGAGATTCATTTCTCCATCTTCTAATAAGTGCTAGAAGGAAACTTGAAAATTTTGAAGCTGTAACTATTAACTCTAAATTAGAAGTCGAGAAACTTCTATATATAAGAGTACTTTAAAAATATGTTAGCATTTTAAATTAGTAACGAATAATGAAACTTTTTTTTACCTAATATTTTTTTTATAATATTTTAAGTACTGCAATGAACTTGCTCTGTCTGATCACATTAACTGAATTACAATAATAAATATATAATAAAATTCCTTTGCAGCCCTTTTTGTTCATAAATAAGTACTTTGAATTAAATTCATGTTTTCTGATCACAATTTTAGATACGGTTTACGTTAATGGACATTCAAGTATACATTTAAATGCACTCAGGAAAATTGAATCCAATAATTGAATATGCTGCAGTACAAACATCAAAAAGTAAATATCGTGAGTAAACAAATAGTATCGCAAAATTCAATTGCCGTGACTGGATTCTAGTCAGGAAAACATTCATTACGAAGTCTGTTTTTGCATTACATATTTTTTTAATTAATTTTTTTCAGAAACAGCTTATGCGAACTATAAAGTATGAAACAACAATCGTTAAAAGTTTTTAATTTTTTCAAATTAAAATCTTTTACGCAAGATGATACCTGCATGCACGATTACGTCGTTTTCTTATACTGAAAACTGCAAATTTAAAGTGGCGAAAACTAAATATGTGACATCTGGTAACTAAAAAAAAAGAAACTAAATAAAAAAAATACGTTGTAGTAATTTTTTAAGCGCAAACATGCTGGCTTCCCATATATTGCATAGTCAGTGTTTAATGATAGTTTAACTAGCAAGTTTACAAAAACTAGCTATTTTTCTACGAGTAATTGCAGCCGTTAAGTCCCTCTGCCAAAAATTATTTTCAAAATTCCATAAGCATCGGTAGAATTTTTTTATGGCCAAGAGTCATACAAAATGTCAAAGTAGAAGATGCTTCCAAAAAAGTGTTATACGGGTAGATAGTAGAGATGAGTTCGGGCTCATTTTTGAAGCCCGAGCCCGCCCGAGCCCGCCCGAGCCCGCCCGAGCCCGAAGACTTTTAATCCGAGCCCGCCCGAGCCCGAGCAATATTATTAAAGTTGGAGCCCGAGCCCGAAATGTCAGCTAAAGACAAATAAAATGAACTACTTCATTAATAGGATACAATAAATTTTGGAGCTTCACACACCTTCTAGTCCCCCGTGCCGCTATTTTTTTGTAAATAAGTACGTCTATTTATCCCATAAATCACTTTTTAAAATTTGTTTCAAGGAGTATGTTCAACAAAGGAGAAATTTTTCACGAGCCCGAGCCCGCCCGAGCCCGAACGTAATCGTGAATTACAGAGCCCGAGCCCAAGTCGGGCCCGGGCTCGGGCTCGGGCTTTCGGGCTCGGGCTGAGCCCGTCTCATCTCTAGTAGATAGTAACTTTTGATGTGATTATAAGTTAGTATTATGAACTGTTAAAAGATTTTCCTTCTTGGAAATACTTACAGTTTCAGCTTGGAAACATTTTTAAAACATTACATACAAATAATGTGACAAGTTTTTTTTATATGTTAATTTTTAAATTTTTAAAGAATAAGTATCTCCCTCAATTCTATGAGAAAAAAATTCAGAAATTCCATGAAGTATTAAGAAACTTCTATCAGTCAAGAATAAAACGTTTTGAGAATTGACGTCTATGATTATTTTCAGAGTTTAACATTCTTCTTCCCTATCAATGAGACATTTTGATTAAATAAATTTATGAGAAATTTCTTTCTGATATAAGCGTAAAGTTTTCAAAATTATTGGGGGGGGGGGCAGGCCCCACAACCACATATATTCACGTCAGTGGCGTAGCCAAGAGGGGGTTAGAGTGTTATAACCCTTATCATACAACCGTATACATATATGTGAGTTGCGGAAGTCGTAACCCCCCCATGAAAAATTTCTGGCTACGCCACTGATTCACGTACATATAACTTAGTCATAGCTGCCAACTACTACGGAATATAATTAACCACTTTTTCTACATGATTTTTCGGCTTAAAAAGTAGCAAATTTTTGCGCTGTGCGCGCGCGCGCGAGCCGGCTACTACTTCCAAAAAACTAATTAAAAAATATACTGTTTACAAAAAATGGTTAATTATATTCCGTAGTAGTTGGCAGCTATGACCTTCTATATATAAGTGTAAATTATTGGAGGCGCTCGAGCTCTATGGGTCTATAGTAGGGATCGACCGATACCAGATTTTAACCGATACCCGATACTTTTTTACAAGGGACTGTATATATATTATAATACAAAATTTAACATATCACAGCTACCAAAGATTTTCAACCACTAATTTTTACATAGCAATTTATGCTTAAAAAAAGGCCAAATTTCTGGAGCAAGTTGTTTAAAATAGTGGTGGAAAACTCCCGAAAGTTTCGGGAAAGTTGGCAGCTATGTTATATAGACCACGTTTCCCATCACTTGTATTTCGAGAAATTTTCCTCTGTGTCTACATTTTTAAATCAATGTAAGTGATAGGCATAGCTGCCAACTGCTACAGAATATAATTAACCACTTTTTCTAAACATGATTTTTCGACTTATAATATAGCAAATTTTTTTTACTAAGCGCGCGACTTGGTTGTTCCTTTGAAAAAATATTTAAAAAATAAACTGTTTACAAAAAGTGGTTAATTATATTCCGTAGTAGTTGGCAGCTATGGATAGGACAATGTCTGTCAATGTAAATGACAGGAAATTAGGTCGAGTATAAAATTCAGTTTTCTATGTTTATATGTATACAGCCCTTTGTAAAAATGTATCCGGTATCGGTTAAAATATAATTACCCGGTCGATCCCTATAAATTATTATTTTTGCTACAAACATGTCTAATAAAGATTTTAATATTAAGGTATAGAAAACTGGAAATACAGCAGTATTGCACCTTCGTGTTTCAAAAATTAAAGCTTTTCCATAATACGTGTTCCAAATAGTTTTGAAAATTAGAACATATTTCCCAGATTATCCTTGAAATGAGTGTGCAGAAAAAGTCTTTGCATCATTCAGAATTAATAAAGGTTTTAGTGAATGCTCAACGTGCATTTCTCTTATATCTCTGGTATAAAAGTGTCTTAGTGGTATTACACGTATTATCGAGAATATTAAAAAATGTTTGGAACTGTAGATGTAAACTTAAATTGCATTCTTTGTAGCATTTAGAATCAATATAAGTTTTAATGAATAATTAATATGTTTTTCATTTTATATATCTGGGAATGAGTTGCCAGAATCTGTAAATCTACAGTTGCATTCTTTGAGGGTATAGATTGTGAGAACTTATATTGAATGTGTTTGGCATTCGTAGTTTTATTTTTCAGTGCATCGACACACTGACAAATACATAAATAATTTAACAGCTTCTAAAACTTTTTCAAAAAAAACTGTCATTGATTTAATCAATTATTATCATGTACTGTTTAAACTTAAGCAACCACTAATATAGTTCAGTTGTCTTAAGTTTAAGAGATAAGTTTTCGAGTTACGGAGTCCTACACTTACAGCCAGAACTAGGATCATGAAAGGACGGCTTCTTTATTGGAAGACTCTATCATCGCAACGGAATGACACAACTTAGTCTACGTTACTACGGGCACCTAGTTCATCCTGTTAAGTATTTCCCTATTCTTGTGAGATTACTGTGAGTGCGGTTTTGAGAACACTTCCTAGATATGGAAAGCCTTACAACTCTGATGTCATCATTCGGCCTACTTGTAAAAGTTGTTTTTTTTTTTTTTTTACACAAAATAAAATTATTAAAAATTTCTTTTGAATTTAGTCATGAATAGCAATATTTTAATAACTTGAGATTAAAAAATAAAATTTTAAGGCAAATGGCAGTTTTTAACTTTGACTAATTAGATAATATGACAAAGAAATACATCAGAACGAATAATTTCGTACTAGAAAGGTATTTTAATTCTAATGTCTAATTTAAGATATTTATTAATATTTGTAGCATTCACCAATTATTTTAGCCAGTTTTACTTTGTGAAATGAAAACTGTTAACGGCACTTTCGTAGGCTTAATGATGTCATCAAAGATGGAGCTGTAAGGCTTTCTATATGTAGGATGTGTTGAATGCCATCGCAATCGTTCGTCAATCAACAATTACAACAATGCCATTATGTTTGCCCTCACATTTCATGTTGATTTCATTCTCATTCATGTGAAGTATGAAAAAAAAAATTAATTAATTATCGTTAAGTTATGCAAGCCTGTTCGTTTTTTTTCTGTGTGTGTGTGTGAAAGCGAGGTCACACAATATTAATAACATTCTTGAGTGAATGTATAATACATTATTAATTGCATTAATTGTTTTTGGAATTCGAAAAGAAAACGGGGCATGTATTTGGTTTAAATGTGGAAAGCAGTACCTCGCATAAGAGCCTTTCCTACTGTACTCAGTCGTGTTTTTTTTAATACACTTTCCGTAAGCTTATATGGAATTTTTAAATATTGCTCTCTGAATTCCATCTTGAATGTTCTTGATTAGTAGTAGAGTTGCCAACTGCTCCGGAATATAATTAACCACTTTATTTAAACAATAAATCTTGGCTTACGTTATGTCGAAATTTCGATATTCCGGATATCGACATCTCTATTAGTTGAGGTAAAATGATTAGGGATCGACCGATACCATTTTTTAACCGATACTCGATACTTTTTTACAAAGGGCTGTATACATATCAACATAGAAAATTGAATTTTACACGGAAGCTAATTTCCTGTCACTTACATTCGGAAAAATGTTGACCGAGAGAAAAATTTCTCCAAACGCAAGTGATGGGAAACGTGGTCTATACACCACAACTGCCAACTTTTCCGAAACTTTCGAGAGCTTACCACCACAATTTTCCACAACTTGCACCAGCAATTTGGCCTTATTTTAAGCATAAATTGCTATGTGAAAATTAGTGGTGGAAAATCTTTGACAGCTGTGATATGTTAAATTTTGTATTGTAATATGTATACAGTCCCTTGTAAAAAAGTATCGGGTATCGGTTAAAATCTGGTATCGGTCGATCCCTAGTCTATAGAATTCTACACCAATGTAAGGTAAGTATCCATGTTAGTATCTTCCTACCATGTTATAAGTTAAAAATAGAAGCAAAGTAAAAAATCCAAAGGAAGAAAAAAAGATTTTCGATGAGATAGTGCATTTTAAACACATCTGAACTTTTCTTCATTTCATACTTTACATTGCATAATCTGATTTTAATTAACCAGAGAATGGCGAGGGCAGCTTATAGTAACATTGTCTGATACGTGCCGTCACAATGAATACTTAATCATGATTGAAATCAAAAGAAGAAAAATTTTAAAAGTCCAAGTAAAGGTTTTTTAACCGTTTGTAAATGGCGTGAATGCTTTTTTTTTATGTTAGTATAAATTAGTTTTCTGTATTTAGTGGTAAATTATTGGGCGGGCTCGAGCCCTACGGGCCCATATAACTGTACGCCTATGCTTTCTGAATGGGAGTTTTACTAAAAATGTACCTAATAAATCTGCGTATAGTGGTATCTTTTTAATTAAGAAAACAGTGAGTGTTTTGAAGACCTCTGTACTCATACTGTAAGTCTGATAACTGCAATTCTTCATTGCAATAAATTTTAATCTCTTGCGTCCACATAAAAAATAATTGAATGTAGTCAATTTTCATGCACTTTGAAAGTAATCATTATTTGCCAGTATACCATAGAAATTTTTTTTTCATTTCCTTAGAATACGAACTGCTTCTTAAATGAAAGTTTTCCTTGAAATTATGAGCAATTCAATTTAATCTTGGTTATTATTATTATTATTTTAAATACAGTAATACCTGTAATTATGCTACTTAAGCGATTTTCAAATCTCTTCGCCTTCCGTTTACTTAAAAAAAAATCGGTTTGCGATTTTAAAAATGTAATTTATATACATATACATATCTATGTAATATAAAACAGCAAAACTTATGTAGTTTGGATATCTTAATAATCCTTCAATCAAGTGATAGCACATACTAACAAAAAAGCATTAAAACAGAAACAGAACCAAGAATAAAGCACGGAAACATAGCTCACATATGTTGTAAGAAAACAGAGCTATCAAAGCTAGAAAAGGTATGATCTATATACCAAGAGAGATCTCGTGGGACTAAGCCTAACTACAAGAACCCATCAAATATTTGGATATTGGAATGGAAAATTGAAATAGAGAAGGAGAGAGAACACCCCATTTTCAAGTACCACCGCATTTATATTTCAATTTAAAGTAATAACAAAAATAGCTCTAGTTTACATGACAAAAAGAGTCATAATTGTAACCCAGGGGCACGACCATAGCTAATGAAGGAAAAACAAACGTCGTAAAGATCCAGACATGGAGGAATCAGCTCTGAGATGATTCCAATACTCGAAAAAAAGGTGATGCAGACATAGAATTTCAAGTGACAAAAATAAGCAGCAAGATTCAAGTAGTAAAAAAGAGATTAAAATTCAAAAACAGATGCTATTGTAGCCAGAACAATGTAGTTAAAAAGAGAGAACACACAGCATAAACAGGAAAGAATTCTGAAATACTCATAATCTTTTATAGCTAACCAATAAGCAAAAAAGTACTGGCTTAAATAGCTAAAAGGTACTAAAGTAATTATAAATAAATAAATAGCCAAATAAAAGTAATGATCATAAAATCAAAAATAAATAAATAAATAAATAAATTTTAAAATTAAAAATGTGTAATACTGTTTTCAGTATATGAAATTAAACTATATAAATTATTATTAATAATAATAGTAATAGTTATAAAAAGTTAATAATATTATTTATATGTGATTAATTATGTTATTAGTGCGTATACTACTCGATAATACATTTGTAATGATACAATTTGGTATGGCTTATGTCTGGATCAGTAAGTGTAATGAAAAAATATATCCCGAAAAGAAAAATGTACCAGCAATCAGCAACCATTCTCTTTCTTTTTGTATAAAATATATAAATACATATTTTATGGTATTTTTGTATATTTTTATATTATATATATATATATATATGTTTTATAAAGAACCATCATCCATCCCCATTCTCCATCCAAAATTAAAGGTATTCGTACATAGATACTGTATTCTTTACTTATGATTACTGATTATATTTCTAAAAAAAGAAATATGCAAACATGAAGAGAAATGAGTAAATGCATTAACATGAAACTTAAAATAATCTCTTTTATTATATATATTGAATGATAAACTCTTATCGTCATTAATTTTAAGTTCTAAGTCTATAAAATTTATTAATCTATTATCACAGCGATTCTTCATTAATTCTAGGGCTGAATGGTAAGCTATTGGTAAATTGTCAGAATACCTACAATTATTGTCTGTAGCTAGCAATTGTAATTATGTCATCTATGTACCTGCATATTATGAGAGATTTATTATTGCAATTTATATATATATATATTCTTCTGTGCTTATAAATACATAATCAAGTGTTAAACACCCAGAAAAAAACAAAATCATTGTCACTGAAAAACATAAAATTAAACACATGAAGCATGTATTAGATGCACTATAAATATCACGCACCTATTTTTTTTTAAACTAACTATTTTTTTTTCAAATAAAAATCCCATGGTCTACTATACATGCTCATTAAATTTGGTTAGGTTTCGTCCAATAATTTACTCACTTGAGGGCTCTGAACACCTCACGTTAATTAATAACCACCCTGTATATCTGTATGTATGTATGTATTATCTATGATTTTATCAAATAATTTTTTCGAACTTATTTACATGCGAAATTATACCTTGACTTAGGCAAATTCGACTTACATGGTTATCCCTGGGACACACCTAGCGCCTAATTTGGGGGTATTATTGTATTACTATGGGTATTGTACTACTATTTAGATTATACACGCCAAAATTCATGATATCCCTTGGTTGTCTAAAGTTTCAGAATTCTGATATGGTTATAATTCGTAACTATTATTTTTATGATTGTTATACGCACACAGTTATAAAGTTACTGTAATCCATTAGACCAAGGTTCCCTTAAAAATTATTTGAGCGTCTTAGCCACTAGAAAAAATATATATACAAGAAGCTCCGTCAAAATTCAAAAATCTTCAAAGAGCTAAATCGCAGAAAAAACAGAGGAATACTGCTCTAGATTAATAAGTCTTTCATTTAATATTTATTATATTTGAAAATTTCTTTTGTTAATAAGCATTACGTAATACATGGAAGTGGATATTTTTTTCATTTATTTTTCTTGTTCGCATAAAATTTACCGTTCATAAATCTTATACAATCGAGCTATCTTTGAAAATTAATTACTCCCTAAAAACTAATAAATCTTCCACACCATTCAAGTTTCACGCAACAATTTAATGATTAACGAGAGTTCAAGTTATCTTTTAAATTCCTTCTTTTTTTTTTTACAATTTCATAATACGTAGATAATCAAAAACATCTGGTAAATGACTCTGTATCCAAGGATTACTGGTACGCAATTATCCTTTCAAACACTAAAGCTATTTATAAGAGAATTATATCAGAAGTATTTCTGCTTCAAAAAAATTGCTATTTCAAGAGTTTAATAAGAATTAAAATTGAGAGTTTTCTGGCTTCAATATAAAAAAAAAATTACTGAGAGAGATATTTTCAAGCCATCTGATTCAAAATGAATTGTTCTATTTTTCTTCATATTTCTGAAGCAGACGGCTTCATTGTTAATTGAGATTAAAGAATTTGATTTTTACTTTAATTAAGTCGCATTCGAGTATTATCAAGTTAAATCAGTCTCAAAATGCAGTATTTCGTTGAAATTTTATTCAAGCGTAAAAAAGAACTGAGGTAATAAAAATTTATTTACAAAGGAAAAAATATCCACCGATCAAATTATACTTTTAATAACACGGCCAAAAAATTGCGTATTCTACTTTTAGAACAAATTACTTATAAATGTACCGAAATTTGATTCTTTCGCTTGTTATTCGAAATACCAGCTAGTTGCAGACATTTTCTAAGTCAATTCTGTTTTAAAATAAAGCATTTCTTTAATATTTTTCAATGTCTCTCGAGGCGAAAAAAAAAACCTAATGTTGCATCGTTCACGTTTTATTCGATGATTAAATCTTTATCTTGAAAAACAGCCACTGCCGATGCTATCTCTTTTTTTATTTAATCTATAATTTAAAATTTATGCAATCGCAAATAATTAATTCAGTTTTATTTGGTTTTCTTCTCTGCTTTAGCCTCGCAATTAATAAGTATATTTTGATCAAAACTTATTTTTGAGGAAAGCAAGTGTTTATAATTAACTATCACCAAAGTGCTCACTGTTTCACAGGTTTTTTGTGTGACAGTGTAGGAAATTACAATTTTTTAATTGTGTACAGTTGTGCTTTCTTTTACTAGTTATATGTCGATATTTATTTTAAATAAATATATTTTCCAAAGAAAACTGAAAAATTTTAATTCATTATGAGATTATATCGTGATGGTTTCTAAATTATTTAAGACGTTTTCTGATAAAAATAATGAGTTAGAAGATATATTTTACCAGTAGTAAAAGCCTAATACCGTGCATTTCACACCTTAGAAATAATAGATAAAATTTGCAAATTATGAAATTGCGATAAGAAAAATACTGCAATTTAATAATTTCGAAATGTTGAATTTACAGGATCTTCTTAGGGTTACACAACTCTTTCATTGAAAAGGAACATATGTATAGGGTATTTCAAGAGAACGACCCGATTTCAAAGAACCGTAACTCTTCTGATTTTAATCCGTTTTGATTGAAAAATGCATCGGTAGAAAAAGTAAAAATTTCAAGCTTCACGTAGTTGCCAGCAGGTAGAGATAGCGTATTTTCTTCGCGCGCCAATTCAGTGTTTGCGAAGATGGCGACTGCGAAACAGAAGTCGCTTTGTGTTCTACTCTTCGCAAAGTGCGAGCCCATAACAAACCGTTCGGTGTGATTTTTTCCAAGAATATGCTGTTTTTGAACCGCCTGCTGCGAAAAGTATTAAAAGACGGTAGAATTAACGGGGCCATTGTGAATCTTCTACGGAGCCTGCTTGCGTACTTCGATGAGTCAGCCAAACAGGCCTACAAATGCTCACTTATTGGTTTCAGCACTTAGATGCATTATCTAACGGTAGAATCTAACCAATGAGAAACGCCCGTAGGCCACTTTGCATGACGCATCATAGTACACAAGCTAGCCAGGTTAGAAGGTTCACGATGAACCCGTTATGAAGAGTATAAACAAGTCAAATACACAAACACGGGTTGTTTCTGTAAAGGGAAATCACCTGACTATCTCCGCATATCAGATGTTGACTACTATATAGACATATGACTTGCATCCAAATGCAGACATAGTGAGCACCATTAATTTGAAGGGTAAGTACAATATTTTACATTATCCACGAATTTTAAATCGGGATATTATGTTTGAAACACCCTGTATATCTATAAAAATAATTTTTAAATTATAAATTTTACTGACAAAAGTGCTCTTGGAGCTCTATAAATATACACATGACTATGAAAATGTGCAGCTTCGAGCGATTTTCTGAGTTTCCTGAATAGAACGCTTAAAAAGTATATCTAGTGATCTGTACTAATTTAATGCCATTGAAATTTCAAGTTTTCAATCATACGGGGAACTCATACGGGGAAATTAAATGCAAAATAGCTTCAGCAGCATTAAAATTTCGAAGTATTTTTAAATCATCATTAAGTTGAAGGTGTGCTGCACTTATTTTACATTTGTGTAATGAAGTGACTTCCCCTGAAATTGTAAGTCTTAATTATTGAAACAAGGAAGAAGAAAATCTACCCTACTTAATTCTAGTCAAATAATTTTGAATACACCGCATTTTACAATATAGTATCAAGAGAACTCAGGAATAACTAAAATATTGATGTACTGAATCAAAATATGGATGAAACAAGATAAAAATCCACCTTATAATCCAATGACTATGAGTTCCGGAATTTTTAGCACAGATTGACTTCAAAACTATTTCATAACGTGCTATCGCTAATGCATGTTGAATCGAAATTTCTAACTTGCATACCGAGACGTGATGCACAGAAAGGTGCTCGAAAGAATTTCTTTACATGTAGCACGTCTCAAAATGATTTATACTTCTTGTGCTCAAAAAGCCGTGACCGAAAAGTTCCAGGCGAGAGGAAATAAACACAAAAAGCAAATGGAACTTAAAAAAATCAACTTCTACCTTCTATTTTCAGTTTAGAATTTTTCTGTGGTTTATACGTATTACAAGCATAAAACGTCATTCATAAAATGCTTTACTGCTTAAGCACAATGCGTCCAAGTAAAAGCGAGATTCACGATACAAAAAAATAAAAGCCATCCATCATAATTTTTTGTCGGCCATTATGAATAAATATCACGAAGTCGATATATATCATGAATAAATAGTTAGTTACAATGTAGAAATTATAAGATTCTAACACTTTTTAATTTGATTTAAATATCCGACTACTTTTTAATAGGATCTGGGAAACATTAAATAAGTTTGTTAATTTCTCGCAGCTATTTATCCGTAAGTCCATCAGCAAAAAAAAAAAAAAAAAAAAAGAAAGAAAGAAAACATGTTGTCTCACGTTTTTTTTTTTTTTTCATTCTTTAAAAAATACGTATTTGTGCTTACGAGTTTTCAGATTAATAGTATTATCCTCGATAAATATTACATTAAATATTAATATAATGGATAACAAATATTACATTCGAAATGAATATTACATGTTTTTAAAAGTGTAACGATGATTCAAACATAAATTACATTTTTGTTTATAGTCATTATTGCTGTAATATTGAAACATTAATTAAGAGATCCCCATCTCTACCCATATACGAATATCTTCGCTTTCGAGGATACGGAAGTATCATTTTTCTACACTAAGCTTCTTTCTGTCAAAGCATTATTATTAATTTCTTTTTGTTGTCATCTTGATCCATATCATGTTAAAATCACATGCCTTTAGCAGCCATCTATTACAATTTGACAAGATCTACTCTCACCCGATGCATTTGACTGTATCCCTTGGGAAATATAAAACTGTTATTGACTTTACTTTTCCATATCTTGAAGACTTAGCTTGGTCTGTTAAAGTTTACGTTGTCCTTTTTTCTCCAACGGATTGATCCACGAATGTATGCTCGTGTCTATTGATTATCAAGTATTTTCTACAAAAAATACCTTTATCTGTCAAGTGAGTGTAACAAGAATAAATCACGCCAAAACTAATAAACAAAAGTAAAATAACTTTTTTCTTTTTTGTTTGTATATGTGCAGTTTTTATATGTTGCTAAAGATACCCATTCTGTAATATAAAAGAGGCGTTTTCAAAAAGTAAGATAAGAAAATGTCCTTTAAAAATGATTTTTGTGTGTCATACATATACTATTTACTATTTAATTTCATTTTTCTGTATACAGTGAAATCTATCTATTGTGACCACCCGACGTAAATGTGTGGATTTCATGCCATCAACTAAAGGACCGGAAGCAAAGAATCTGCATGTATCTTCCGTAACGGAAAATTCTTCGAAGACCGACGAAGGAAAGTTTGGTTTCAATGCTTCAGCTGTTTTCTGTAGGCTCACCTTGACTGTACAGTGGCGGAGAAAGATTACAAATGCAACTTTTGTAAATAGACTTGGAGCAGAAATGACTTGAACTTAATCTTAAAAATATAGTTTTATAGTTAGAAATAACTGTTTTAATGAGATATAATTAGTTTTGCGAAGGTTTAAGCCGACTATTTCATATTGATCTCCATTTGTAACTTTAAAAAAAAATAATTTATTATATAACAACAAAATAAATAGTGTTTTTCTTTACAAGTACCATTTCATTACAGTTAGTTAGAGTATGTACTCATGATGTTTTTGTAGATTTAATTCAAAAACCTGTAAAGCTATATTTAGAAATGTAAATGAAGGGTCCGCGGGAAGAAGGATGAGAGTCCACTTTTCGTCAATGTTGAGGTTTCTACTGCATTCTGTTGTTCATGAGTGGCACTATTAATATCCTTAATCCATAAGGGGAAAGAACGATGAGAATCCACTGAAAAGATAGCCCAAAGATACAGTTTACTGGGGAAGAACGATGAAAGTCCCGTGCGCCTTTCAATTTTTGGAGAATCAGCTGTATTGGACTCTCATCGTTCTTCCCGTGGACCCTTCAAATAATATTCGACATTACCCTTCTCTCCTCTAATGCTGTCTGGTGGTGATAGCATAATAAAAATAATTACGTCTTTACTTTACAATCCACAACCGAAGTGAGTGAGAAAATTCAGATCCCAACAGAAGCTGACACTATAAACTATTTTACTACACACAGCCTGATCTTAGTTAATCAGGTTCCCTTGACCTTCTCTGATAATGGCGTAGCATGCATGCAGCGCAATGAACAAAATTTCTGTAAAAAGATATCAGCTTCTTGAAATTTCTGGTTGGTAGGTCTTTTCTGCTCGACTTTAATGAGCTAAATTCCTTTCAAATGTTATAATAAATAATTATATAGTAACATTAAAATGTAATGCATCTAAATAATTTGCTATTGTAGTTTAAAATTTGTATGATTCTAACACAACGTTTTCGTCGTAAAGTCATCACGCAAGCTTAATAACATGGATAATCGGTATATTTCTGCTTAAATTTAATTCAGAAAATAAATTTACATCGAATCTGTGAAAGCATTATAACAATATTTATTTGATTTTCGTACTTTTGCACGCAAAAAAGGAAAAGTGTATGATTATTATAAAAGCTTACTTTTTCTTTTCTTTAGGAAAACCGCTTGTCTAAATAAATGAAAATTCCTTTTATATCTTCGAATGTATTGAGTTATTAGAGATCTACTAATGAGATATCTTACATGCACTAAACTGAATAACAAAATACCTATAATCAAGCCTTTCTGATTAAAAAAAAATAACCTTTTAGGTTTTTGGGCTTTCTGTCGAATAAGGGTACTTGGTAGGTAAATTATTATCACATGTTACCTGTAAAAATATTGAAACACTACGTTGTTGCACTCCATAAAAATACACCAACATCCATGGCACGTATTAAAAACGATACTTGCAAAACACAGCACGAAGGAACGACCAATAAATATCTTGAACTCGCTTTGTTTCCGAACGATGACTTCATAACTTAATGATACGATCGGATATCTAGCACAAAATCATCCGATTAGATTTTTCCTTGTAACACATCTCAAAAAATCACATTCGGAGATTCACAAAAAAAAAAAAAACGAAAGAGATCTTCCACCAATGTTTTACTCGCATAACGATACCTTCTTAGTGCGCGTCGTTTTACTTAAAGAGAGCCCATAGAAATACGAAAAACGGAGCACGAAAATAATGTATAAAAATTTCTGTAAATCGATGACAAATTAGTAGCAGCACACGCTTTATTTTTAAGTCATATTTTTATTCATTTCCCCCACAATTCAGCATTTGTAGATTATAGAATTACAGTATATATTCAACGAAAGAAAACTTGGGGAAGCAACCACTTAGGGAAGCCACCACCCCCACTTAGAAAGTCAGGGTGGACGCCACGCCAGGATCAACTCTCCAACTGCCAAAAGACCGTTACGAAAAGCCGTTAAAGGCAGTTCAAAAAAGGTAGTGGTAGAAATCTCTCATTCGGGAAAGTTCGAGAGGTTACCATCATATGCTTCTCACAGCGGAGGAGAAACCACAGACATTTTTGCAGCTGTTAGAACAGACAGCATATGTAAGGAGAGGCGCCAATTGTTATTATTATTTTTTATTTCTTTTAGCAGTAGAGCAGATCAGAAGATACATGAGAAAAAAAATTGACGCGAGTTCTTTTGGGAAGAGACACAGGAAAGGGAAAAAATTAAACTCTGATTTTGTCGATTAGATTAAAATTATTAAAGTAATTAAAATATTTCAAACATAAAAAATATGACCTATGCGATATATGAACAACAGGACATATACTCCCCAAGTTTGAAAAAAAAATTACACGTTCAGTTTAAATATCAAAATAATGTATGAAACAAAGTCCAGTAATATTTAAAAAAAAATCTGTTGCATGAAGTTGTTGAAAGAAACCAAAAGTTTCTTGCCTTGAGTTCGTATTACATAGTCTACTTGTTACACTAAAAAAGTTCACGAAATTTAAAATAATACTGAAGTTCCTGCATTGCTGGTGTGGTCAACTGCAAATTTTTAGCAACAGTTCTTACATATTCAGAATTATAAAGTTTCAATATTCCAGTAGCATTTAATATTAAAATAAAGATAATACTTCACACAGAAGTTCAGTATAAAATTTTTCAAAAAAAGGTAACCCGGGTTTTGTTATAGGAAAGGCACAACACAGAAAACGGAAAAAATTAAATTCTGATTTTGAAGATTAGATTAAAATTATAAAGTAATTAAAATATTTCAAACATTAAAAAAATATGTCCTATGCGATATAAGAGCAACAGGACACTTTCCCTACGAATTTTTTTGTGGATTTTTGCCAGTCTAAATGCTAATTAAACATTACTTGGAAATTGATCCAGTACAGTTTGCGCAAACCTGTCAAACAAGTGGTAATTCTTTAACACTTGAATACAAATTTGAAAACAGAAGAATTTATCGTTGCAATTGCAATTTGTTCTTTCATTATGCTTAAAATTTAAAGTTAGAGGAGCAACATAAAGACTATTGCTTTCTTCAATCAAACTAGAAAAGATAAATTTTTACATGAAATTTATAATGTTATAACCCCAATATTTTACTGTATATCATGCAATATAGTATACGTACAAGGTGGCCGGTCAGGTGGTGCAGCGGAAAACGGACCATTCTACCACAGTTTGGGTCTGAGTTCGATCGAGATTGGTTTTTGTCAAGTCCTTGTTAGAAATAAAGACCTTCCATTGAGTGTCTCTTCGAAAATGGCCATCATATTTGGTGACCCGTCGGCCAAGGTTTACGTTCCAGTGATGCACTGTTGGAACAAAGAAAGAAATATGAGAGAAGCGATTTTTTTTCTCTCTTGAAATAGGCTGAGTGGTAAAATTTTCTTACCACCGGCACAGCTGCCAACTATTCCGGAATATAATTAACCATTTTTTTTAACAGGAGGATTGGGCTTAAAATATAGCAGAAATCTTGAATTTGGCGGGGATGTTGGTTACAAGTTTGAAAAAATACTTATAGAAATTTACTGTTCGCAAAATGTGGTTAATGATATTCCGGAATAGTTGGCAGCTATGCACTGGTTAAGTTAATTCCCAATTCAACCAATTTAGAATGGATCCTAGATTAGTAACTCGTTCAAAAACTTGAAACATACTCTAGGATATCTGAACTATGGAAGCAAATTTTCTGATTCAGGAACATCAGCTCGAACTGGGTAAGCTTTTTGGATATTTCTACGGTGGGCTTTGGCCCACCCTAGGATATCCATTTCCTATTCTTTTAATGAAATACCTGATTTTTCTAGAGTGGGCTAAAAATCTTTCTAGATTGGGCTTAGTCCATCCTAGCCCTTACCCAGCTACGCCAATAGTTTTTTCTCAAGCAATTCGAATTTAAGATATCATATGTCTTCAAATATTTTTACCTTTTGGCATATATTAATGTATACGGCGCCTACTTAACTGTTCACTCCCATTAAGGCCAGAACGTAGACAGACAAAATCGTGGGAGAAGATAAACGAATTCACGACTGGTACTCGAGAAATCGCTCAAGTGCTCACCTACTTTTTGAGGGCCACAGATGCCAGCAAACCGGCGTATCACGTTTTGCCAGTGGACAATTGACACGTTTCTCCTACTAACAGGACAGAAGGCTTTTAGGATCTGCATCAAGTGTTGAGCTTTTCACACATGATCTTCTCGTATCTTAAAATGTCTTTGTTTTACCTTGGGTGAGTCTTCTTTCTTTTTTTTTCTTTTTTTTTTTTTTAGAACTTCTCCTTTTTGGACATTTTGGAGGCATATGGATTTATGGATTAGTTTTAATTTAGAGAGGCCATTGCAGGTTAAGAAACAGCCAGAACAACAACAACACATGCTGGAATAACTGTGCATTACGCTATAAGATCCTCTACGGCACATATAAGTAACCCCCGGTCCGCCATTTAATCCGGCAAGAGGAACATTTCAAATTAACATAGGAAGCCCATGTAAACCATTCAAAATCTCATAAAAAGCCTTCTTATACGCCCAGCAACTTCTTCAATATCCTGAAGTTTGGCCCGCAACTTTCCAAAGGTTGCTCATACCTGCTGTACGGCATTATTGTTGCGTTAAACGTCGAAGTTAGCGTTCCCTCCTAGAAAACGTCACGATATACCAGAGAACAAGTCAAGTACACGAGTAAAATGCACATTCCTACTAAAGAGGTATTGTAACTGACTGTGAGATGTGTAATGCCAAAAGTAGAAACATGTGAATTATTTGTTCTACCATCTTTCCATTGGCCATATCACACCTTCTCGTTACGTTCAATGTTCAATTCAGACAACACTTTCGTTCGACTTTTTTCTATAACATTTGGGTGGCCTTGTGAGATATGTACGTTCGGCATCCGCAACTTTCCTTAACCGGCCCGGGAAAAAATTGGGCATTTCGTTCAATTTTATATTCAGACAACACTTTCGTTCGACTGTTTTCTGTAACAGTTGGGTGGCCTTGTGCGATATGTACGTTCGGCATCCGCAACTTTCCTTAGCCGGCCCGGGAAAAAATTGGGCATTTCGTTCAATGTTCAATTAAGACAACACTTTCGTTCGACTCGACTGTTTTCTATAACAGTTGGGCGGCCTGTGCGATATGTACGTTCAGCATACGCAACTTTCCCTAGCCGGTCTGGGAAAAAAATGGGCATTTCTTTCGATTCGTTCAACATTTGCGACAGACCAATCACAGGAGAGCAAATGAGGAGTCAACCGTAACATCACAGATTTCCTCATTCCCTTTTCCAGGCAAACGAGTTGAGTGAAATAGTCAAGCAAGTTGAACGAAATTGTTGTTTGAATTGAAGATTGATCGTAGTGAGAAGATGTGATATGCGCATATTACGTTTCGTCTTGAAAACGAGGCTAAAAGATAGAAACATTACTTTCTCGACAAAAAAATAATAACTGATAGTTAGAAGATGGTTATCATCTAAAATAAATGTTTCTGGAGTTACATACTTAGTCTAGCATCTTTTTTAAAAGTTTCAAGGTATAACAGCAGAGCTGCCAAGTCTCCGGCTTTTTTCGGGAGATTTCCCACCACTAATTTTTACTTACAAATTTATGCTTAAAATAAGTCCAAATATTTAATGCAAAATAAAACTGTCTAAAAATTGTGGTGGGAAATCTCCCGGAAAAAGCCGGAGACTTGGCAGCTCTGTAACAGTATTAAAAATCGCAAACGCCTGATCAGCATTTTTCTTGCTCTGCTCTGGGCATTTAAGACTGCAAAAGAATGTCTTTTCAGTCTGAATTTCTTTTTCTCGTACCATGGCTGATGATACATACAGACTTCGGTGTTGACATTTTGGCTACACCCTTTTACATTCGAAGAGTCATGTGACCTAGGGTGTGTGACCATCTTATTATGGTTATCATGGGCTAAAATGCCTACATCCTTTGGTCACATGACTCTTCAAGTGCAAAGGAGTGTGGCCAAAATGTCAGCACAATAGTCTGTATATCTTTTCAGCCACATTCTCGTACGTCGTAACGTTTTCAAGATATGGCATTAATACAAACTCTTCAATTTACTGCTGTAAACGATTCCATTTCCTAGCCTACAGCTATTATCCATTACCTGGACAGCAATTTTAGTATAACCACATCTGTGGCTCTCCATTAGTGAAAGACGTGAAAAAGAATTTCTTTTAACCACTCTGTATATTTTCTATGTCCATCAAACCAATAATTTTGTTTCATTCTGCACATTTTATATCGCGTTTACATACTTCATTAGTAAAATTTTAAACGTCCCTCTGCCTCCTTGAAATCGGTTTTAGAAAATCCATTTCCGTTCGACGCAGTTTCACTATTTTAAAAGTGAAAAATCAAATTCTTATATTTGCTTGCATGATTTATTACAGAAGCGCAAGCGATTGGTTTTAGAATATACGTTCTAGAGCGAAAGTATGTGCGCCCGTCTGAAATAAAAGGAACAGACGAGGAAATTATTTATTGATTTTATCTTTGGATGCTCTATTCCTACACGGCACATTGTTTTGTGATGTATCAAATGGCAGTATTAAATAAAAATTGAAAATCTGGGAGCTCCCCGAAATAGCGAAAAATCATTTCACCGAAGGCTTGAGATTTTTCTACGGCTTGCGTCAAACAGCACGGGACACGAGCCGGATAATTTTGCTATAATTGATGAACCGTCTTGAATCGAAGTATAAATTGTTTCCACGTATAGCTTAAGAAGATTCAGATAATCAATCATAATATATTTAATTCAAATTACTTTTTCAAAGTATAGTGATGATTTTTTTTAGCTTTAAGAATGATGAATTCATCTGTGCACTTCATCAATCTTAAAACAAAGTTTTAGGTAAATTTATTTAATCAGTGTGTTTCCAAGCTTACATCTAACTCAAGGAAAGAGTTCAAAGTTTGGTGTCAAATATTATGTAAAAAGAATAAGTAACGTTTAGTTTGTTCCAATGCAAGTACAAGTTTTGATTTAACTCCTAAGCTTAAAAATGAAGATGGTAAATATTGCTTAACACACCCTTCCTTATTAATTTCAACAGCTTACGAGTCAGCACGAATGCAAATAAAACACTTTTAAAAATTATTTTAGTTTGCTTTTGTTGAGCCAATAAAGAAAAATCGCTTTATATTTTAGTTTACACATACTTATGAGACTAATTTTACGAGACATTGTTTAAACTTTTATAAGAACTTTCTGGTCTTTGCCAAGAATAATAACTAAGGAAAACAGTATATTTTGTATGGTATTCTCAAGTGGTTGACAAGTTTATTGTAAAATTTTATTAAATCCATACCTTGAAAACTAAGTATAAGTAAAACTAAGCAGGACCTTCGTACTATTTTAACTGACTGTGAGATATTTAATGCCAAAATTTAAAAAAATGCGAACTAGTATTTTTTCTGGGACATTTTTTTCTTGAAGTCGGTTAACTGAAACTGTTTTTTAGGTGGGATTTCCTTTCAATTCGCTATATTTTCGAAAATGTTTATTCCAGTTCACATAATCAACCACGCTGAATCATTTTAAAAAAATCCTAACTGTTTTTGTCCAGTATGTATTTGGCTGTTTCTGGATTTTCAATAAAATTATGAGAATTACCACTGAAACGATATTAACTGAAATCATAGAGGCAAATTACGGTTTTACTTTACATTTCGGAGGGTCATTTTTCCCAAACTTTTGGTCCTCTTCCATCTACTATCAAATAACTCAATTTTTCATTTTTGAAATATACACTGCTGGCCACCCAAATTGCAACACCAAGAAAAACAAGAGATATCACAACAAAATTTATTGTGTAGATAACATGTTGACCAAGTAACAAATGATTAAATTTACAGCATTCTATGAAGCGTGGTTCCTGCCAAAATCAGTACCCAGAGTAGCCGCCGTTGTTGGAGATCACAGCTGCCACACGCCTCGGCATTGATTCAAAGAGACTTTGAATGTGTTCTTGGGGTACAGCAGACCAAGCAGCTTCCACACGTTGCCAAAGTTGATCTGGTGTGACAGCTGGGGATGAACTCTGGGTCAGTCGTTGAGCAACCATGGACCACATGTTTTCTATCGGCGAAAGATCCGGAGAGCGCGCCGGCCAGGGAAGCAATTCAATCTGGTGATTGACGAAGAACCCTTGGACAATGCGTGCCACGTGTGGCCGTGCATTATCCTGCTGAAATATGGCTGTTGGCAAGCCCTGAAGGTAAGAAAGGACAACTGGCTCCAACACCTCGGAGATGTAGCGCTGGCTGGTTAAAGTACCGGCAATGCGTACTAGAGGAGTGCGAGAGAGATATCCGATACCGCCCCATACCATAATACCCGGTGCAGGACCAGTGTGACGGTGCATAATGCAGCTGTTCAGCATCCTCTCTCCACGGTGTCTCCAGACTCGAATCCGACCGTCGTGGTGTTGCATACAGAAGCGTGACTCGTCAGTAAAGAGAATTTCATTCCATTCTGTCGTCCACATCCTTCTTTCATCGCACCATTGGCGGCGGAGACGTCTGTGGTTCCGCGTCAGAGGTAGACAAAGCAACGGACGTCTTGCGGACAGACCATTCTGCTGTAAACGACGTCGAATGGTACGCGCAGACACTGGATGATGCGTTACAGACTGAATCTGCTGTGATATGGTTCGTGATGTGACTGAGCGGTCCGTCACTGCCATGCGTACAATCTGCCTGTCATCACGTGACGTGGTGCACTGAGGTCGATGCGGTCGATCACGTCTGTCCGTCGTACCCTCCTGCACCCAACGATCACATATCCGCATCACAGTTGTTTGGTTTCGTCCAATACGACGACCGATTTCCCTGAAAGATAACCCACAATCTCGGTATGCCACTATCCTTCCTCTGTCAAACTCGGATACTTGATCAAAAGATGATCGTTGTTTCCTACGAGGCATAATTTATCGTTTTTTTGAAAAAAAAGCAAGAAAAACACAATTGCTGTACTTGAAACCGTCGAAATCTCCAAGCCTTAAATAGCGCTTTGAGGTGGCGCCACAGGCGCGCTTGATGTGCGTCTGCGCTGAAATTCTAATCATTTGCATATCTCACCTCAGCTAATGCATGTTGTAAATTTTATATTATTTGCATGCTTCCTTCAGGGTGTTGCATTTACGATGGCCAGCAGTGTATTTTCATATGATGGCCCGATATTTGCGTGAACAGAATTAGTATTGTGTTACATAAACCTAATGAAATTTGTGTGAAATAGTTTTATGAAATTTGAGAGCATCAATTCATAGAAATTACAATATGGAAGTTATATTTATTACTTGTATTAGAAAAAAAATTGGAATAAATTTAGAAAGTCAGTACTTTTGCTGATTCATATGAATAATTTATTATGTTTTTCATCCAATAGCGCATTTCATTTCTTCTTTCTGCATTGCAAAAAATTATAATTTAAATTAAGAGCAGAATCACTATTTTTAAAGATGACTGTACGTATGCTGTTATACCATTCAACGGTAATAAGTGTAAAATCACGCGTAAAGCAAGTTAATATTTTAATAAATTGTCAGTTAAACAGCTAACTGCCAGAACAGCCAGTAAGTGTGTCATTAACTAAACACATTATCTCTACGTAGCTACTCAATTGAAGTCGATCAGGATTTACTCGATGAAGGAATCCGTATAATTACACGATTTCGTAGACACGAGTTTTTAGAATGAGACTAATCTCAGGTCATAATTATTTAATCAAGCTGTGGGTTTTTACGTATGCATGAATTGCTACGATAGATCACCAACTGATCTAGTCTTTACTTCAGATAGTTAAAAAATAAATTAAAAAGAGAGAGAGGGAGGTGTTCGATGTTTTAGCTCTTGAAGCGAAAGGCTATATTTGGCAATAGATTTCTGACGTACATGACAAATTAAAGAGACAGTTTGATTTCGTATTTTTTTGTGCCTGGAGAGTAAAACAGTTTCTCAAAAATGCATCATTTGAAGTAAGGATCGTTTATTGACAATACTTTTAAGTTTCAGCTATTTTTAATTTCGGAGAATATTAGACTATAAACTATAATTGCAGTGCATTGTAAGACAAAAGCATCATCATATTATTAATAGAATAATAAAACAGCTTAAAAGACGTCATTCATTATTAACTGTTTATTTCTGTTTGAAGTCAAAACATGCATTTACAAAGTAAAATTCAGTCTTCAAAAAATATTATTGAAACATGATAATGTTTCTTTTTTGAATGAGCAGAAAGAATGTTAAATAGATATATAATATTTGCATAAGGCAATGTGCCTACCTTAAATAGATTTATTTCTTTGGAAAATTTACATATTTCTTACGTTATTTTAAATAAGCCTTGAACGATTGGGATTCCATTTTTTTATTTCTATTAATTATCCTAAGTTACATCTCAAATAAAAAGTTGGAAGGACACTTTTAAACTGAAAACAAAATTATTTACTATTGTTTTTAAATAATGCAATTCCCCAAAGATTTTTTAAACAGATTCGTACTTCTTTTTTTTTTCAACGACATTGCAAAAATGCAATAGGGAATACAATTTTTAATACCATTTTCTGAAAAATTATGACTTCCATTTTTCATTCGTCATTATTACCTCAATCTTATCTCTCAGAATCGTATAAAGATACTCAAATTAAAATTTGACAGATTTTTCCATTTATTTCTGGTTTTTTATGACTAGAAACATATCTTGTATATGCAATTTTTTAATGTACTAAAGGGATTTTCTTTCAAAGAGCACGTGTGACATATGTTACTGTTACCATATGTTAAGTTAGTAATGAAGTCTTACCTGTTGACAAATTTTGCTGATACCTTTTGGCCACTTTTAGCAACTTCTGACCTACAACACTTTACTATGAAGTAGCGCCCATGGTACCGATTTCACAAATGTCCATATTTCGCTTCTGACTAATATTTGACGTGAACCACTTCACTTTTTCATAATTTTCGCATAGTTGGCAGCTATGCATACTTCCACTGCATAGCTGCCAACTGCTCCGGAAAATAATTTTTCTAAACAGTATATTTTTAGAAATATTTTTTCAAATTAGCAGCCAGCTCGCCCGTCTAACTCAAAAATGTTACTGTATCCTATGCCGAAACATCCTGTTTTAAAAAAGTGATTAATTATATTCCATAGCAGTTGGCAGCTATGCCATTGCACCTTTCCAGAAATGTCGTGAACGCTTAACTTATTGATGTGCAAAATAAATCACTTCATATACGTTCCAGTGGACACATCTTTCTTGATTTTTAAAAGTGTTTATCATTTCGGTTTTTATGTCTGTTCGTCAGTGCTCCAATCGCCGAACATATCCATCGATGACTGCAAAGTCCAGTGAACTGTGTGATGTGCCTTATTGAAAGTCTTGTATGTAGCAGTTAAGATTCTTTTACAGGAAAACTTAATAGAATTTAAATACATTACGTTATATGGTCAGTCCTTGTTTTAAGAGTATTTTAGAAATGTCAGTATATTGTAAACGAAACAAAATTGATAGGTGTTGTTAAGGATTACAAAATAATACTCTGTATCGAGAAAAGTAAATGCAGCATTTACCGTTTTTCTACAGAAACACTGAAAAAGACTGCGATACATTACAATCTGTGGCAGATTAGAGACACATCCATTTCAAAGCTCATAGAATAAGTATACAGGGTGTCGCAAAAAGGTGGTAACGGTCTTTAATTCTTTATCTAATAGAGATAAGTGGGAAGTTTAAATTGAAAAATTGATCAAAATACGGTCGGAAATAAGATTCCGATAAGAAAAAATTCCTCTCGTTAATTTTCAAAAAGTTACACGCTTTAAATTTGTATACGAATCCCTTACATAGAAATACTTAGTTTTAAAATGTGCCCCATAGACTAATAAGATACATACAAAATTTGAGAACTATACCTTAAAAAGTGTCAGAGATATGAAGATAAATATAACTTTGACTTAAACCATTTTTCAATGGCTCTCAAAGGGAAAAAATCGCGTCGAATAATCGCATTTCAGCGGCGTACAGAAATTAAGAAAGAAAATCTTTTTTTTTTTACTCTAGTATTAACGTCTATATTCAAAACCATGTATAGTCCCCGATCATCTTTCTGTAAAGATATCTTGATCTTTAGAGATCAAGATGTTGAGAGAAGAGATCTGAGATGTTGTTTGATGAAAGGTTCAAATTTGGTACATCACCTCATTGGTGAATGGGGCACATTTTACTAACTGGGAATTTTTTTGTAGGGGGATCGTATACAAATTAAAAAAAGTGTCACTTTTTGAAAATTAAAGAGAATAATTTTTGCTTAACGGAGTCTTCTTTCCGACCTTATTTTGAACATTTTTTTTCCGATTTACACTGCCACTTATCTCTAATAGATAAAGAATTAAAGACCGTTACCACATTTTTGGGACACCCTGTACATACATTTTTAACAGCTTAATCATCATTTACAAAATGGAAATAGCATTATAAATTCTTTTACAGTGTTTCGCAAAATTGCACTAATAGCAGAATCTCCAACCTCTACGGAGCATAATAAACCACATTTGAAAAGATGAATTTTTAAAAGTATTTTTTGGGAAGGACAAGCAGACCCCGCGTCATACTCTGCAGTTTTGCTATGCTCTAATCCGAGAATTAGTGTTTACAAAAGGTGGTTAATTATATTCCGTGGAGGTTGGAGACTGTAATAGTGATATACAGCTTTTTTGAGGTTATCCCCGAAATCTCGCCAAGTTTAAGGAGGATGCTTCGCGAAATGCGGCGTAAAGAAGACTGTTTTGCTAAAAAATGTTCCATAACCTATGATTCTGGTACGATTTATCATTCTCGTTTCTAAAAAGCAACTGTCTTTGCTTTCAAAACTCTTCCCGTTTTTGCTATTGATTCTTCTTAGCAGATATGACTTAAATCACTGCTTATTTATTGAAACCCTCATTCTGAAACATATATAAGAATTTTTCAGACTGCTCATTCAATAATCAACAACTTTATTACATTTGCAAACCATTTCTTAGGTTATATTTCGTTATCGAAATGGAGCACAAATCGTAAAAGACATATTTTTCGTCGGAAAAGAAATTCTATATTTGACATTTGTTTCAGAGAAATCATGGCGCAAGAGTTTAGTTTTCAGAAGATATTCCTCTAATAGCAAAATTTCCTAGATAATAAGAGACAATCTACTTACTCAAAGGTCTTTTAGCTGAGACCTTTGAGTATTCCTTTTATGTTAACCTGATTACACTTAACAAGACATGCAAAGTTACTTCAAAATGCATTAGCGTTTCATTTACGAGCATAAATGGTAGTTTAAATAAAATAAGAATTTTATTTTTCATATTCTGAGTAATTAGCTTGACAGTTCTGAGAATAGATGTAAATTGAGACGTACAGCTAAATGAAGTGCCATCTTTAGTTTAATGTAAAATATATTTATTTAGTATAAAGGATAATTGAATTATTTTATCATGGGAAGCATATGCATAATACCGTCAAAAAATATCAAACAAATGTCTTGATATGCATTTACTTAGTTAATCATTTAAAATAATTTAATACGGAATTGAAAAGGCCCTGAATTAATCTTACAAAATGCAGTGCAGCGTTGTCTTTGAAGTACATAATATTCTCAGTTATAAATAGTCTTGCAGTATTCAAAAGCTTAAAAGGTTGTTTTAAGCATAGACACAGTTGTCACGATTTCCAAGGGATGAGGGCATGATAGTGATTAACTCAAAATACTTTTACCCACAGCAGTTATTTGATTCTTAATCAACTTTAAAAACTTTGTCGTTTTTAGTTGTAAAAGTAGTTTCAGAATAAATAAAATTAATAAGTATGTAATAAAATAGAAAATAAAACATTTCCTATAAAGTATGTTTATTTATCCAAGAAGTCTGTTGGCTTGCCCCTAGTCCTCTTTCCCAGTTAATAATTTTGTTTAATTTACAAGGCAAAATTGCACACCATTGGAAATTTATAGCCTTACGATAGCCAAGTTCCGTTTACAAGATGGATAATGTAAAATATTAAGAACCATTTATTCAACTAGTTTAGGATTTTTTTCCTTCTTGGAGATAAATGTCCGAAAAGCTTGCAATTCCCTGAAGAACAGTTTATCAGTGAGATGTTGAAACCGAGTAAGAGATTTTGGCTCCTCTAGTTGCTAGAGGTTCATTAAGCTGAATTTAGTTTAAAGGAATCTACCAATTTAGATTCTACTGTTGACTGTAAGTTAGAAATCAGGAAAGACATACTATATTCAGATAAATTAAACGGGGAAAGTTCT
The DNA here is from genome assembly GCA_038373885.1 of Cheiracanthium punctorium. Lineage (NCBI taxonomy): Eukaryota > Metazoa > Arthropoda > Arachnida > Araneae > Cheiracanthiidae > Cheiracanthium > Cheiracanthium punctorium. The sequence continues at coordinate 163,432 of JAWZYV010012223.1, read as the reverse complement.
AGATAGTGAATCGTATCGAGATGAGATATAGAAATGATATTACATTATTTTCACTCTCCACTGAAACATTTCGGTCGTTTTAATATTTTTAGACGAAAGGTGACTGTTATTGTCACACACAGAAAAAAAATGGTTCTTTAAATGATTTCTTAAACTTGTGTATGCTTAGGGATTAGTGCTGTAAAAGTAACGACAAAATGAGTATCCGTATGTATTTGTTACTTAGATGTTCGCTATTCGTTACTCGTTACTTTCGTTACTACTAATAGTATCGGTAATAGGGTGTTATATGTGCCCCATAACAACACATCCGGGACAGTGTTGTTATGGGTATATGCCGCCCATACATAAACCCATAACAAAACCTAACCAAAAAGAATTTTTTTTAGCGAAGTTGTACAAAGTTGTATTTAGAGCTTATTTTCTCTGATTTACAGATTGTTTTTATACACATTTATGGTTTTATACAATGCTAAATTATTCGAATTACTGAGTACACATAGAAATCTTCCAAAGACATATGCCATTCTTTTTTAAATTCTAAACGCTGGTTTAACCTGTTCACTCTTATCATAAAAAGTGTAAAGGAAACCTTGTGACTCGTGTTTTTTTCTGGGAGCGGGTTCTCGAATACTGAGATCCAGGGATTGGGCCATATATATTAAATTCACAGGGCAGGGGATCTCAGTATGATATCAACTACTTTGCGTCTCTACAAGCATAATATCTTTATTATTTGTGAGTTCTTATTTCATATCAAAAACTTCTTTTGCTGGACGATTTTTCGAAGTAAATTAAAAATTACCATATTTTAAATTAAAATTGTTTAATTCAGTGAGAATTATCTATTTTTAAAATATTTCCAGTTTTATTTCTGCACTTTTGGGATGAAAGGGGTTAGCCCCTTCTGTGGGTGCATATATGAGAGCATTCTTTAAACAAAAATTATCACTCCTTTCATACAGAAAGAATGGTTGCACCGGACTATGCGTATTCCATGAGTTCATGGAATAAAATGTACCATAAAATAGGGCAGATGGCCCCCTAAACGCCGACATTTTAGAAACATACTGAACTTTATTGAATTATTTTAATACCAGTGGCTTACGCAGGAGTGGGCATAGAAATCCCGGGTAGCTCCCAATTTTTTATATATTTTTTAAACAATTACTTAAAAAATGTGTTTAGGTTTCCATGCTAAATATTTTTTTTAGTTCCAAATAATATTTTAAATAATAAAATGTGTGAATTCGTTTACTTTATAAAAAAATATTTTTTTTAAAGGAGTATTTAAATAATTTCTTATTTATTACTCATATTTCGATTCTAGCTAAAAAAAAAAGAAAAAGTTAAGTTCGCAATCCTGCTTCGGAACCACCCTGAAAGAAAGAATTCTGATTGCACCACTATTTAGTACTAAAATGTTAGAAAGCCCGAAATTAGCACCCCTTACTAACATGCTTCTCTTATATGGATTGCTCCTCTACAATTATAAGAACACCCCCTTCCCCCCCTGCAAAAAAAAGTTCAACTGCGCATAAGAACGCACTATACACCGGATCCTATCTCCCCATTGTACGACCCATATCAATAGAGCAGCAGATAGTATATCCATCTCCATAACTGTAACGAAACATACGGATTCTTCCAAACCTCATCAAAACGATACCATTCGGCTCTGCACAAACGAATTGCAACCAGAACATACTACTCCTCAAATACCGAAACTGATTTTTCCCTTCAAACAGCGAGAATCCATAATACTTCGGGTATCTAGTAACGGAAAGGAACATACTATTACTCAAATACCGAAATTCATTTTTCTCCCTCCCGCAGTATTGTATTCGAAGTTCGAACCTGGTCGATCCGAAATGCAAACTCGAAAGTCATTTCCCCCTTGAAACCGCGATCCGATATCCAGTAACCCCAGTAACAAATAACAGAAGATATTAGTACTCGATTACTGGAACCGTTTCCCCCCCTAATTCGCCTCGCCTGGAAGTCTGTATTCGAAGTTCGAAGCTGCTCGATCCGAAACAGCTTCGGATCGAGTAACGAGTAACGATAACGATATCAACCGAAAAGTAACAATTCCTTACTTCGAGTCTGAGTGATTATCGGTATCTTAGTACCGAATACATGCGGTTTGCTTCAGCTCTATTAGGGATTAATTAAAAGCGAATTATACTACTGATATTCACCAAACACTTAGGTCCGATTAACTGATCATTCAACAGCCTAAAATATAAGGGGTTCCATAAGATTTCTACACATTTTTTAATAAAGTTTGAAGCTATTAGGTACATTTAGTAGATAACGTGGTACATGCATAACCTGTATTGCGTAACAGACTTCAGCTCGTTGTTTATTGAATTCTTCTTATATGTAAGAAATGTTATTACAAAATACGTTAATAACCATTTTCGAAAGAAGGAAGGCTTTTTAAAAGGTTTAGATTTATGAATAAAAATGAAATATTTGAAAGGTTTTTTTTAATTATGATGGCAGCATTAACAAGTTATTTTCTTCAACTACTGCGCTCACATATTTCACACTTTCGGATATATTGCGCTTTTTCTTTCTTCCATTTTCTTTCTCACGCTTTTACATTTTTGTTCCGTAAATTCTACATCGTAAACAGAAGTCAACCTTTACGGAATACAATGAACCCCTTTTTCTAAACAATATATCTTTTGAATATTTTTCAAAACAATAATCAGTCAAAAAAATCTTTGCTGTATTCTAAGCCGAAAGTTATTGTTTAGAAAAAGCAGTTAATTATATTCCGTAAAAGTTGGCAATTATGTAAATTCAACTTGCCAAATAATGAATTATACGAATTGGGAAGACGATCCTTTAACCAATTTAACTTCTATGGAATATTCTTCTATGAAATTCTATGTAAGTAATTAAACTTCTATGTTTATTGTTTAAGCGATTATCATTTATTATAATACTTACACTATTAATTTTTATACATTTTAAGTTCATGGGTTCATAAAAGTAAAATCTCACATTATCTGCTCCTCCAAGAGCTATATCGGGCCCCCGCATATATTGAGCGTTTTTCTCGTCTCCTGACAAGAGCGATACAACGAGCGTCTATTGTACTTTTTATTAGTTACGAGAAAAGTGCATACTGGAAAACACAAAACAGCATTAAAATTTCTTCAGATATCACTGCGTGAGTCATAGGTTTTCGACGAGATTGAACAAAACACATTTTGTAAAATCTATACATTATGTGCGCTCACTTCCAAAAGCTAACCACGAAGAGGAAAATGTTAATATCCGTAAGCCCATTTGAATTTAAAAATCTGAAATTTCCTGCAAAGATGGAAGGGAGTATGCAAATGTGTTAGGTAACAGACAATCACGGTTTCGTGTCGAGAACTATGCAAACAGGCAGTCGTACAAGAAGCCGGCATTTTGAAGGGTTGCATATAAATGCGTAGGAAAGTTGTTTAGGACATTCGTATGATTTGTTTTCGAGCTAGATGTGTTTCTACGGCTTCCAGAAGACGAATGGAAGATTCGGAATGGATTCAACGGTCTGACGCATTGAAGTAGGACAGTCTATCACAGATGCTGCTCTTTTCTTCGGCGTTCATCATTCCCTCATTTCACGATTATGGAAACAACTCCAAACGACACTCTTATAAAAAATCTGAATTTCATAGACAATATCAACCTGGTTTTCACGAGAGAATCTACCACATTGGTGAATAAAGGATTTTTGCTGTTTTTTAACGGAAGTTCTGTTAAAAAACGAAAATTATCTGTGCTTCTTCTGAAAGTCGAGTTCTAAAAAGGCATTTTCCGTTCTCTTTCTGGCACCTGCGAGCTTGGACCATAGAGATATGAAAACCAGGAGGTGGCATTAGCTATCTGCAGCATTGGACGAAATGAAGTAACTGAGTTGGTCACAGTATGGCGGAACAATTAGTTTTGAGGGTTTTGATTGGAGCTGATCCGAAAGAACCTTGTCTGAAGGAATCGGTTCAAGGACTGACTTTACCCACCACTAGACTATACTCCCATTTACTTGGTACGAGGTAGTAAAAGTTGTTAAAATTAACACAATTTCAAGAAATATTAAAATTGTTGGTACAATTGAAGGGAGACATTGTAACTATCACCGTGAAATAACAATGTTTTGGTCACAGCAATATGGCGGCTCGGTTACAGTTTCGGCTTCACTATCAGATAAGTAATACCATCTCCTGGTACTCATATCTCTATGGCTTGGACTAATGAAATGTCTCTTACGAGGCACTTCCGATCGTAATCAAAATAATGCCCACAAAGCTGATTTTAGCAGTTTTGAATGCAAGATGTTCGTTGCTCATTCTGCCTGTAGTTCAAGTTGGAGTTAAGATCCCTTAAACATACAAAAATATCGTATCATTGCGCATGTAACAGACGACTGCAGATAATTGGAGTATAGTATTTTACTTAATGCTGAGTCCTTTTGCTGTGGATGCTACATTAATGCAGTGGACACGACGAAGCTTATTTCTCGCTGTATTCGCTTGTGATAATTTTATTTTATATCCGAATACCAAATGCATCTTTTTCATATTCAGAGTTGTAAAATAAATTCAACCTAAATATGGAGCGGATGCTTTCGGTAAAGATTTTGTTTTAATGGACATAGTTTGTTACGATTGGATTATAAAAATCTCGTAGCTGTTGTAAAACAAATGCAGTTATGATATCTCCAGTCAAAGAAGTGAACTGTAAGCACTGGTTTACCTTTTTCAAGTAAATAAATTTGGTTGCTGCTTTAATTATATCTCACAGCTGGTTTAACCGTGATTGCATTTCTGTATTCGGACTGTACTGTGAATTCCTTTTATAACTAGAGACTATAATGAAATTATATTCTATTTATTAAAAAAATATTTTTTATAGTGTATTAAGATATATGTAATGTATTTGATTTGATTTAAAATTTATTTTCTCGGGCTAGTAATCAGATTATAGCTCTGATAATAAAAAATGAATAAAACGAATAATTCCAACATATTTTTTTACCTGTAGACTATTTATAACATTATATGTACATGTAGGTACACTTTTTTAAACAACTCTGGTGTTTTAGCACCAAACCACCTACACCCCTCCACCCCCCCCCCTCAAAAAAATTATCATTATTGAAGCTGGTGGTGCAGTTACAAAATATTAATTCTATATTTTAACAACAAAGAATGCGTAAAAACTTTGTTAACATTGTGTATCCATCTACCTACACACACACATATATATATGGAAAAGTTGGACTAGGACAGCTTTTCTCACGTCTAAAATAACTGCATGAATAAAGTGCTTCAATTTCTATTTGAATGTATTACAATGTATTTGAATGAATTAGAACGTTGGTTCCAAAAATCACTATTTTTTAATGTATAAAAGCTATATTCTAGGCTCTAGGGTAAATAAATTATTTTTTGGAAGTATGTTGATACCAGGTTTTCTCCAACCATGTCGCTTATTAGAAAATAAGGCATAATATCTTTCAAATGAGATACAAAACCTGATTCCATAATTTTAAATAATGCTTAAAATCATTCTTTGGGATATACGGAAAAAAGAAAAATACCTTTCTCTAATAGGAAAAACAAAGAATTTCCTGCCTGAAAATAACGAAAAAAAAATTCTGATTCTGTGACTGAAAATAACGCAGAGAACCCATTTCATAAGATAACGTGTGAACGAGAATTAACCGTTTTCTCCGACACCGAAAATAGGAAAACGGTTATTGTCCGGCAGCATTGTGCCAGACAATGAACGTTTATTTCAGTAACTTTTTATAACAGTAAGCCAAACAGCTGTCTAAAACCACGTAGCCGGTCTTTCAAGGATTACGAGCCCCGCAGAGGATCGATAAACAATCGATTCCGGTTAATTGAACCCTGGGTTAATCGAACCAGGCGTTTATTTGTACGAAATTTGAAAGAACAAACGCTGTTACATAAGCACGATATCATTCGTTTTTTTGGAACTACCGTTCAATCGGACCATAGAACAAGAGAGCGAATAAAGAACAGTGATCATAAGTCTCCTGCGCAGAGCCGATGTAAAGCACTAAACTTTGAAATACAGTGAAACTTCTATGCGCGACCACCTCTATTAAGCGACGACTTTTTCAAAGCGCCGTTTTTTTACCCTATCTATTTAATGTTAAAAGATCCCCTAGAAAAGACCACACAGCCTTCTCTAAGTGACCGGTCCCGGTTCCCTCTCCAAAACTTTGCTCGGATTTTTCCAGAAGTATGAAAACAAAAGACCACATTCCAAACCAATCGCCTGCTGTCGCAAATTGACAGCAGATGCAAGTTCATGAATAGATCACGCACAAATCTTGTAGGCTAGAGAAGAGACACGTGTAAGAAACGAGTTATTTTTACTGTTTTAGTAGTGCATTGATGTGATCGAGTCACACGAAAAAGGAAATTCGGAGAGGAAGCTGGCGGTTACTTTTGGCTGTGGGAAAACCTTGGGGAAAACACAAAAGTAAATTTTAAAGCAAATAGATTGTATCATGGCAAATTCAAAACACATGAAGAATATCAGGATAAATGCTCCTTTGTCGTATGCAAAAAATAACTCAGAGAGAGAAAAAAGAATTAAAAAATCTGAATTTCTAAATATTTTATTAGACTTTAAAATTTTAAAACTCTGTTTGTAATTACATATGTATTCGTAAGCATTTTCATAAATAACAAAACAATAATATTTTTTAACATTTTATTTCTTGGCTACCAAATGTTTAAACTTCTTTGAGCGATAACCTCTCTTAACGACCGAATTTTTGCGGAACGGAGGGTGGTCGCTCCCGAGAAGTTTTATTGTACAACAATCATCGGAATAGGCCAAGAATCACAAGTTCTTGAACCGCTCTCTGTCGAGCTTATTAATAACTCTTTTATTAGTGTGCTGTGAACGTGAGGTTGCCATGGAAGGGGGGGGGGGTTGATCGCACTAAATCCTCCTCCAAAAAATTCCCATTTTTATTAATTAACAATTATATTAATTATTTATTGTTCGTTTATTTATTAGCTATCCATGGCTTTTAAATTTTTAAGTTGAAAGAAATTTTGTTTGTCTATACACGTAACATTTCTTATCGCCTTTACTTTATTTTGTCCTGTTTATGCCTTTGGTGCTGAATATCGTGTTGATTGCTTAGAAAAAAGTGTTTGGAAATTTATTTTTTAATAAAAGTTTAATATATATCAATTTGAAAGTTAAAGTTTGAGTAATTGCAGTTCTTGTTTCAATGTTCGCAAGATATGTGGGCAGCGCAATAAAGGTTATAATGGTATTGCAATATGATATATATGCCCTGTTTTGTATCCATAGTTGCAAGAATTACGGGCATATAATTAACCAGTTTTTGTAAACAGTAATTTTTGTCATAGGAAATAGCGAAATATCTGAGCTCATCGGACGAAAATAAGATACGTTAATTGAAGAAACATGCATAAATAATATATGCTGTTTACAAAAGGTGGATAATTATTTGCACGGTGTTGCTGCAGCTGAGTGTACCTTTGGGGCACGTTGATGTAATAGTTTCAAAACAGTCTCGCCTTGATGTGGTCCGAAATCGACGGTAACCGAAAATCGACGGTATTCCTGTTGTAGCTAAGCGTAATCGAAGAGCGACCTCCACCAATACTTCCTAGATAGAGAATGCCTGAGAACAGAAGCTTTTACGTCATCAGCAGATCCACTAGATTGACATCATCACATTTTGTATTTTCAAAAAGTAAAACTATTTAAAATTTGTGGTGAATTTACTCACGCATAAAACATTTTAATTATTTCTGATAAAAAAATTAATTCTACCACAAATAGCAATTTTTAACCATCACTATTTATATGATAGGATGTAGAAATAGGTCATTATGAATTATTTTGTATCAGAAAGGTATTTCATTTTTATTTTTAACTTAAAATGTTGTCTAATATTTGCAGTACTCACCAGATATTTTAAGTAATTTTACTTTGTGAAAGTAAAACTGTGATGACATCAATTTAGGAGACCTGCTGGTGACTTAAAAACTTCTGTTCTCATGCTTTCCGTATGTAGGAGGTGTTACCTCCACACGTGTAACATCTGTGGTTGCAGGGGCCATTGGAAAGACGATATCTGTCAATACTGCCAGATACCGTCTGCCATTTCGTCGAAGGCTACACATGAATGGTCTGTGCGTCCGGGTACCACGAGTTAGTGCAACACCACCTAGATACAGAAGGCCTGAGAACAGAAGCTTTTACGTCATTGCTAGGTCTTCTAAGATAACGTCAGCTTTACTTTTACAAAGTAAAACTATTTAATATTCTGGTGAATGATACAAATTTTAGAAGATATCTTAAGTTGAAGATAAAATATATAATACATTTCTGATAAAAAATAATTTATGATGATCTATTTCTACATCATATTATATAACTAGTGATAGATAAAATTTCCTATTTGTCGTAAAATCAAATTTTCTATCTTAAATCATTAAAATGTTTTATGCGAGAGTAAAGTCACCACAAACTTTGAAAAATTTTACTTTCTGAAAAAAAATGTGTGATGACGTCACTTTAGTGGATATAGTGATGACGTAAAATTTTCTGTTCTCAGGCATTGTATATCTAGGAGGTGTTGGTTAGTGTCCCTTTATCCGTCCAATCTAGAGGGGCGCGATTAAAACAGTACCGCCAGCAAGTGATTTGGACTGTGTTTGATTGGAGCAACATTATGTTCACAGATGAGTCCATATTTGCCTACAACCTGATGATAAGCGTGTAAGGGAATGGAGGGTACAACAAATACGCAATCGTCCCGAGAACATCACGCATTTCGCGGTGGAAGCATCATGGTCTGGGCAGGGATTTCACTGGGATATCGACCGAACTGCACATCTATAGGCGTGGCTCTGTGACGGCTGCAAGGTATCGAGTCCTAGACCCATTGTGAAACTGTACGTTATAGCAGTTGGTCCTTCTTTCGTTTTAACGGACGATAATACTCGTCCCCATAGAGTTGCCATCGTCAATGACTTTCTGAAGAGTGCGGGAATTGCGGGAGAGGCCAGCTTACTCGCGGGACCTTAATCCAATTGAAAATCTTTGGGATGCCCGCTACCGCGCTGTATGCAGACGTTTCCCACCTTTAGCAACTCTCAGAGATTTAGAAACTGCCCTACAGGAGGAATGGCGATTACTGGACTTTACAGTGGTTGATCACCTCGTAACAAGCATTATCATACGCTGTGCACTTTGTATGAAGGTGAGGGGTGCTCACATATCCTATTAACGTCAGTTTCTGTCGTTTGTTTTGCATTTAAACATCATTTTGTTAATAACGCACATATGAAGTCATCTTATAATTCATGAAAATTCAGCATTTTTAAAAATCTCTTTTTTTTATGAATAAACTTATAGAGCTACTCACTTGCAGCATTTCGTGTCAATCCAAGCAGTACTTGTTCATTTTTTCGCATTTTACCGCTCCGCGCTTAACTTTTGGAAGTGAGTGTATTTAGTTGGTGATCTGCTTCAATAACGCAATACTTCGACAGTTTATCAAATTTTCTACATTTGCACATTTAAAGTAATACCAAAAATGTGTTAGTTTATAACATAGACACAAACAGTGCTGCGTTGTTAACTAGGATATTCAAGTTGTTTCTTGTTCTTCTGGGAGAATATCTATGAATGACGTTTTTATTTAGTTATGATTCTTCTTTCTCTTACTGCTTCTGCGTCCACGGTTATTCATGGAATATTTTTTAGAATGTATATTTTATCGAAACATTATCCTAAAATCCTCAATTCCCTAGTTCCCGAGTAATTTAATAAATCATTCTTACATCGCAGACAGTATTTCAGCAGTTACATTGTTAAAATAATCAAATAAAATGTTCAATATACAGTTTGTCCCAAAAAGATGGTAACACACTTTAATTCTTCATCTCTTAAAGATAAGTGTACAATGTAAAATGAAGAAATGTTCAAAATACGGCAGTGAAAAAGGATTATTTTCAGAAAAAATTCCTCCAGTAAATTTTCAAGAAGTTACTATTTTTAAATTTGTATACGACACTGTAGAAAAAATATCCAATCAGTAAAATGTGCCCCATATCAAAAATCACGCTAGATAACCCCGTTTCTGGGACCATGCAGAAGTTACGCAAGAAGATAATTTTTTGCAGTCTAGCATTAAACGTTCACTTTTTCAAATCCAAGTATAGCCCCTGATCCTATGTTTTAAAGATATCTCTGAGAAGTTTTATGATGAAAGTTTGAAATTTTGTACATCTCCACATTAGTGTATGGGGCACATTTCACTAAATGGGAATTTCTTTGTACGTGCGTTGTATACAATTTAAAAATTTGTAAGTTTTAAAAAAATAACGAGAGAACATTGTTCTTAACGTAGTCTATTTTCTACCTTATTTCGAAAATTTGTTCAATTTACATTGCCCACTTATCTATAATGGATGATACATGTATATATATATATATATATATATTTCAGAAGAGGCGTGTAATTACACCTTCAATTTTAGTTATTATTTTTAAAGTAATAAAGAGAAGGAAGCTGAATCCGAAAATTCTTTTGCAAATTTAAAGTGCCTCAGAAAATAATTTACTTCCAGCTTTGAATTCCTCGAAAATCTGCACTTACAGTAGTTTGAAGAAAATATATTTTTCTAATGACATTTTACATGCGAAATTTTAGAAATAAGTCTTATCTTTTTCACAAATTTCGTCTGCAAATTCAAAGAATGCGAACGTGGGAGAAAAACTGTAATTTATTACGTATCTTTTTTTTTTTTATTTCACTGTGCAAATTTAGAATTATAATTCAGATCTTGTTCAGATTTTCTTTTTTTTTCTTAACATCTGATCATCTTTGTTAAAATTTCTAAACTTCGAATTTCGGTTTAATAAATCTGACGGTGAAATTATATGCTACTTCCTTTCACGTATGTGCTTCTGTCACTACGGTTTTCATATATATTTTTTAGTATCTCCAAACTTCTATATATAACACCATTTCTTAATTGGTAGAATGTAAATCCATATTTGATTAAATATTTCTTCATTTAATTGCTCAAATAACTAGCCTAATACTAATTACACTAGGCAACACCAAAAGTGTTTCCGGCTCAAACAAAGTTATTTGTATTTTGTCTCGCTAAACACGAAAATCACCATAAAAAGTTGAGTTTAGCTCTTGTTTTCAAGATAAAGTACCAATTTGGATACTAAAATCTCACTATGGCTGGTTTGTATGGCTACTATAGATCGTACATTATCCGTGTATTCCAACAACACCTCCTAGACATAGCTGCCAACTAGTCCGGAATATCATTAACCACTTTTTGCAAACAGTAAATTTCTATAAGTATTTTTTCAAAACAGTAACCGACTCTCCCTCCAAATTTCTGCTATATTTTAACCCCAATCCTGCCGTTCAAAAAAAGTGGTTAATGATATTCCGGAATAGTTGCCAGCTATGCCTAGATATAGAAAGCCTTACAACTGCTACATCACCAAGCTTTGACGTCATCATTTGGCCTAGATTTAAAAGTTTCATTTTGAAAAAATAAAGCTATTAAAAATTTCTGGTGAATTTACCCACGATTGGCAATATTTTAATAATTTGAGATAAAAAATATAATTTTTATGACAAATGGCAGTTTTAACCATAACTAATTAGATAATATTATAAGGAAATAGATCATACTGAATAATTTTGTATGAGAAAGATATTTTAATTTTAATGTTTAATATAAGATATTTTCTAATATTTGTAGTATTTACCAGAAATTTTTAGTAGTTTTATTATATGAAAATAAAACTTTTAAATGCAGGGCAAATGATGACGTCAAAGGTTGGTGACGTAGAATTTGTAAGGCTTTCTATATATAAAAAGCCTAACAACCGGTACGTCACCAAGCCTTCACGTCATCAGTAGGCCTTCGAGAATGACGTCATTACAATTTAACTCTCATAAAGTAAAATTATTTAAAATTTCTGGAGAATGTACTCACGCACAACCGCATTTTACTAATTTGAGATAGAAAATTTAATTTTTGCAAAGGGCAAGTTTTTAACTGTAACTAATTATGTAATGTAATAAGGAAATACCTCATAATGAATTGTTTTATATCACAATGACAGTTGTTTTATTGTCAATGTGAGTTTTATTGTCAAATGAGTTGTTTTGTTGTCAATGAGAGTTGTTTTATATTTTTTATCTTAAGATATTTTCTAATATTTGTAGTATTCACCAAAATAAATAGTTTTACATTATGAAAGTAAAACTGCGATGACGTCACTAATTGAAGGCCTAGAGGAGACGTCAAAGCATCAGTTGTTAGGCTTTCTATATGTAAGAGGTGTTGGTTGGTTCCATCAGCCATTCGACCAACGCCTCCTAGATATAGAAAGCCTTACAACTCCTACGTCACCAACGCTTTGACGTCATCATTTGGCCTACGGTTAAAAGTTTCATTTTCACAAAATAAAACAATTAAAAATTTCTGGTAAATAATACATATATTAGAAAATATCTTATATTAAACATTAAAATTAAAATATATTTCTCATACAAAATTCTTCAGTATGATTTATTTCCTTATCATATTATCTAATTAGTTATGGTTAAATACTGCCATTTGTCGTAAAATTATATTTTTTATCTCAAATTATTAAAATATTGCCAATCATGGGTAAATTCACCAGAAATTTTTACTAGCTTTGCTTTGTATTAATCAAACTTTTAAATGTAGGCCAAATGATGACGTCAAAGCTTGGTGACGTAGCAGTAGTGAGGCTTTCTGTATCTAGGAGGTGTTGATTCGACCCATTTCTCTCTCGGCTATCTACCGCCTCCAAATTATGTGACTGAAAGAGATAATGCTGAAGAAGTAACTACACTATGGACTTCTTATGATCCAGATTTTGAGGCACATGATTTGAATGAGACCCACAGATTAAATCAGACAAAATTCACTGATCTCGTATTTTTGACGAAATATGATCTTCTGAATTATATTTATTAAACAGAACTTTTTTTTTCTTCCGTGTACCTTTGAGTCGATGGGTAGGCTATTGTGTATATTTCTCCAATGGGCTTCTGTACATCTTGAAAACAAGAGCTAATAAATGAATTTCATTTACATATTCATTTTTTGCGACCCAAAATTAGTAAGAATTCGCTACTTAGAACCAGGAAACAAACGAAAACTTTCTTTTTGTTGCCTAGTGTTTCTTAAACACGATTAGCTTTCCGTTACAAGTTCAGTAATTGTAAAATATCATTAAAATTTTTCATCATCTTACTTAAGTACAAGATACACATCACGGTACTCTCTCAAAAAACACCTCCTAGATATAGGGCGAGATTCAAGTTAAACACAATTCGAACGTTTTCCGCGTCGAACAGCGGAAACTTCGAAATATATCAATGCTTCTTATTCAACTGAAACAAACCAATCGTGTTTTGATCACGTGACAGAGCGATAGGTTTGTTCATTTATTTATTTGTTTGCCAGGAGAGGACAGTTCGCGTCACGGAATGTGTCGCTTAGAGCTACATATACGTCCTTCCCGGAATTTCGCGCCAAAATTTGGAACCTCATCAGAAGGTGGGGGACTTCTGAATATTGGCACCCCTCGGAAACTGCTAGCGACCGCCGAGAGGACTTTCGGAACCACGGATTTAACGTGCACGTACACCGCATGTACACGGTGATCTTTAGTGTTACGCCGGTATCGAACCCGCAACCTTCCGTTTACGAGTCCAACGCCTTAACCACTGGTCTACCACGGCTCGTAGGTTTGTTCATTGGAAGTATTCAGCGTAAACGTCCGAACTGTGGACTAAAAAACGTTCAACTCGAACTCGATCGCGCGCGTTTCCCTTGAACCTCGCCCATAGAAGACCTGAAAACAGAAGCCTTTACGTCATCACTTGATCTTCCAAGACGACGTCATCACAGGTTTACTTTCACAAAGTAAAACTATTTAAAATTTCTGGTGAATGATACAAATGTAAGAAAATATCTTAAGTTAAAGATAAAAATTAAAATAACCTTCTGATAAAAATAATTTATTATGATCTATTTTTATATTATCTTATATAATTAGTGATAGTTAAAATTTCCTCTTTGTCGTAAAATTAAATTTTCTATCTTAAATCATTAAAATGTTTTATGCTGGAGTAAATTCACCATAAACTTTGAACAGTTTTACTTTTTGAAAATAAATGTGTGATGACGTCAATTTAGTGGACCGTGTGATGACTTAAAAGTTTCTGGGATCAGGCATTGTACATCTAGGAGGTGTTGTCTAAGAATGACATCTTTCGTGGTTTAAAAATTCATTACGCAATAACCCTTTCCAGACGGGCGACGCGTACATGCGTTAACCGAAAATTTGTTTCAAAGGACGGCAAACGCGTATATGTGACGAATATAATTTTGCCGCAGAGGACGACGAACGCGTATACGCGTTTTTAAGTGGAACGTTTTGTGTTTTCAATAAAAAATATTGCTACATTCCTAAAACGATATCTAAGACTTATTAACTATGTTTCGGATATCACTAGCCTTCAGAAATACTTTTTTTTTTCATTTTCATTTTCATGTTTGTTTTTTTGTAGGAGAGAAGTCTGTTTACATTAGCAAAGTGGTTTGGCAATGTAAACAAAGACATTTATTGTTAGTTGTACTGTCCAGTTCGCTCTTTTCCAGTTGGCAGCTTCTGCTTTTTTACTTTTTCTTTTCTTCTTTTTCTTTTTCTTTTTAAGGGATGGGGAATACTTGTTCGATAATAGCACTTTCGTAGTCTGGGGTAAGAAAGCTACTGAAAAGCAAGGTGAAAATATGACTAAATGAAAAGAAGGACTAATGCAGGAAAACGTTTTATTTCTATTGGAACAATCAGATAGACTAATGAAATACAGCAGATAGTATCGATTCTTGAAATTCATTTCATTCCTCTGTTGATCAATCCAATGGTGATGATAATGGTACCGGTTTTCAAAGTGTATCAGTACTTCAATCGCGGGTATCACACACATAAATGCTTTTAAAATATGTTTAAGATATTCCACTTTAAAACTGTACATCAATCTTCCTGAATCTTCTTTTGAAATATAAATTTTCCCTACATTAAAAAAAATAATAAAATAATCTAGAGTAAATATTTAACGCTACCCTAGTTCATCACAGAGAATGCATTTTTCAAACAGAGTCCTAATTTTTATACAAAATCTTTCGCTTTTATGTTGAAATTACTTAGGAGAATAAGCAGAATATACAGCATGCAATGTTTTTTATGTCTTTTATCATGCAAACAAAATAATAATAATAATAATATGGAATGCAATGTGATTTTGAAGGCTCTTTTGCAGATTAGGCTTAGCGTTGAAAATCTCCATTCCTCCAGGGTAATTCTTTTACTGTGCTTTTCATCCTGGCAGTAACTGCCACAAAAATCGGCAGTCGTCCGGAAAGAGTTAATTAACATCAAATAAAAGTTAATTCCATTTGCCATTATATACATCATGTAACTGCCCTTCTGAAGTGACAAATCAGGCATTGCCCTTGAGAAAAGATTTGCTAATTACTAAATCAACATGTGTATAGCATCTATTTTCTTGTTATAAAACTCCGCGTAGCTGAAAAAGTTTACGGGAGCTTTTACTGAAATTAACCCTTTGAGTTCAAAGCCTTTTTTACTCTAGCAAACCAGCAACTCCAGACGAGTTAATCGATTCCGTCCGATATCTACGGAATAAAACTAACCACTTTTGTAAACAGCAATTTTTGACTTAGAATAGTGCAAAATTTTCGCGTTTTAACACTGCCTCCTAGATACAGAAAGCCTAACCACTGTTACGCCACCAAGCATTTACGTCATCACAGTTTAATTTTGATAAAGTAAAGCTATTCGAAATTTCTGGTGAATTTATTCTCTCATGACAACATTTTAATGAATTGAGATAGAAAATTTAATTTTACAAAAAAAGGCCGTTTTTAACTGTAAGTAATTATATAATGTAATAAGGGAGTAGATCACAATGAATTGCTTTGTATCACAAACGTATTTTAATTTTTATCTTTAAGATGCTTTTTAGTATTTGTAGCATTCACCAGAAAACTGAAATAGTTTTACTTTATGAGAATGAAAAAGTGGTGACGCCATAACTTGACGGCCTGATGATGGCGTCTAAGCTTCAGCGCGCAGGCTTTCTGTACTTAGGAGGCAGAGGTCATAAGCGTGAGTTGTTTGTTGTTTTGAAAAAATAATTAAAAAATAAGCTGTACACGAAAAGTGGTTGATTATGCTCCGTAGATGTTGGGAGTTACGGGTTTTCCGTTTCACATACAGTTGTGAGCGAGAACAACACCTCCTAGACATGTAATGTCCGAGAACAGAAGCATTTACGTCATCACTAGGTCCACCGGAATGGCACTCTCCCACATTTACTTTCACAAAATAAAACTATTCAAAGTTTGTGGTGAATTTACTCCCGCATAAACCATTTTAATGATTTATGATAGAAAATTTAATTTTACGACAAATGACAACATTTAACCATCACTAATTTTATGATATTACGCAGAAATAGGTCATTATGAATTATTTTGTAATCAGAAAAGTATTTCAATTTTTATCTTTAACTTAAGATATTCTCTCATATTTTTAGTATTCACCAGAAAATTTAAATAATTTTATTTTCTGAAAACAAAACCATGATGACGTAATTTTAGTGGACCTAATGTTGACGTAAAAGTCTCCGTTCTCATGCTTTCTGTATCAAGTCAACACCTTGTAGATATGCAATGCCTTTTACAGAAACTTTTACGTCATGACTAGATCTACTAAAATGACGTCATCACACATTTATAGGGATCGACCGGTACCGGCTGTCAAACAATACCCGATAATTTTTTACTAGGGACTGTATACATATTGTAATACAAATTTTAACATATCACAGCTACCAAAGATTTTTCCACCACTAATTTTTACATAACAATTTGTACTTAAAATTACGCTAAATTCATAGTGCAAGTTCTGTATAATTGTGGTGGAAAACTCTCGAAAGTTTCGGGAAGGTTGGCAGATATGTTATACAGACTACGTTTCCCATCACTTGCATTTGGAGAACTTTTTCTCTGGGTCTACATTTTTCCGAATGTAAGTGACAGGAAATTAGATTCCATGAAAAATTCAATTTGCTATGTTGATATGGGTACAGCCCTTTGTAAAAAAGTATCGGGTATCGGTTAAAATATGGTATCGGTCGATCACTAGAAATTATTATTTTTGCTACAAACATGTCTAATAGAGATTTTAATGTTAAGGTATAGAAAACTCGAAATACAGCAATAGTGCACCTTCGTGTTTCAAAAATGAAAGCTTTTCCATAATACGTATTCCAAATAGTTTTGCAAATTAGAACATATTTCCAAGATTATGCTTGAAATGAGTGTGCAGAAAAAGTCTTTGCAGCATTTAGAATTAATAAAAGTTTTAATGAATGCTCAATGTGCATTTCTCTCATATGTCTGGTATAAAAGTGTCTTAGTGGTATTACAAGTATTAACGAGAATATTAAATAATGTGTGGAACTGTAGATGAAAACTTAATTTGCATTCTTTGAAGCATTTACAATCAATTAAAGTTTTAATGAATAATTAATATGTTTTTCATTTTATATATCTGGGATTGAGTTGCCAGAATCTGTAAATCTACAATTGTATTCTTTGAGGCTATAGATTGCGAGAACTTATATTTTAAGTGTTTGGCATTCATAGGTTTATTTTTCTGTGTTCATCGACACTATAATACATAATAATTTGGCAGCTGCTAAAACTTTTTTTTAAAAACCTGTGATTGATTTAATCTGTTATTATCATGTACTGTTTATACTTAAGCAACCACAAAGATAGTTCAGTTGTTTTAAGTTTAAGAGATAAGTTTTCGACTTGCGAAGTCTTAATGCATGGGGCATCTTAGGATCATGAAGGGACGGCTTCTTTATTGGAAGCCTCTATTATCGCAACGGAATCACAAAACTGAAGTCTACGTTACTAGGTCACCTAGTTCATCCAGTTAACTATTTCCATGTTCTTGTGAGATTACCGTGAGTGCATTGGGTTTTGAATACAGTTCCTAGATATAGAAAGCCTTACAACTCCTACGTCATCAAGGTTTGACATCATCATTCGGCCTACTATAGAAGTTGTTTTTTTTTGTTTGTTGTTGTTTTGTAAAAATAAAACTATTAAAAATTTCTTTTGAATTTACTCATGAATAGCAATATTTTAATAAATTGGGATCAAAAAATAAAATTTTAAGGCAAATGGCAGTTTACACACACAGGCAAATGGCACAAGTACAACAATGACATTATGTTTACTCTTATCTTTTATGTTGATTTCATTCTCATTCTTGTGAAGCATGAAAAAGAAGTTAATTAATTATCGTAAGTTATGCAAGCCTGTTCGATATTTTTTCTGTGTGTGTGTGTGTGTGTAAGCGGGGTCACACAATAACATTCTTGAGGGAATGTATAATACATTATTAATTGCATTAATTGTTTTTAGAATTCGAAAAGAAAACGGGGCATGTATTTGGTGTAAATGTGGAAAGCAGTACCTCGCATAAGAGCCTTTCCCACGGTACTCAGTCGTGTTTTTTTAACACACCTTCCGTAAGCTTATATGACATTTTTAAACATTGTTCTCTGAATTCCATCTTGGGTCGTTCTGACTGGTAGTAGAGTTGCCAACTGCTCCGGAATATAATTAACCACTTTTTTTAAACAGCAAATTTTGGCTTACGTTATCTCGAAATTTCGAACCCAAGGTTGCGAGCTGTTTATCACTTAATAAAGCATTTAAAAGCTTACTGTTTGCAAAAGTGGTTAATTATATTCAGGATATCGATATCCCTGTTAGTAGAGGTAAAATATTTAGGGATCGCCCAATACTATTTTTTAACCGATACCCGACACATTTTTACAAACGGCTGTATACATATCAACATACAAAATTGAATTTTACATGGAACCTAATTTCCTGTCACTTACATTCGAAAAAAATGTAGGCACAGAGAAAAATTTCTCCAAATGCAAGTGATGGGAAACGTGGTCTGTAAAACATAACTGCCAACTTTGCCGAAACCTTCGGGAGTTTTCCACCACAATTTTGAAACAACTTGGACTAAGAATTTGGCCTTATTTTAAGCATAAATTTCTGTGTAAGCATTAGTGGTGGAAAATCTTTGGTAGCTGTGATATGTTAAATTTTGTATTATAATATGTATACAGTCCCTTGTAAAAAAGTATCGGGTATCGGTTGAAATCTGGTATCGGCCGATCCCTACACATTTATTTTCACAAAGTAAAACTATTCAAAGTTTGTAGTGAATTTACTCCTACATAAAACATTTTAATGATTTAAGACAGAAAATTTAATTATGACAAATAGGAAATTTTAACTATCACTAATTATATAATATGATATAGAAAAAGATCGTAATAAATTATTTTTTATCAGAAAGGCATTTTAATTTTTATCTTTAACTTAAGATATTTTCCAAAATTTGTATCATCCACCAGAAATTTTAAATAGTTTTATTTATGAATATAAAACTGTGATGAGGACATTTAAGAAGACCCCGTGATGACGTAAAATCTTTTGCTCTCAATCCTTCTATATCTAGGAGGTGTTGATCGCGTAGAGTTGCCAACCTCTGCGGTATATCATTAACCACTTTCTTAGAACAGCAATTTTAGGCTTAAATTATGATAAATTTCGATGCTGAACGAAAACGCATACTATCATTTCGAAAAAATGTTTAAAAAAAATCTCTATGCAAAATGCGTTTAATTATATTCCGGAGTAGTTAGCAACTCTGATCTAGGAGGTGTTGATCACATACAGTGGTGACTGAGAACAACTCCTACGTCACTAAGCTTTGACGCCATCATTCGGCCTACATTTAAATGTTTGTTTTCACCAAGTAAAACTAGTTTCTGTAGTTCACAAAGTAAAGAAAGTTTCTGGTGAATTTACTCATAAATAACACTATTTTAATAATTTAAGATAAAAAATATAATTTTATGACAAATGGCAGTTTTTAACCATGACTAATTAGATAATATGATAAGGAAATAGATCGGAATGAATAATTTTGTATGAGAAAGGTATTTTAATTTTAATATTTTATTTAAGATATTTTCTAATATTTGTTGCATTCACCAGAAATTTTAAATAGTTTTACTTTGTGAAAGTCAAACTGTGATGACGTCAAAGTTTCAGTTGTTAGGCTTTCTATTTCTAGTAGGCTGAGAACAGCGCCTCCTAGATATAGAAAGCCGAACAACTGCTACGTCACCAAGCTTTCACGTCACCAGTAGGCCTTCAAAGATGACGTGATCACACTTTAACTTTCATAAAGTAAAACTATTTATAATTTCTGGTAAATTTACTCACTCACAAGAGCATTTTAAAGATATGAGACAGAAAATTTAATTTTACGACAAAGGGCAAATTTTTAACTGTGACTAATTATGTAATGTAATAAAGAAATAGATCATAATGAACTGTTTTGTATCACAAAGGTGTTTTAATTTTTATCTTAAGATATTTTCTAATATTTGTAGCATTCACCAGAAAATTTAAATAGCTTTACTTTATGAAAATTAAAATGTCATGACGTCATCACTTGAAGGCCTAGTGGTGACGGCAAAACTTTAGTTGTTAGGTTTTCTATATGTAGGAGGTGTTGCTGAGAGTCACACTCGAGTGCAAGTGTTAAGGAACAGAAGTAAAAGTAGATTTTTTTTTCTAATGGCCGCCCTCTGCCTTGAAGTCTTTGGGCCACAACAGGCGTGACCTTCGTAACCAAGGCCTACTGGCTTAAAGATTACGTCATCCTAAGTAGGCCGATTTAGGTATAAAATTAAAATTTGTAAAATAAAATTAAAATTCTGGTTGCTTATCATCATTTCATCAAATTTATCAGTGCTTAAAAACATATCTTCAGAAATAAAATTAAAATTCTGGTTGCTTATCATCATTTTATCAAATTTATCAGTGCTTAAAAACATATCTTCAGAAATAAAATTAAAATTATATATATGTAAGTATTAAACATTGGAGCTGCAATCACAATTTCTAAATGCATTTTTAGTGTCATATTTAATCCGTAATCAATAATAAATCAAGATAAATGTAAGAAATAATAAATTTTATAAACTGATGATAAGCAACCACAATCATAATATTGCTATACAACTTTTAATTTTACGTTTAAATTCGGCATACATAGGATGACTCAATATTTGAGCGCAGGCCTTGTTTGCGAAGGTCACGCAACAGGCTGGAATTGTTGGTCTCTTTATTATGGGAGAACCTAGTAGGTGGACCAACGTCGACTCCTATGAAGGGACGGTCATGACAACCACGCCCATTCGGGGATCGAACCCCGGACGCCGCGAGTTGAACCCGTAACCGGAGTGCGGGGCTTTACTCACCATACAACTCGGTCGGCGCAAAAGTAGAATTAACAAATGACAAACGACGAATAAATAATGAACAACAGAAAATTGCTTTAAGCGATCAATGAAAAGAAAAACTGAAGATAACATAAGGAAATCATTAATCTGTATGTATATCAAAGTAAATGCACAGCTCTGAAGAAAGCAAAAATTACCACAAAACGGTCGTAGTAAAGCAATTTGAACTTCGGTTTTATTCGTTTTAGTTTTCCGCTTGTTTGTAGAATTTCTAGAAAACTGCGACATATTTGTATGTTGCTTTAAAAGTGCAACAAAATCCGTTATTAGAAATACATGGATTTTCCTTAAAACTTTAATTCAACAAAACTAAGCCATTATTATGCATAAAATTTTAGACGTCTTCACAAAAAATGCTGGAAGGATGCTACCATTTTCACTTTATCAATAAATATAGAAAAACTAACGTTTTATGTACGTTAGTTTTGTTTTTTGTATTATTAATCGTGTTTCATAATTAATTATCATTTATATTTTATTCTATTAATATTTTAGTTTAATAATCAGAAAGTTAAAAACTGATGCTCATTGCAGAAATAAATAATATAGTTTCACTTTAATGTTCTATTATAGTATATATACTTAAAATGAATTTACCTTAATATACTCACAGCGTCTCTGGAACAGTTAGATTCACCAGAGAGTAATTAAGAGTTGAATGATATTTCATTCGAAAATTAATGGTAGGGCTTTTTCCTTTTAAAATGGTCGTATATTTTATCCTCAGCAAGATCACTATCGCACAGTATGAGTATAGTGGCACTTTAAAATTTCAGGAAAAAACCAATGACAAAATTAGTTACAAGGATTATAAAAACAGCACAAGTTAGTTAAACAGCACTGTTGCATTTAAGTGTACTTATTTCCAATAAAACTCTGCATTTTAGCAATATATTATGTCCGTTTCTTTACACTGATTTGACATCATATATATATACATACATACATACATACATACATGTATATAGTTTAAGTCCGGGAGAGAATGAGTCTGTGTTTTTGAATTGTTATATGCTCATTATTTTTAAACAATATTGTTGTTACTTATTTACGGGGTAATCTGCTCTTTTGAGGCCCACCTTAGTCTAAAATTTATGTTCTACAAGTCAAATAATTAAATGCTACGTTTTGTTTGCACGTAAATTGGTTAACTAGATCGCGAGGTACGGGTCTTTAATTTTGCTTGGACACATTAGGCCCTGCAATATAGTGAGCGGTTTCTCGCCAAATATTGCTGATATCGCTGAGCTGGATTGAGTTTTAGGAAATAATTTTTGCCAAACTTTGTAACACTCGAAGCGATTTTAATTATAGGGGCCTGTAACGTTTGCTTTCCCAAATGGCATTAGTATTGCACAATCGAATTACGAGGGAGGTAGGGAATTAGTAGATATCTGTAGAACGCCAACTTTAGGGAAAAATAATACTCCCAGACTATAAATAAATAGAAGACCAGGCCAGACCACTCGGTCAGTTTTGAATGGTCTTTTAAAGGATTCCTAGTGAAAGTTTCAGCTCAGCCTTATTGAATATTATTGACTGCGTTGTCAAAAACGTTGTGATTACGACGGTTATGTGAAACCATACCATGAATTACTTTGGCGAATTTCTGCGAATTGCGCATTCAAGATTGTCCGTCAAATTTCTCGGAACAATGAAGTTCGAAAAATAATTAAAAGTTAGTAAAATATATAAAATAACACGCTTAAAAATATGTATTTCGTCAGTACGTGCGTTTCGGGTGAAAATGTTTATCCCTCATCATCTGAAAAAAGTTCCACCAGCCACAAGAGCAGTTATAAGTAGCGTTGGAACGATACATGTATGAAGAAAATTGGCGACGTTAAACATTGGCAAAAAGCACTGTCAAGTACCAATGACAGCACGAGTAAGGAGAGAAAAATTGATTATATTGTAATGAAAAGTTCCCGACAGTTTCACATTTCTAGTGTCTGTGCCAGTGGGTTATGCGAATTCTGTAAATGTCTTTTCTCTCTATTCTGTCTTTGGTACTTTACAGTGCTTTTCTTTCCGAAGGTTTTTTTCGTCATACATGTATTGTTCCAACGTCACTTATGTTTTTTTCAATGCGCTGATCAAGATTGGTAAGAATTATTTCCACTAAATTACTAGGTTAAAATATATAGAAAGTAGAGTATTTATATTACTTTTTAATTGATTTTGAAGACATGAATTGTTAAAAATTTCATCCACTTGCAAGTTTTTTTTTTTTTTTTTTTTTATCTTTTTTTTCAAAGTTTTGCTACCTTGGAACACTATTTGACCATAGTGGGTTTCCAAGTTAGAAAAAGAGATCGCTGTTAAAATCAAATTAGATATTGGCTTCTAGCATTTTTTGATTACATCTAGCCTTTTTCCTGCCTTGATTCGTTATGTGAATTCCCTGCTCAAATAAAAATGCACATTGAAACAATGCCTGCTGTAGCAACTAAGTAAGTGAAAGTGTTGTTGTTATGACAACGCTAAGCTTAGGCGATATTCCTAGGATGGAGGATGCCTTGGTCGGAGGACCTTCTAAGGGGTTCTAATATGTATTCACGTTACATCAGGAGAAAACCGACCAAAAATCTTGACCGTTAGATCGACAGCCGTGCGATGGGGCCCGAACTCAGGACCTTCACACTTCAGTCGTCTACCATTTTGAGGGACCTATCCACTCGGCCATGGCGGAGCCTGTACCTTAAAGATGCAGTAGTGAACAGTTCTATACAATACCTAAGTATTTTTTTTAACAAAGTGATTTAAAATTTTGCTCATTTATATATTATGGACAAAATAGAGCTTAAATATGCCACTTGTATTACAAACGTTTATACATTTAGTCATTAATTTAGTTAGAAAGTGTGCCTGACCATTTAAGTTACTTTCGTTGAAACTAATTTTTTGATCTTCGCATTAACTTCCTTGTCATTTTAAACATTTTAGTGCAATAAACCATACAATAATTTTAATGCTTGAAGATTTGATAATGTGCAATAAGCAGAGCTTTATTTAAATCCGCCAAATACGTATTTCCTTTTCTTTAAGGACAAATTAGTAAGATCATTGAAATGTCTCGTGTGTTTTAAAAATGTGAGAAGACTTCTTTGTTTCCATAAAATAAAATACCTTTACTGGACTAATGTGCAAGGGTGCGGTGCCACTGACTGGGCCTTAAAACTTGCATCATTTCGACAATAAGGACGCTACAACGGAAAAATAATACCTCATTTTTTTTTGCCTCCTCAGCGGAAAATATAGCGTAAGCAAAACAACGAACCCCTTCCCCAGAGAATGACGAGGCCGCTTACATGAAAACAAAAAAATTTTAGACCACCAGACAAAAAATAATTCGAAGGTTAAAGATTGTGAGATGCTTCCAAGACACTTTAATCGGAAGCGGATGGAACTTGGCGAGACGAGAACTTATAAACTTTTGACGTCAGTGTGATAAAAAAGTAAACTGGGGAGGGGGACGCGTTCTTTGATCTTAAAACGCAATATGCTCGCCAAGAAATTTTCAATAACTTGAATCCTATGATTTTCTGAGAAATAACTCAATTTGTTGTACAGTGGATTACTTCAGCAATGAACCTTGCTTTCGCGGAGTTATGCATTTGTTTGTTCATGCTCCGTGGATTTATTTTCGTACGCCTTTTCAGGAATAATTCAATTTGCCCTTTAATGGTTAATTAACTAAAGAAGACTAGTGCCGATGTTTCGATAAATTCTTTGAATGAACTTTTTCGGGGAAAGAAAAAGTAGAAATATAATTCTTTTTTTTTAAGTTAAATAATAATCTTTCGCTCAATTTTGTGTATCGGTCTTATCTATTATATACATTTTTCTTCCTATTCTTTTTCAATCAAAAATCTAGCGAAATCAAATTTTATCAATCTGGAGTTACAAACTATTACGAAATGTTATGAACCACTTTTTGTAAATAGTAAATATCTTAATGGATTTTCTTTTTTTTCAAATTTGTAATGAATTCGTGTGATTAGCTCAGAAATATTGCATTATATTAGGAAGAAAAATTTCGTTTTGAAAGTATTATTAATGAGCGTTTTCTGAAATTGTAAGTTGTTCATTGTTGATGGTACTCTCTTCAGAGCATTGTGCAGCCATATGATCAAAATGCTGTGAAATTTGCAGAAAACCTTAATGAAACCATGGGAAGAGAGATTTGAGAGGGAAAAGAGTTTTCAAAAAATCACCAGTAGGTGGCGTTTGACAACACTTTAGTACAAGTAAATAAAACAAATAACCATTGTCGAGCGAAGAAAACAATGAAGAGGCTGTTAAGCAGGTGTTTTATATTTCTTTTCTGTGAGAGAATTTGCATAACAGCAACTATAACGTTGTAAAACGCTACCTGGTGATGATTTTTAACCCATTTTTTACACGCAAATCTCTCTCCCTTAAGGTTGCCTGCAAATTTAGTAGCACTCTGACCAGTAGTTAGTGCTGTGCGCTGCTCTGAATAGGGGAATATTCGTTATTAAAACCCTGTACCTGAAGAAGAAATTTAAGGAGCCATAAATGATTTTCCAAGGTATACTTCATCGCTAAAAAATATTTTATTTGTGAAACCACTATAGGAAATTCGACTTAAAAGTTCTTATAGATTTATATTTCTTCACCTAACTAATCATATTATTTACCTACACAAAGTGGTGAAAGCAACTTGTCAATACGCTATTAGTTAGGTTTATGTTTTAATGTGGTTTTAGATATTACTAAATTTTTTTTGTGGCTATCTAAAGTCTCTTATAATTCTCTGTACATAAATGTTAAATGTACTGTTCAATGTTAATGGTAGTAAAAGGGGATCTTCTCAATATTATTTTCGCTGTTATATTGCTGTCAGAGGGGGGGGGATAGGGATGGTCCCCCCATGAGGAATCGTTTGCCATACAAAATGCGTATTCTTCACTCCCTTATCACACACACGTATACATATATGTATGTTGCAGTAGTCGTAACTCCCCCCCCCCTCCATGAAAAATTTCTGGCTACACCACTGATTGCTGTTATTCAGAAAGATTGAGTATTAGAAAAGTTTTGTGTCTTGTTTTATATTTAACTTTTTAACAAATCTCAGTTTGCAAACGGTGTTAAATATTGATGCAAACGTCTAACAGATTTACTTTTCTTAACAAATTGAAGAAAACCAGTGGAAACAAATGGTGTATGATCTGCTAGTTTGATTCATAGTCTGATCTCGCTTCGTTTAGTTATATTTTCATACTAGAAATACTTTCTACAAAATTACATTTGCAGTTTCATGCGCGTAAGTTCTGTATGTTTTTCACTTCGTTGATCTTTAACTCTAGAAAGAGTGCTAAATTTTTACAAGGCACTCTTCTAATTCTGTAAACATTCTAAGAAAATTCTAGTTCTTTCAGTGATGTTATATCGTTGTTATTGTTCCATTTTTCAAAATGGAATGATGAACAACGTTTGTGCAATGTTGCTTTACACTTAATATTTTAACGAATCTCAATTTGTTGCCAGTATAACTATAGCTAAAGTTCCAACTTATTTGCATTTCTTAACAAAACATTTTTTACTAACAAACTGGAGAAAACCAGTGAAAATAGTAGGTGTATAATCTATTAGTTTTATTTGTATAGTTTCATGTCTCTTCTTCCAGTTATATCTGTACCAGAAATATTTCCTAGAAAAATTGCTTTTGTAATGCCACTTGCTACAAGATGCTGTTTCTCGGAAATGTTTTCGGTCAAGTAAACGTTTTTGGTACCTTTAGTACTTTGAAAGCGTTCTGGATGTTTAAAGAGTAATGTAGTTACGTCTCGATAGGCGTTTTTCTTAATGGGTGTGAATAAGAAGAAACTTCGGTAACTAAAAGTTATTTTTCAACGTATGCTTTGTCACTAGAGACTATATTATTTGTGAAATCGGAGCAAGAAATTAGACTTCTATTCGAAAACTTTTTTTGACATAAGCTGCATAATACAGTGGCCGCAAAAAAAAGAATGACGTTTTACTAAGGCAGTAATACTGTTAACAGTTAAACTGTGCTCCAAAAACACTATTGCGTGTTTCGTGGAAATGCCGGTGTGGATTATAATCATGCTGTTAGTTCAAAGGGTTTTTTGGCGTGAAAGCGCAAAGAAAGCCAGCAGTGAAGAAAAACTGCAAAACCTGGAATAGTAAGGAAGTTTTATTTTAACACACAAAAGTTAGGGAAACCTGCGAATTATGGCTTAAACCTGAAGTATGACGTAGAAAAGTATCTGAAGTCATTCATTTATAAATTAATTTTAACTGTGCCATATGTCGGGAAAAAAAAAAAAATGACTTGACAAAGGTGCGCAAAAATTGAGGACATGGTATTTTCGGGGAGGACCTGGTTAAAAAAAACTAGAAGAAAAGGCTTATTAAACCTAAACAGAATGTACAATGAAGCAAAATGTTACCTGTTATGCGAAGGTATAAAAACTCCAGATTTTTTTCAACCCACCATTAAAAAGCTACAATTTACCTCACAAGCATATGGTGAACATTCTAAGACAATTACAAAGATCTCTATTTTTCCAGGGCATTGACATAAGCCCACACAGAAATTTGGTACTTTCGGGGGAAATGTACCCCTCACGTTTCTCCGTCCGGGACCACAGAGAGAGGTCAGAGGTGTCTGCGTTATATTTTGTCACAGAAAACAACATGTGTGAATCTCTTTACCAGACGGAGTCAAAAAACGCCAGGCGAGGCAAACGGGTTTGCCAGGCCCAGGAGTGCCACATATTTTTTAATGTCACTGGGCAGAAAGACAAGTGTACAGTAGCTACTGTAAGAGTGAGCCAAAAAATAAAAGAATTAGCCAAATTGGCGAAAAGCATGTGCACAGAATTCCGACAACAAATTTTAGTCGGATCTGAAAATTTTTAGATAAGAGAAGCCAGGCCTTGCAGAAGATCGAAGGCCTGAAAACAGAAGCTTTTACGGCATCACTAGTTCTTCTAGAACGACGTCATCAGAGTTTTACTTTCACAAAGTAAAACTATTTAAAATTTCTGGTGAATGATACAAATTTTAGAAAATATCATTAGGGTAAGGTAAGATAAAAATTAAAATACCTTTCTGATAAAAAATATTTTATTATAATCAATTTCTATATCATATTACATAATTAATGATAGTTAAATTTTTCCGTTTGTCGTACAATTAAATTTTCTATCTTACATCATTAAAATGTTTCATGCGGGAGTAAATTCACCACAAACTTTGAATAGTTTTACTTTGTGAAAATAAATATGTGATGACGTCATTTCAGTGGACCTAGTGATGACATAAAAGTTTCTGTTCTCGGGCATTGTATATATAGGAGGTGCTGGTTTGAGACTTCGTCTCAATATCCTCAGATCAACCGATGCCTAACTGCCAATTTTTATGGTATACAACTAACCAGTTCTTGTAAGCACTAATATTTTAAATTTTTTTTAATATAATAGCTGCTACATGGAGCTCATAAATTTTGCTATACTCTAAACCAAAAATTACTGTTTACAAAAAGTGGTTATTTATATTCCGTAAAAGTTGGCAGCTATGGATCGATGCCTCCTTGCTTCTGCATACTTTTAACGTCGCTGTTTGAAAAAAAAAAATGAAAAATGCCCCGAAGAATCACGTTGATTAGTAAATTTTCAACGAAATTCAACTGCTACCGTTCGGCTGTTCATTTTTGTTTTAGTTTTAGAAATATGTGGTGAACTGTGAGGTATGTTATTTTTTCATTTATGATTTTAAGCCGAAATAAAGTGTGAGAAAAACGCCTGATCACCCTCTTGAAATTTAAACTCTCAACATTAGTTCATTGTGTAATTCAAAGAAGATGAACATTTTGATGAAGATTATTAAACCATCCTATTGCGTAGCGTCACAGTGTGGTTCGATGAAGATGACCAGTCTGCGATGAACTATGTGCAATGTAACTATTCAAGTATTATACTATCACGAATTTTGTGAAACAATAAGAACGTTATTCAACTTCTGAACATCTTCGAATTTTCTAAACTTCTGTTCCATAGAGAAATGTGCACTTGTCTTAAAAACACTTACTCATTAAGATTGGAAAGAGTTTGACTTTGGGATGAGCTGCATCTCATTTCGGTTTTCTATCAACTTTAGTATGATTTTTTATTATTTATGTTCGTATAAAATACATACATACAGTAGCCCTCCAATTATCCGAATCAATTGGGAACAGACCCCCATTTAGATAATCAGTAATTTGGATAACTGGATTTTTTCCGAAAAAAAGGTCTAGTATGTATTTTAATTAATTACTGTATGTATGTATGTTGAAAACGGGAGAAATAAAACTATTTTTAAAGAAAATGAGCTTTTAATTAATTAAATAAAACGGCAACACTTTTACATGTTAAGCGTATTTACAAGTGTGCTGTACATTAGTACAGTATGTACTTACCGTTCTGTAAAAGAAAGTTATTGCTTACTGAACATCTCGGTCAAACTAAGCTGTTTGGTGTCTTCTTCTTTCCGTTTTCGGGCAGCCAAGTCGCGCATCCGCTTTACAGTGCGAAGATGCATGTGCTCACATATGGACTGACGCTCCATCGACTTCAATGCAGTTTCAAGGCCAGCAAATGCTTCATTAGCAGATGGTCCCGTGTCTGCTTCAACTTCGACATTTAAGTCATCTTCTTCCTCGGCACTTTCTTCTCTCACACTTTCAATAAGTTCATCATCATTTAGAATTTGAAACCCAGGATCTGACGAATCACACACCATCCACTCTACTATATCTTCAGCACTAACTTTTGAGAATCCAGGAATTTTCAGAAGAATGTTTCTGAATTCCTCAAGTGACACGTCATCCTCATCTTCTCTTGTCTCTCCCTTTTCCGTTTCTGTCTTTATTTTTTTTTCTGAAATTCTGAAAGCGATTCGGATAGTTGGAGTTCGGATAATTGGAGTTCTACTGTATATGAATATATGTGTGTGCATATTGATATTATTTTTACGATTAGTGTAGCGGAGTTGCCAACTGCTTCGGAATTTAATTAACCTCTTTTTTTGAACAATAATTTTTAGATTAAATTATACCAAAAAATTCGAAACAATAGTTAAGCTGTTAACAGTATCGGAAAAAATGTTTTTAAAATATATCTGTTTACTAGAAATGGTTATTTGTGTCCGGAGCATTTGGCAACTCTAGTGTAGGATGAATTTTTTACGGAAAATTATCTGTCTCGTTTTGAAAATATGTAGCTATAAAAGAATGAAAATAAAATTTTAATGTTAAATGAAAATTCATGCTGCTATACTACTTATGCATATGTTGAGTATCATACTGGTTTAACTAATGCAAAAATGAAATGTGCGAAAAGATAAAGAATTTAATTTTTTCGAGAAAAAAACTCTAGACATTTAGCAAAAATACTTTTAAAAATGTAATGAACACAATTCGAGGGAACTGAAATTTTGGTATTATTATTTTAAATGATTGATATTAGAGTAGTGTTTATCATTGAATAATATATTTCTCAAAGAGCATCTTCTAATTATAATGCTACGTGAAATTAACATAAATAAAGATATGTCTAGAAAGATATTACTTGTTATTTGAGTAAGCAACATTTCAGTCGGACCTGTATAGTGACAGTTTTCAGGCAAGATTTTGATATTTCTGTCGGAATTGTGGACTTAGACAGAGCAAAAACAAATTGTAACAGGCTTATAATTTTTTTTCTTAAATAAAACGCATTAGATAAATAAAAATCTGATTGTGCGCTAAATAATGATAATTTAGAATATTTATTTACTTTTGATATGCTTACTATAAAAAAGGGGTGACCCATATTTACTCCATATGTGAACCATAATTGCCCAAATCCTGGTAATTCCTAATCACTCAATAAGTTAAATAAAATAAATAATTCAGTTTTAGGAAAAGAGATTAGTTGCATAATGTTTAAATTAATTAAGCTTACTTCATGCCAAATTAAGTCATTTTAAGGGATCGACCGATACCAGATTTCAACCGATACTTTTTTACAAGGGACTGTATACATATTACGATATAAATTTTAACATATCACAGCTACCAAACTTTTTCCAGCACTAATGTTTACGTAAACTTTGTGTTTAAAATAACGCTAAATGTCTAGTGCAAGTCGTTTAAATTTGTGGTGGAAAACTCCCGGAAGTTTCGGGAAAGTTGGCAGTTATGTTATATAGACTACGTTTCCCATCACTTGCATTTGGAGAAATTTTTCTCTGGGTCTACATTTTTCCGAATGTAAGCGACAGGAAATTAGGTTCCATGTAAAATTCAATTTTCTATATTGATATCTATACAGCCCTTTGTAAAAAAGTATCGGGTATCGGTTAAAATATGGTATCGGCCGATCCCTAGAAATTATTATTTTTGCTACAAACATGTCTAATAGAGATTTTAATGTTAAGGTATAGAAAACTGGAAATACAGCAATATTGCACCTTCGTGCTTCAAAAATGAAAGCTTTTCCATAATACGTGTTCCAAATAGTTTTGAAAATTAGAACATATTTCCCAAATTATGCTTGAAATGAGTGTGCAGAAAAAGTCTTTGCAGCATTTAGAATTAATAAAAGTTTTCGTGAATGCTCAACGTACATTACTCTTATATCTCTGGTATAAAATTATCTTAGTGGTGTTACAAGTATTATCGAGAATATTAAAAAATGTGTAGAACTGTAGATGTAAACATAAATTGCATTCTTTGTAGCATTTAGAATCAATAAAAGTTTTAATGAATAATTAATATGTTTTTCATTTTATATATCCGGGATTGAGTTGCCAGAATCTGTAAATCTACAGTTGTATTCTTTGAGGGTATAGATTGCGAGAACTTATATTTTATGTGTTTGGCATTCATAGGTTTATTTTTCTATGTTCATCGACACTATAATATATAATAATTTGACAGCTGCTAAAAATTTTTTTTAAAAGCCTGTGATTTATTTAATCTGTTATTATCACGTACTGTTTATACTTAAGCAACCACAAATATAGTTCAGTTGTCTTAAGTTTAAGAGATAAGTTTTTGACTTACGAAGCTTCCAGATGACGAGGAATTGCAGGATCATGAAAAGACGGCTTCTTTATTGGTAAGCCTCTGTTGTCGCAAAGGAATGACAAAACTTAAGACTTCGTTATTACGGGCACCTAGTTCATCGTGTTAGCCATTTCCATGTACTTGTGAGATTACCGTGAGTGTATTGGGTTTTGACAACACTTCCTAGATATAGAAAGCCTTACAACTCATACGTCATCAAAGTTTGGCGTCAAGATTCGGCCTACTTGTAATTTTTTTCTTACTCACACAAAATAAAACTATTAAAAATTTCTTTTGAATTTACTCATGAATATTTTAATAACTTGGGATTAAAAAATAAAATTTTAAGGCAAATGGCAGTTTTTAACTGTGACACTAATAAGATAATATGACAAGGAAATAGATCAGAACGAATAATTTCGTACGTGAAAGGAATTTTAATTCTAATGTTTAAGATATTTTCTAATATTTGTAGCATTCACCAATTATTTTAGACAGTTTTACTTTGTGAAATGAAAACTGTGTTAACGGTACTTTCGTAGGCTTACCTGGAGTTGTTAGCTTGTCTATATGTAGGAGGTTTTGAATAGCATCGCAATCGTTCGTCAATCAACCATTACAACAAAGCCATTATGTTTACTCTTATCTTTCATGCTGATTTCATTCTCATTAATGTGAACCATGAAAATGAAGTTAATTAATTATCGTAAGTTATGCAAGCCTGCTCGTTTTTGTTTTCTGTGTGTGTGTGTAAGTGGGGCACACAATTACATTCTTGAGGGAAATTTATAATACATTATTAATTGCATTAATTGTTTTTGGAATTCGAAAAGAAAACGGGGCATGTATTTGTTTTAAATGTGGAAAGCAGTACCTCGCATAAGAGACTTTCCCACTGTACTCAGTCGTGTTTTTTTAACACACTTTCCATAAGCTTGTATGGAATTTTTAAATGTTGTTCTCTGAATTCCATCTTGAATGGTCTTGACTAGTAGTAGAGTTGCCAACTGCTCCGGAATATAATTAACCACTTTTTTTAAACAGTAAATTTTGGCTTACGTTAAATCGAAATTTCCAAGCGGAGGATGTGGGCTGTTCATCACTTAATAAAGTATTTAAAAACTTACTAGTTGCAAAAGTGGTTAATTATATTCCGGATATCGACATCTCTATTAGTAGAGGTAAAATGTTTAAGGATCGACCGATACCATTTTTAAACCGATACCCCATACATTTTTACAAAGGGCTGTATACATGTCAACATAGAAAATTGAATTTTACATGGAACCTAATTTCCTGTCACTTACATTCGGAAAAATGTAGACCCAGAGAAAAATATCTCCAAATGCAAGTGATGGGAAACGTGGTCTATATAACATAACTACCAACTTTCCCGAAACTTCCGGGAGTTTTCCACCACCATTTTAAACAACTTGCACTAGAAGTTTAGTCTTATTTTAAGCATAAATTGCTATGTAAAAATTAGTTGTGGAAAATCTTTGGTAGCTGTGATATATTAAATTTTGTATTATAATATGTATACAGTCCCTTGTAAAAAAGTATCGGGTATCGGTTGAAATCTGGTATCGGTCGATCCCTAGTCATTTTGTCTTTCATACTTTAAAAATTTAAGTTGTTGTTTTGTGACCTATAATTCTCCCGCATGACTCTACTTCCTTGCATATATTTTATGTGGATACTATGTTTTGCATTATGTGATACTTATTATTAATACTTACGTTGATTTCGTAATTTGATTGCCTCAGTCTATAATTATATATCTTGCACAGTGGTGGGTACTAGGGTATAAGTAAGAAATAATTAAAGAAAATACATATTTAATAAAGGTACAATTGTACACTTTATGGAATTGTGCGTTCGTTTTCAACTGAAGATCATGCAGTGTTCATTTTCAAATCCCCCCTTCTCCACACCACATATACAAAAATGGCCTCAAATTTTTTATTATCAGACTTGCTGAAGATTGGCATGTCTGTTGTCGGACATTTTCTTTGAAATTTGTAGACCTGTGTTCAGCACAAAATAATGCAAAGAGATATAATACGTAGGCATAGGGTCAATTTGTCCATATAATGTTGTCTTTTCCAATTAAAAATGCTTTTTTATATTTTTGTAAATTTTGTTTGTCATGTCTGCTATTTATCATAGTAACAAACAGGACATTAAAAAAATTATGAGTCTAAATAATTCCACAAGAACACGAAAATAGACATTAGTTTAGACTAAAAATCTTATGATCTTATGAAATTTAAATGTGAAAATCTTATGAAATTAATCAATTGAATTAACAAATAAATAAACGTTTTTGCACAACGAATTAAGGTAACAGACATGGCATGCAATAAAAATACTTATCACAAACATGTTTTTGCCAAAAACTTAAGATATCTGCTTATATATATGTATATATTTGACCATACTCTAATGGTAAACAGGTGTTGCTATACTCAAATTGTTTAAGAACTTCTAAATAATGTATAGTAACAGCATAGCTGCCAACTACTGCAGAATACAGATAGCCGCTTATTTTAAACAATAACTTTTGTCTTAAAAAGCAGCCAAGTTTCTGCACTGCGCGCGACAGCTGGTTGCTATTTTGAAAAAATACTAAAAAGCTTTACTGTTAACAAAAAGTGGTTAATTATGTTCCGCAGTAGGTGGCATCTATGTAACATACATGACATAGATGTCCGGACAGCTATATTTAATAATCAAAAATCTAATATTTTTCTTATAGCCTTATAAAAATATTTTCATAATGTAATTTAAACTCTATTTCACAATGTTAAAGCATGTCAGGGCAGAAACATTAGTTTTGGGTCAGTAACTCTGCATAACACTCTTTATGTTCTATGATTCGGACAACTATATCTCTGTACCTTCTCTACTCATTTGTTTTTATTTTTTTATTAAATTCATTAAATAGTATGATTTAATCTATTGTTTCAGTACTGGAAACAGTCTGGTAAAAACCACGATAAAAAGAAAAATCATTTAAAGTTTATTATACCTTCTAAAAAAAAATATTTTACACGCGGATAGAAATGGCACTGAATTTTGAAAATTACCCATATATGACGTCATTTGCGTTCTCTCTCTCTCTCTTTTAATTTAATTCTAGGAGATCCAGTTTTATCACAGTCACTTAGACTGAAGATCACAAACACATGATCTCGTTAAATAAATTGCATGGACGTGTAAGCGAATAGCTTATCATATCGCAGCAAAATTGAGCCGAATACGAGCAATTGAATGAAAAGCGGATAATAGGGCAGATAACGAAAGTAAAGAACATATACACATTTAGATTTCATTTGACGCAGAAAACGGAGTGTAATGCTGAGCATTATTTCAGTTGACGTCAAGAATGACGTGGGAAATACTGAAGACAGAACGTCTATTATCAGACTACAAGCGGTCCTCAACTGCAAGAGAATTGAGATGACAGTTAATAATAACACGGGAACGTTTTGATACATTTGAAAGTCGCACTAAAAAAGTTTCTGTCGTTATTCAAATTAAACTCTCGCTGGCTTCCATGTATTGTTTGGAAATGTCTTGTAAAAGGGGAAGAATGTATTATTTATGTATTGGAGTAGTAAATAGCTGGGAGCAGTGGCGTGGCTAGAAATTTTTTATGGGGGCGGGGGGGGGATACGACTACTGCAACTCACATATATGTATACGTGTGTGTGATAAGGGAGTGAAGAATATGCATTTTGTGTGGCAAAAAATTCTTAATGGGGGCGGTTGTGACACCCCCCCTATCCCTCCTTGGCTACGCCACTGGCTGGGAGACAAATTTTGGCATATTTGGATGTTCCGTCGAAGAAAGTTGTAACATTTTGAATATTGTTAAATTGACAAGAGGTATACATGTAACGATCTTGCAGTTTTGATGTGCTTAAATCAAGACTGTAAATTAAAAAGCCGATTTATCACTTACGAAAAAGGAAAGAGAGAGTAAGAGTTTAGTAGCTGACAATTTCTTTTTTGGGGGGTGGGGAGGAAATAGGGAAGGAGGCGATCAATCAGAACGCACGAGGATCGGGCAACAAAGAATTGCGAAATTCTTAATTACACTTAATCTAAACAATTAGCAATATGGTGAATGCAAAAATATTCGTTGAAAACTTTATAGCATTAGTTTTCTTTTAAAGTTAAAAGCGGTTAACCATTCGATAATTTTACTCTTAATGAAATCATATGATTTATTACAGTTAATATTTTTAGACTACTGCTAGAAATATCTTTCTTTCTATAAACCGAAACTATCTTGTCCTATTCCTTCGGTTTTAGCTCGGTTTAGCTTTTTTCGGTTTTCTTTCGTATTTTTATAAACTGAAAAAAGAAAATTTTTGTTTAGTTTATAAAAATTTAGCAGATATGTTCATTCAAAAGCGAAAGTTCGAAAAAATTACAGAAAAATTAGATCTGTGTAACTAATTTTCCTTTATTGTTTGGAGATGTTTAAATGAAATATTCAGCCTGATACTGAAAACATAATCAGCCGCTTTTTCTTAAATGAAAATATCTTAATGTTACTTCTAAGAAAAATTCATATAAAACTGCCTTTTTTAAGCTAAATAATGTTAGTAAATCGTTAGCAAAGGCAGTCAGTTACTTTCTCTCACTCAACAAAATAGTGAATTTATACAGGTTATTATATAGTTTCACCGAGCATTTTCACTTCTTTTTTAATCTAAATGTTAGGGGCAGGACTGCCGAAACCACTGATTTAGTGGCCACGTACACTTCATGCACAGCGTGTTCTTCAGCGGTATGGATCAAATTCACAATTCTCAGATGCAAGGTGCACCAACAAAATGTTTATAAATGGTAACAACAAGGGGACATTCAGTAAGAGTACTTTTATTTACAAGACGAAGCGCTCTCACATAATCATAGAGATTTAACGACTTATTGAAAATTTATCAGACAGGATGGGCAAGGGCATTAAGTGGAATACTCTCGTATTTGTCAGACTTTATGCTAATTGATTTTTTAAGGGTATTTTTAAAGGTATGTTTTATGCTATAAAACTAGGAACAATTAGTAAATTGAAAGCAGCTGTTGAAAAAAATATGTGCATAAATAAATAATGAAAAGTTATTAGATATTTACCATGCCACTGTTTTATATTATATGCGACGCTTTTTGCCATCGTAGTCAACAGTTTAAAAATGGGCTTTTGAGTATAAAATGTAGCATTAGTTAATTTGAAAATTTTAAAACAAAATTTAAAGAACAGAAACTACTTTGGGAAAATATAAATATATTCCTCATATTTTAGATTAAAAGAAAAACGTGCGTGTAAGGGTGTTATTCTATAATATACTTTGTAATATTGCTCTTTATGTTAAAAATATAATTCTAGTTGAATATGGAACAGAACTTTAAATTCTTTTTATGTAAACATATTTTCTTTCAATTGTGTTTTAGTATTCCCGGCAGAATATTTCAGTTACAATTTACTTCGTCTGGATAAGTACTACATTGATTTAAGGGCAATACAATTAAAATTGCAACTATTTTTAAACGTCTATTTTAATTATGTGAATTTAACAATAGCTGACAGAGTTTTAAAATGCTGCTTTTACACAAATTTTCACATATTTACAGTCATTTTTTTCTTAATATGCAACACTATTTCATACTTTTAGATCATTTTATTAATATTGCGTGAGAAAAATATTTTGAATTTATACTAAAAATAGTTTTGCGAAATGGGCACGCAAACTTGTTGAACAGTATTTAGAGGGAAAGCATAGCTGCCAACTTGTACGATTTTTCCGTGCAATTAACCACCACTATTTTCCTACAGTAGATCTTATATGAAAGTAAATCTAATAATTTTATGTATGAAGCACACATCTGGAAAATAGTGGTGGTTAATTATACGGAAAAATCGTACAAGTTGGCAGCTATGGGAGAGGCACATTTATTTATAAAGATTTACAGGCAATAAAAAGAAATATTTAGAATGATATATAGTTTAAACTTATTTCAGTATGATTCGTGAGTACACAGAAAAAGCCACAAATTTAAACTCAAAATTACACGTACCAAGAGAGAAATTTAACTTGATTTTTATAATTAGAAATGTGTTAGACATAAATGTAACAGATCTAATAGTATTTTCAACTTCTTAAAAAATTCAGATTATTTAATCATTTTCCACATTTATTATAATTGATTTCGTATTGCATTTTCAGTGCATGTAAATTGAAAAACAAAGTGAAATTTTAATGTTTCTCAATGAATAATTGGTTATATCTGAATGAGTAATTGTTGTATGGATAAATGATTAATTAATATTTGCTCAAAATAAGATGGCTTTCTAAATGGTCTAAAAATCTGATAATAAATTTTTTGGCCATTTCATACACAGACTGTCCCACTAAACTGATTAATACCGAATATATATATATTACCATTTAAAGTATGTTTACATTTTAATACACAGATTAAATAATGAGCACATGTCCTCAAAAAATGTACAAGTCATTTTAAAGTACGAATACATTTTGTAATAATTTGATGTCAGTGCGTGTAAAAATTGTATTATCATTGCATTGCAGCTCCATCGATTTCTGATTACTGTTGCCTATTTTTTTATGTTCTATCTATTATTTTATTTACAGTCATTTCTTCATACTGTACACGACATATGTGGAATCAATTATCAGCCCCTTTTGAATAGGAATTTTTCGGCAATTTCACAAAACACTTTCAATTTCTTCTTCAGCATCTTTCAAATACCATAACGTAGATAAGATACCGTTTCTATTAGGATACCTTGCCAAGCTATCAGACATTGATCCTTTTTATCGCTTAAACGTCTGTTTTGAATTGTATTCATAATGCCAGCTTCAAAAGCTGCTACCAAACACATGAATCAATACAAAATTTTGCTTTCCTATCTTGACAGCTATTTGCAAACGTGAGACAACGTTTTCCCAACTCGATAATGTTTATCTATAAAATATCTTCGTGTCTTGTCCAGTCAATATTTTAGGTTGATAGTAGCTAAGAATGGAATCTATATTCCAGCATGTTTAAAATAGATTTTCTGTTGTCGTGAGATATATGATAATATACTTTAATGAAACAGCTCTCACTTGAACGAGTAGCCGTGAGAAACTATTGAGAAGGTATTATTATTGTAACAGGTGCTTGGAGCTAGAAAATTTATTTCGTGCACGCCTACTATAACACAAGGAGACGTTGTAGCATTAGTCAGGCTTTTTACTATTATTTTATAAATGGTGTGTTTTATTTTCTAATCTAAAATGTCATTTTATTCAGTTCAAGAAGTTTTGGAACTCACAAATTGAAGATTCGAGTTTTCTCTAGCTTTAAAACAGTTGCAGATGACTTACTTGAAAATGAAGATTTTCCCCTTTTACATATTTTTGGTCTATAATTTTGCAGCGGGAATAATAGTTTATAGTTCAATTAAGTAGCCTCACCATGGCCGAGTGGTCAATACACTGGAAGAATATGGTAGATGGCTGAAAAAGTCGAGGGTTCTGGCGTGGCTGGCGATTTAACGATCAGGAGTTTGGGGCTGCTTTTTCCAGATTTAACAGGTCTTTTATACGGTCTTGAATACGCATTAGAACCCCTAAAAAAGTTCTTCACCGAAGGCACATTCCCTTGGTAGATACCCCTCGTGCAGATTTGCCTTAAACACAATACGACACAATACAATCAATTAAATAGAAAAACAGATTTAAACCCCCACTTGAATTGTATTTTAATTCAGATTAGACTTGTTCCTACATATCCAAAGACCACCAATATTTATAACACATAATAAACAGTTTCAATATTTTGTACTTCTAAATATGCATGTAACGCAGCGGCTTATGCCAGTCAAATCTAGGGATATGCCGCCAATACAAATCCAGATACATTATCACGGAAACACAACGCAATTGTCCGCCGAATACGGCATGGACACAGGTACCTGACTAATACTGTTATTCCACGAGATCTCCACACCCCTTCCTTTAGAAAAATTGTCCATCAGATTGGTGAAAATTTCTTCACCAATCTTGGTAATGTTCCGAATGAACTATTGGCTGAGCTGTCAGATTACGATTTCCGAGAAGTAAACTATAAAAGACCCAAGGCGGTCTTTCTCTTAGATGCCGACTAGGAACTTTGCAGCCATTTTTCTAATTACTGATTTTGTGTATTTTGTTTCTAAAATTTGTTAATCACAAATCAGTTATATTGTTATCTCATTTTTGTCTGTGCACATATTGCTGTGTTACTATTTACACTGTAAAAAAAATTGTTTTTCTTGACGTGACCACGCCTCACATGGAGGCCCCATTTATTTAATGTTTGAACAAAAAAGGATTGTAACTAAGAAACTGGAAATGTAGCCTTGAAAAGCCTAGGTGTACCCAAAAATAGAATCTTGTCATGTCATGTCATATGTATGTAACCAGATAAGCACCTCCGGTCTTTAACTCTCTTCCGGAGCTCTGATAAATGTTTTACGAAACTTTATTTAAATCTTTCATAAAATAACATAGATAGTACTTGCGTTATTAACATTGTTTTGGGTTTATTTTGCATGATTTATGCCTTTCTGAAAATGTATTTTATATAAAAAAAAAGAACTCTGCGAACACTCAGTAAAATAACAGTTTAACAGACGACATATAATCGTGATGAAAGCTTAACCGCTCTCAAAAAACCATGTTTCTTTCAATATTTATCTTCCCGATAATAATGAAGTAGTTAACTGGTCACGCGGAAAAACAACGCAAGAATTCGATGACGATCCTAATATCGTGTCATCTCTTGACATGTTCATCGCTTGTAGTAATGGTTGGTTCCATTAGTGGGAGTAATCGAATCGTTTTTTTCGTGACTGTGACTTGAAAGTTGAATTAACTGCGCTGAGCAGCCATGACATGGAGACCCTGCCGAAAATCCGAAGAATTTGAAAATGGGATGTAAAACTTGCTCGATACGAAGTAACGAATTAATTGCCTCAGAAATAAACATCAATGATTTCATGTTGCTGTAGAATCATATAAAATGATTTTTGGGTGTAAAGCACACAACTGTTAAGCGCTGTTACTACGTTGTTTGTGCGGGATATGCTGGTCTGATAGAAACGATAATGCCATAACTGCCAATCTTTGTAGAATATAATTAACATTTTTTATAAACACTAATTTTCGGCTTAGAATATGGCAAATACTTCGCGCTGAACGTGCGACCTGGTCTACTATTGAGAAGAACTATTTAATAAATGCAATATGGAAAAAAAGTTGACAGGTCGTTTCAACTTAAAAACCATTAAATTGATAAAGCTTTAAAAAGTTATTCCTTGGAAAGACGGGCTTGAGAAAAAGTCAATCGTTTTAGACAACTTGAAAACAAAATCTCTATGATTGCATAGTTGCCAACCTTCCCGATGTCTTCGGGTGATTTCCCACCACAAATTTTAAACAGTTTTATTTTACATTAAATTTTTGGCGTTAGGTTAAGCATGAATTGCTGGGTAGGAATTAGAGGTGGGAAATCTAGTGGGAAGAAATCGGGAAGGTGGGCAGCTATGCGATTGCATAAGTAAGAAATGTATGTAAATTGTGCATATTAGCTATGAAATAAAAAATTCATTGAAGTGCATTAGGAATATTTTATATTGACCTTATCTTTTACACTACACACATTTTAGATTAACTTGTATACATTTTTACAGTTCATACTTTGACTTACCCTTAAAGAAAGAGTGAAAACCTTTTTCATATTCCTTAGTCAAAATGTTTGGGTGGAACATACCCATCATTTCCATTTACCGCCTATACACCAGCCAGTCAGTACTGCGTTTCATTTTTTAATTTCCTGTTTTAAGTTTTTACTACAAATTATTTATTTATTTATTTATTTATTTATATTTTTTGAGCAGCGTTTGATGATAGTAACATAGCGCTTCTTGTACACTAACACAAAAAAATTTAGGTCTTAAAATCTATACATGACAGAAATTATCCTTAAAAAGGATTGCATTGCGGGTTAATAGATATACGAGGAACTTGACATTCTTTGAGATTCAAAGCAGAATTGAATTTATGTATGATAATTCTAACGCATGTTTAATAGGGTGAGCCGAGAAACTCACTTATTCCCTAAATTGTAATATCGATGAAAAGTTGCGAATTTGGGTGGCTAAAAAAAGATGTCAATTTAGTAGGGTTCCCGATACCAGATTTCAACCGATAACCGATACTTTTTTACAAGGGACTGTATACATATTATAATACAAATTTTAACATATCACAGCTACCAAAGATTTCACACCACTAATTTTTACATATCAATTTATGCTTAAAATAAGGCCAAATTTCTAGTGCAATCTGTCTTGTAGTGTAAAACTGCCGAAAGTTTCGGGAAAGTTGGCAGTTATGTTATACACGTTTCCCATCACATGCATTTGGAGAAATTTTTCTCTGGGTCTACATTTTTCCGAATGTAAGTGACAGGAAATTAAGTTCCATGTAAAATTCAATTTTCTATGTTGATATGTATACAGCTCTTTGTAAAAAAAGTATCTGGTATCGGCACCACCTCCTAGATATAGAAGGCCTGAGAACAGAAGCATTTACGTCATCACTAGGTCTTCTAAGATGACGTCATCACAGTTTTTCGTTCATAAAGTAAAACTATTTAGAATTTCTGGTGGTTGATACAAATTTTAGAAAATATTTTAAGTTGAAGATAAAAATTAAAATACCTTTCTGATAAAAAATTATTTATTATGATCTATTTCTATATCATATTATATAATTTGCGATAGTTAAAATTTCCTGTTTGTCGTAAAATTAAATTTTCTATTTTAAATCATTAAAAAGCTTTATGCGGTAGTAAATTCACCACAAACTTCGAATAGTTTTACTTTGTGAAAACAAATGCGTGATGACCTCATTTTAGTAGACCTACTGATGACGCAAAAGTTTCTGTTCTCAGGCCTTCTATATCTAGGAGGTGGTGGTATTGCTCGATCCCTAGCAATTATTATTTTTGCTACAAAAATGTCTAATAGAGATTTTAATGTTAAGGTATAGAAAACTGGAAATACAGCAATATTGCACCTTCGTGTTTCAAAAATGAAATCTTTTCCATAATATGTGTTCCAAATAGTTTTGAAAATTAGAACATATT
Source organism: Cheiracanthium punctorium (assembly GCA_038373885.1). Classification (NCBI taxonomy): domain Eukaryota; kingdom Metazoa; phylum Arthropoda; class Arachnida; order Araneae; family Cheiracanthiidae; genus Cheiracanthium; species Cheiracanthium punctorium. Next base: position 119,522 of record JAWZYV010012223.1, on the reverse strand, counting down.
TCCTAGATTATGCTTGAAATGAGTGTGCAGAAAAAGTCTTTGCAGCATTTAGAATTAATAAAAGTTTTAGTGAATGCTCAACGTGCATTTCTCTTATATCTCTGGTATAAAAATGTCTGAGTGGTATTACAAGTATTAACGAGAATATTAAAAAATGTTTGGAATTGTAGATGTAAACTTAAATTGCATTCTTTGTAGAATTTAGAATCAATATAAGTTTTAATGAATAATTAATATGTTTTTCATTTTATATATCTGGGAATGAGTTGCCAGAATCTGTAAATCTACAGTTGTATTCTTTGAGGGTATAGATTGTGAGAACTTATATTGAATATGTTTGGCATTCGTAATTTTATTTTTCTATGTTCATCGACACCATAATATATAATAATTTGACAGCTGCTAAAACTTTTTTTTTAAAAACCTGTGATTGATTTAATCTGTTATTATCATCAGGGGTGCAGCCAGGGGGGGATATCGGGATATATCCCCCTCCGCGCCTGATTATCATGTACTGTTTAAACTTAAGCAACCACAAATATAGTTAGTTCAGTTGTCTTAAGTTTAAGAGATCAGTTTTCGACTTACGAAGTGCCTTGCATGCGCGCAATTAATGGATCATGAAAGGCCGGCTTCTTTATTGGAAGCCTCTATTATCGCAACGGAATGAGAAAACTGAAGTCTACTTTACTACGGGCACCTAGTTCATCCTGTTAACTATTTCCATGTTCTTGTGAGATTACCGTGATGGCATTGGGTTTTGACAACACTTCCTAGATACAGAAAGCCTTACAACTCCTACGTCATCAAGGTTTGACGTCATCATTCGGCCTACTTGTAAAAGTTTTTTTTTTTCCACAAAATAAAACTATTAAAACTTTCTTTTGAATTTACTCATGAATAGCAATATTTTAACTTGGGATTAAAAAATAAAATTTTAAGCAAATGGCAGTTTTTAACTGTGACTAATTAGATAATATGACAAGGAAATAGATCAGAACGAATAATTTTGTACGAGAAAGGTATTTTAATTATAATGTTTAATTTAAGATATTTTCTAATATTTGTAGCATTCACCAATTATTTTACACAGTTTTACTTTGTGAAATGAAAACTGTGTTAACGTTACTTTCGTATCCTTTCGTAGGCCTACCTGGAGTTGTTAGCTTTTCTATATGTGGGAGGTGTTGAATAGCATCGCAATCGTTCGTCAATCAACAATTACAACAATGCCATTATGTTAACTCTTATCTTTAACGTTGATTTCATTCTCATTCGTGTGAAGCATGAAAAAGAGGTTAATTAATTATCGTAAGTTATGCAAGCCTGTTCGTTTTTTTTTTCTGTGTGTGTGTAAGTGGGGCACACAATTACATTCTTGAGGGAATTTATAATACATTATTAATTGCATTAATTGTTTTTGGAATTTCAAAAGCAAACGAGGCATGTATTTGGTTTAAATGTGGAAAGCAGTACCTCGCATAAGAGACTTTCCCACTGTACTCAGTCGTGTTTTTTTAACACACTTTCCGTAAGCTTGTATGGAATTTTTAAATGTTGTTCTCTGAATTCCATCTTGAATGGACTTGACTAGTAGTAGAGTTGCCAACTGCTCCGGAATATAATTAACCACTTTTTTAAAACAGTTAATTTTGCCTTACGTTATGTTGAAACTTCGAAGCTGAAGATGTGGGCTGTTTATCACTTAATAAAGTATTTAAAAACTTATTGTTGGCAAAAGTGGTTAATTGTTTTCCGGATATCGACATCTCTGTTAGTAGAGATAAAATGTTTAGGGATCGGCCGATACCATTTTTAAACCGATACCCGATACATTTTTACAAAGGGCTGTATACATATCAACATAGAAAATTGAATTTTACATGGAACCTAATTTCCTGTCACTTACATTCGGAAAAATGTAGTCACAGAGAAAAATTTCTCCAAATGCAAGTGATGGGAAACGTGGTCTATGTAATGTAACTGACAACTTTCCCGAAACTTCCGGGAGTTTTCCACCACCATTTTAAACAACTTGCACTAGAAATGTGGCCTTATTTTAAGCATAAAGTGCTATGTAAGCATTAGTGGTGGAAAATCTTTGGTAGCTGTGATATGTTAAATTTTGTATTATAATATTTATACAGTCCTTTGTAAAAAAGTATCGGGTATGGGTTGAAATCTTGTATCGGTCGATCCCTACAATTTAGTCAAGAAATTGTAGAGTTATATTTATTTTAGACAAGAAATTTATGTTTTCCGGTCGCGCATCAGTTTTAAAGATTTCCAAAATTTTGAAAAATCATGTTTTCACGGTAAATTTTGACATTTTTAATTTGGCCTGATTATGAATGTAACAGTTTGAATTATTATATTCGAACCACAAAAAATAATGCTTAAACATTATTTAAACCCATCAACATCTTCTCCTTGCCGACCGAGTTGTATGGTGGGTAAAGCACCGTACTCCGGTTTCGGGTTCAACTCCCTGCGGCAGGGGTTCGATCCCCGACTGGGCGTGGTTGTCATGTCCTTTGTAAAAAAGTATCGGGTATGGGTTGAAATCTTGTAACGGTCGATCCCTACAATTTAGTCAAGAAATTGTAGAGTTATATTTATTTTAGTCAAGAAATTTATATTTTCCGGTCGCGCATCAGTTTTAAAGATTTCCAAAATTTTGAAAAATCATGTTTTCACGGTAAATTTTAACATTTTTAATTTGGCCTGATCATGAAAGTAACAGTTTGAATTATTATATTCGAACCACAAAAAATAATGCTTAAACATTATTACAAATATTTTTTTCTAATTGATAAGGCTAAGTTTTTATGTGAAGCATTGCAAATCCCAGAATATCGTATACTGAACACCAATGAACGACTGTGTTTTCACTCATTTTCAGCTTAAGGTACTTTGAAATCTGATATCTGGATGAAGTTAGACATGTTTTCTTTTGACAGCGTATTCCACGTCAGATCAAACAGTGCAGTTCACCACACCAACTCGGATTTTTCTCAAATTTTATATAGATGATTTATAGGCTAAGGCATAAACAAATCTCAATTTTGAAGGTTCTACGATAATTAATTATCGAGAAATTAATTATGCAAATTTTTAAGTTTTCTGCAAGACGCACCAACTTTTTTCTCAATTCCTTAAATAACTCCTTACCTGTAAAAGTTACTGAAGTGAAAATTTGTTTCTAGGAGTAACTTTTTACGCTGATTCCAAAAATGTTATCGAAATTTGCGTATCTTCTATAGTTTATGCATGAGCAGTACATTTGCTAAAAAACATCATGAATTTTTTTCGGCATGTCTGATCACAGACACATGTTTTAAATTTTTATATGTTGTTAAGATGGAATAATCCTACATCCCAAAATAATTTCATCTTGGCTTTCTGCTCAGGAGCAGAGAAAAAAAATTGTATGTATGTACCTACATATGAGGATTTTCATATGCAATATTTATACTGAAGATGAGAAAATTCAGAAGCGTTAGTCAATTTTCCTATGTCTTTTAAATTGATATCTGAAGTTTAACTACTACTCCAGGCATTTGCAAAAGCTAGAAAATACATAAAAGTGCTTTTATCGGAAAACGTAAAACAAACAAACAGCAAAAAATGCATATCACACACAGTGTTAAATTAAAAAAAATTCCGAAGTTAAAATTTTGAATTACTTTTAATTTAACCCTGCTGTTTTTGGCAATCATCCATCAGCCAATAAATCTTTGGAAATCTGCATGATATTGAACTCAAAAGAAATAGCAATGTTTAATAAAACATATATATGTATATATATATATATATATATATATATATATATATATATATATATATATATATATATATATTAGGTCTACCGGAAAGTTCTATCCATTTTCCATATGCAATATTTTGCCTAGCCAAAACTACTGAAGCTAATAACACGAAATTTAGCACGAGTGGGATTTTATAGCGTAGGTGCTAGATTAGAGAGTATTTTCAAAAATTCGTAATTTATAGAGGATAAAGGCCCAAAATGTTCTTTTCACACATTCTGCGGGATCTCAAAGCAGAAAAGAGATATCGATAAAATTCTTGCTGTAAAATACACAACACTCAAGAATGCCTAAAAATCGATTTCAGAACATTTCGAATATAATCCTCCTAGGAGGCTATACGTAAAAGTTTGCCGTGATTAACTGGTTACATGACATTTATTCTGCAATATATCACAAAATGTGAAATTTGACAATGTGCCTGACATTGCTATGCTAGTTGTTGTAACAATAAAAATTTAATACAGTATACACTAAAACCTATTTCAAATTGCTATATCCACAAAACTAGCCAAAGCACAATTTTGTTCGCATCCTGTTAAAGGTAAATAAGTACTGTAACTTGCAGGAATTCAATTCTTTCAATAAACTTTGTTCCTTCAATTGACTTGAATGTCATACAGAATTACAAAGATTTATTGGCTGATGGATGATTGCCAAAAACAACAGGGTTAAATTAAAAGTAATTCAAAATTTTAACTTAAGAATTTTTTTAAATTTAACACTGTGTGTGACATGCATTTTTTGTTGTTGGTTTGTTTTACGTTTTCCGATACAAGCACTTTTATGTATTTTCTAGTTTTTGCAAATGCCTGGAGTAGTAGTTAAACTTCAGATATCAATTTAAAAGACATAGGAAAATTGACTAACGCTTCTGAATTTTCTCATCTTCAGTATAAATATTGCATATGAAAATCCTCATATATAGGTACATACATACAATTTTTTTTCTCTGCTCCTGAGCAGAAAGCCAAGATGAAATTATTTTGGGATGTAGGATTATTCCATCTTAACAACATATAAAAATTTAAAACATGTGTCTGTGATCAGACATGCCGAAAAAAATTCATGATGTTTTTTAGCAAATGTACTGCTCATGCATAAACTGTAGAAGATACGCAAATTTCGATAACATTTTTGGAATCAGCGTAAAAAGTTACTTCCTAGAAACAAATTTTCACTTCAGTAACTTTTACAGGTAAGGAGTTATTTAAGGAATTGAGAAAAAAGTTGGCACATCTAGCAGAAAACTTAAAAATTTGCATAATTAATTTCTCGGTAATTAATTATCGTAGGACTTTCAAAATTGAGATTTGTTGATGTCTTAGCCTATATATACTCTATATAAAATTTGAGGAAAATCTAAGTTGGTGTGGCGAACTTTCTCCAGTTTTGTGTTTGATTTGACGTGGAATGACCCAGATACATATAACAGAACATATAATACATTTATTTTTATGGCAGGGTCATTCCACGTCAGATCAAACAGTGCAGTTCACCACACCAACTCGGATTTTTCTCAAATTTTATATAGATGATTTATAGGCTAAGACATAAACAAATCTCAATTTTGAAGGTTCTACGATAATTAGTTATCGAGAAATTAATTATGCAAATTTTAGGTGTTAGAAGTTTTCTGTAAGTTTTCTGCAAGACGCACCAACTTTTTTCTCAATTCCTTAAATAACTCCTTACCTGTAAAAGTTACTGAAGTGAAAATTTGTTTCTAGGAGTAACTTTTTACGCTGATTCCAAAAATGTTATCGAAATTTGCGTATCTTCTATAGTTTATGCATGAGCAGTACATTTGCTAAAAAACATCATGAATTTTTTTCGGCATGTCTGATCACAGACACATGTTTTAAATTTTTATATGTTGTTAAGATGGAATAATCCTACATCCCAAAATAATTTCATCTTGGCTTTCTGCTCAGTAGCAGAGAAAAAAAATTGTATGTATGTACCTACATATGAGGATTTTCATATGCAATATTTATACTGAAGATGAGAAAATTCAGAAGCGTTAGTCAATTTTCCTATGTCTTTTAAATTAATATCTGAAGTTTAACTACTACTCCAGGCATTTGCAAAAACTAGAAAATACATAAAAGTGCTTTTATCGGAAAACGTAAAACAAACAAACAGCAAAAAATGCATATCACACACAGTGTTAAATTAAAAAAAATTCCGAAGTTAAAATTTTGAATTACTTTTAATTTAACCCTGCTGTTTTTGGCAATCATCCATCAGCCAGGAAATCTGCATGATATTGAACTCAAAAGAAATAGCAATGTTTAATAAAACATATATATGTATATGTATGTATATATATATATATACATATATATATATATTAGGTCTACCGGAAAGTTCTATCCATTTTCCATATGCAATATTTTGCCTAGCCAAAACTACTGAAGCTAATAACACGAAATTTAGCACGAGTGGGATTTTATAGCGTAGGTGCTAGATTAGAGAGTATTTTCAAAAATTCGTAATTTATAGAGGATAAAGGCCCAAAATGTTCTTTTCACACATTCTGCGGGATCTCAAAGCAGAAAAGAGATATCGATAAAATTCTTGCTGTAAAATACACAACACTCAAGAATGCCTAAAAATCGATTTCAGAACATTTCGAATATAATCCTCCTAGGAGGCTATACGTAAAAGTTTGCCGTGATTAACTGGTTACATGACATTTATTCTGCAATATATCACAAAATGTGAAATTTGACAATGTGCCTGACATTGCTATGCTAGTTGTTGTAACAATAAAAATTTAATACAGTGTACACTAAAACCTATTTCAAATTGCTATATCCACAAAACTAGCCAAAGCACAATTTTGTTCGCATCCTGTTAAAGGTAAATAAGTACTGTAACTTCCAGGAATTCAATTCTTTCAATAAACTTTGTTCCTTATATTGACTTGAATGTCATACAGAATTACAAAGATTTATTGGCTGATGGATGATTGCCAAAAACAACAGGGTTAAATTAAAAGTAATTCAAAATTTTAACTTAAGAATTTTTTTAAATGTAACACTGTGTGTGACATGCATTTTTTGTTGTTGGTTTGTTTTACGTTTTCCGATACAAGCACTTTTATGTATTTTCTAGTTTTTGCAAATGCCTGGAGTAGTAGTTAAACTTCAGATATCAATTTAAAAGACATAGGAAAATTGACTAACGCTTCTGAATTTTCTCATCTTCAGTATAAATATTGCATATGAAAATCCTCATATATAGGTACATACATACAATTTTTTTTCTCTGCTCCTGAGCAGAAAGCCAAGATGAAATTATTTTGGGATGTAGGATTATTCCATCTTAACAACATATAAAAATTTAAAACATGTGTCTGTGATCAGACATGCCGAAAAAAATTCATGATGTTTTTTAGCAAATGTACTGCTCATGCATAAACTATAAAAGATACGCAAATTTCGATAACATTTTTGGAATCAGCGTAAAAAGTTACTCTAGAAACAAATTTTCACTTCAGTAACTTTTACAGGTAAGGAGTTATTTAAGGAATTGAGAAAAAAGTTTGCGCATCTTGCAGAAAACTTAAAAATTTGCATAATTAATTTCTCGGTAATTAATTATCGTAGGACTTTCAAAATTGAGATTTGTTGATGTCTTAGCCTATATATACTCTATATAAAATTTGAGGAAAATCTAAGTTGGTGTGGTTAACTTTCTCCAGTTTTGTGTTTGATTTGACGTGGAATGACCCTTCATATAAAAAATCCATCTCAAGAGTCAGCTCCACAAACTTTTCTTGGGGATTCTTTAACAAGTTTGACACATTTTCAACATTTTGTGTGTGTACTAAGAATGTCTTAAATCTCACATCCTACTAGTGCTGTAAAAGTAACGAAAATTGTAATACCCGGTATGTATTCGTTACTTTAATCTTACTACCGGTTACTAAGTATTCGTTATTCGTTACTTTCGTTACTAGTTCGAACGCGAGAAACAAGTCTTATAGTGCGTATCTAGAGGAGGGGGCTGCAGCCCTCCTTTCCTAAATCTGACCCTTTATTTAGCTTACAATGTGATATTTATTTACAACTGAAACTTAGTTAGCAATTTGATACACACACGCGCTCACACCCCTCCTAAAATAAGATCCTGGCTACGCCACTGTACATAGCATTACGTGCGATTACAAATGTTTAAAATACTACATACAATTACGTTTTTTTTTTTTTTTTGGTTTAAAAACAAATAAAAACATCATACTTTATTTTTTGACTATAAAGCGTAAGAGCTGTATTTAGAGCATATTTTCTCTGATTAATAGATGTTTTTATACAAATGTATTGTTAAATTATCCGAATAATTCAGATAGTGCCCATAGAAATCTTCCAAAAACATGCCCCCTCCATAGTCTCCCTTCCCCTTTTTTAATTCTGAACGCTGTTTTAACCTGTTCATTCTCATCTTAAAAGGTATAACGGAAAATCTTGTGCCTAGTGTTGCTTCTGAGCACGGATTCTTGCAAGATGGGGGTCAAGTCACCCCCTCCGCCTTAGACGTCAACATTTTAAAAACATGCTGAACTTTTTTGAATTATTTTAATATCAGTGGCGTACCCAGGGGGGGGGGGCATAGAAATCCTGGTTCCCTTTCGAAATTTTTGTTTAAAACGAAACGATAACTTTAAAAAAAATATGTTTTAAGTTTACATGCCTATTTTTTTTATTTTTTTTTTGGCAAATAATATTTTAAATAATAAAAATGCGGGAATTCGTTTACTTTATAAAAATATTTTTTTACGGCTTACTTAAATAACTTGTTATTTATTACTCATATTTCGGTTGTAGCTCAAGCATTTAAAAAAAAATAAGTTCTCAATCCTTCGGGACCGCCCTGAAAAATAATCCTGATTACACTACTATTTAGTACTAGAATATCAGAAAGGAAGAGCACCCACTTACTGCACTAACGTGCTTCTATTCTTGTAGATATTGCTTTACAATTGCAAGGACACCCCCTTTATCCCCCCCTCCCCCCAAAAAAATCTGATATTGGCACCCACTCATAACATACTATATACCGTACATCCCCGCATTGTGTAAAACAGACGCCATGTCTAATCCCATATCATAATAGAGCAGCAGATACTGTATCTATCCGATATTGCGTCATCAGTACCGCAAACAAAACATACGGATCTTTCAAACCTCATCCAAACGAGACCATTCGGCATATGCGAAATGCAACCCCCTTAGTAGTGAATAACGAAAGCAGACCATATTGCTACTGCTACTCAAATACCTCAAATACCAAGATTGATTTTCCCCTACAAACTGCGATCCGATATCCAGTAACAAATAACAGAAGAAATTAGTACTCGATTACTGGAACTCGTTTTTCCCCTTGTATTCGAAGTTCGAAGCTGCTTGATCCGAAAACGCGCAGTAACGATAACAACCGTAAAGTAGCAATTCGTTACTTCGAGTCTGAGTGATTATCCGCATCACGTTAACGAATACATGCGGTTTCTTACAGCTCTGCATCCTACACACTTTTAGTCACTTTGGATTTGCATAACTGTCATTCTTTACGGAATATGACTAACCCCTTTTTTTTAAATGCATATATATTTCGCCCCCCCCAAAAAAAAAACATAGCAATCAGACCTGGTTATAAGTTAAGAGATATTGCTATTCTTTTAAGTCGAAAATTGTTGTATACAAAAAGTACTTGATGATCTTCCTTAAAGATTGGTAACTGTGGATATACAAACGTAAAAATTGAAATTCTTTGTTAAATGCATATATAAATTAAAAATACGACGAAATATTTTTGATCAGACAAGCTTGTACTGGCGAGAATGTTTCATTCGGTGCTATTCACAGGAGAGATAAAACTCGCCACTCAAAATTAATAATAAACGCGTCAGTTTCTCACTAGTCGCCAATGTAGTAGCTAACAAAGTAATGAAGATCCGCTTAAACAAAAAATTGTGAGGGTTTAACCAAAAATATATTAGTTTTTGGTGTAATTAGCAAATACCTTATTGTGTTATCTGTACTTGTATAAAATACTTGATTTTTGTAAATACGATTTAACTGTAACTGTGATTGTGCAAAATCAAATAAAATACCTGTTATTGAACTAAGGTTTGTTTACGTATTACTAAAACAAAGAAAATTAATGATTGTAAAGGAGATCACGTGGCAATCATTTAACTTTAGATGATAAATCTAAATCTAATGTGAAACCTGTTGCTCATATTCAAATGTAAATTCTGCTCATTTTCTTTTCTATGCATCATACCTATCTTCTGTTTTCTTCTCTCACTTCCCTGCCTTCCTGCCTGTATGTAGGTTGGCATTTTTACAGCTGAGGAAGGGTGAACCGTTAGTACATGAAACGTACGTCCTTCCTATTTTTTATTTATGTGTGTTTCTAACAAAGAATTTTGATTTTTATGTTTACATATCCAAAGTTACTCAAGTGTATGGAATATAATATTCAAAACATTCCCACTTATACACAGAATGATGAGAATTGTGTGGAACTCTTAACAACAAACAAGGAAAACACTTTACTTTTTTTTTTTCTTTCTTTCTTTACTTTTTCAGTCCCCACTCCTTTGTGGTTGCTGTCTGTGGATTTTAGCTGACGAAGGACGAACATTTTTAGCCCGAAATGTGCGGCCTTATTGATTCTACGTGTGTTATTTAACAAAATTTTAAATATTTCAACGTCCAACAGCGAAACACCCTGGAAGATAACATCGTCATAAAAGGAAAGAAGTGGTTCTCCATACTTTCGGTTTTGCGATCCGGTAAATTTTGAGTGCAACTGCAACAATTTCAGGAATCAAGTACTTTAAACGTGCCGACCAGCTTGTACGCTGGATAAAGCATAGTACTGCGGTTTCGGGTTCAACTCCCGGCGGTCGAGGTTCGATCCCCGACTGGGCGTGGATGTTATTGTGTCCGTCCCTTCATAGGGGGCAACGTTGGTCCACCTACTAGGTGCCCTCATAATGAAGTGACCATCGACTCCGGACTTAGTAGTGGCCAATGCCTCCAAGGCATTGCTAAGGCCCACCGTTTGGGGGAAAAAAGTACTTTATACGTAAGAGGCAAAATAAACGGTATAAATATTCAAGTTCATTCATCGCACGACAACAACAACCGTAACAGAAGAATATTGCTATAATTTAAAGTTAAAACGGCGATTTGGAACAACATCAAGTACAGCAATGCGGTTTTTTTTTTTTTTTTTTTGGTTGCTGGTTGTTTTAATATCTGTCTTCAAACTCCTTAACTAGAGCATTTATCGCTAATTTGTTTACGTTCGTTTATATCTAGTTCCTTTACGCGCATGCGTCATGACTCGGAAGCTCGCGTTGTTGGTGAGAGTGAGGGGTTAAAGTGGGAAGCAACCAAATAAACATCGAATTTTGTATCAGGGCATGTGATACCGTGTAAACAATATCCGCTAAAACCGAAAGTAAACTTAAAAAACCATCGCATTCACAGGTTTGGTTTGCAGTCTCCTTTCCGGCACCCTTTCTCGAACGGCGGCCGGGACACTTGCCCCACCTGCCCTCCCCCCCCCCCCAGCTACGCCTCAGCCAGATGATGTGAAAAATGCACTTCGCGTTAATATGGTCCGTGATAGCCTCCCCCCCTCCTCTCCTCCGAAGGTATTAATCAATCGGGCATCGACTTTTACAAGGAAAGAGTCTCCTCAACAACTCCTCCGGAATTAGACGAGGGACATTATCTGACGTCGTTTCAAGTTTTATATGTCCAGTGGTCCAGGGATAACTTCGAGAAAACCAGTTCGAAACAAGCAAAAGGGACAAGGAGTGTGTGCTGAAGAGTGCGGTGTATCTTTATCCACCCAAAGTTTTCTGTCCTCTTACGGTGAGAGATGAAAGATATTTTAATTTGGCATTTAAAATAGGATTGGAGTATACTGTCAAAGAACATTGTATGTAGCAAATGACAATTTTATAAATGATGTTTTAGTCATTAAGGATGGAGACTAGTAACACTAGCAATCAGCTTACATAATTAAACGAAATCTTTGAACTATGCCACTTTATGAGATGTAATAAAAAATATAAATTGATTTGTGGGACCGGGTGCTTTACATCCGAAGCCCCCTCCCCCTTGTTGGCCCGGCCATGGAACACCAAAAGTGAAGTAGCACCCACCTTCTCTCCTGGCCTATCGCGCGGCAGTCGATCTAACGATCTAACGATTTACACGTTACACTGGATTTCTCCAGATGTGACGTGAATCCGCGTTAGATCTAGAACCCCTTAAAAAGTCCTTCGACCAAGTCACCCGCCCGTCTTCGACAGTTAGCCCTTTATATTTGCGATAACGCAACACAACTCATAATTCAGCGCACAGAATGAGTTCTATAGGTCAGCACTTGGAACGAAATGTAACCAGTGTAATTGCACATTTTCTTACTAGCTGAATTTTGAGTAGAACGATTAATTTTTAAAAGAAAATTATTATTATTATTATTATTAGCGCAGTTCATTACCTTATTTTTAGGCTACATCCTGGAGAAATACTACTTGTTTTCATTATGATAAAATTAAAACAGTAGAGATTGCTTCTGCGTCTTAAAATTTAAATACTTAATTCTCAATATTCAAGCATCCTCGAAAAATAGGGACATCTGGTTACTATAAGTTTTATATAGGTTGTGATTTTTCTTAAACACACTGAACTTCATTGTAAAAAAATCACAATTCGTGTTAAAATGCATAAACAGAGTTTTCGAGAAACCGGGCTAGTGCATTTCGATAAATCCCATTAAAATTATTTTAAAGGATTGTACTTAAGCTACTATACATCATTAGTCAAGCCCATTTGGATAAAGCAGGCATGGGCGCCCATACAAATTTACAGGGAGGAGCCATGCTCCCCCCCCCCCAGCTCCCATATTATCGTTATGATTTACGTACTGGTATAACGTAGAAGTTGTTCAACACGAATATATAGTATGTTTCTGGGCCAGGATCCTTGGCCCGGCCCCGATTACCAAATAGGCCCATAAGGTCCGAGCCTACAAAGATACAACCTCTTGAGAGCAGCTCGTCTTTTGCTTGGAGCTACTATTGCTCTCAGAGGACTTATGCACAGTAATATAGTACAAAATTTCTTCAAGTACATAATAATATACAGTTATTTAGAAAAGACGTAAAACAGAACAATAAATTTTGAATAGGAAGCAAACATAAGGCCGAAAATTTGATGCAACTCAAAAGAAAAAAAAAAAAAAAATCATAAAAATGTTAGAAAAATGGGAAAGACAATGATAAATGCTGATTTACCTGAATCGGAATCTGAAGTAGAGTGATGAAACATTATATATATATATATATAGGTAATCGTTGTACAAATCTTGATTTTGAAGATTTATACAACAATTGCCTGTATATCTTATATATTTATGCCGGGCCTACAGTCGAAAAATCTCAGGCGGGCCTCAAAACTGCAGTATATATTATTTAATAATATATATATATATTATACTAATAAAAAATTCATGCTAAATTTGACAAGCTTATATATATATATATATATATATATTGATAAAAAGTTATTGAATATTTTTTATTATACATATAAGCATGCCTGCAAGTACAATGCGTTTAGATTAAAAATAACTTCAGGAATATGTCAGAAATTGAGTTGAGCATTTTTGAACAACCTTATGTAATTATGCTTATACAGGGTGTCCCAAAAATAGCGCCCAAACTCTGCACAGCCAGATTTCTCGTTGGGAGTACCTAAAAAGTGCCCAAAGAACCATAGTTGTAAGGCTCGCAGTTTTCAAGGAAAGTGCGAGAAAAAAGCAGAAACGTCGTTTCCGGTGCACGAAAAGAGCCTTTATTAGTCTCAGAACAGTGTTTTTTTTTTTTTTTTTTTTTTTTTTTGGGGGGGGGGGGGTATGCTTTCATAAAATGATGCTCAAAATGTCCACCATGCATATCGAGGCTTCCAACTGCGTACGTTCCATCAATCTGGTACCTACATAAATACACTAGCACGAGGGGGAGGAAGGGAATCATTGTTTGTTGCAATTAGGACTCGATAGATCAGTTCTTTCAAACTTTTGCATTGAAAGAAATACATAGGTGCCAGATCTAATGATTGTAGCGGCCTTAACACCGCGTCCCGCATATGTCATCCAGTGTCCAATTTAATATTAAACATATGCTTCTATTAAATTGGACACCCCCGTTTCTAGTTGTTTTTCCTCGCACCGGATGTGACGTGATATTTTGTTTTTCCTATTTTTCTTATAAACTATGGATCGTACAGGTACAGTTCTTTGGGCAATTTTTATGTACTTCCAACGAGGAATCTGGCTGTGCAGAGTTTGGGCGCTATTTTTGGGACACCCTGTATACACCCTTACTTGCGGTCAGTTTCTATTTGTTTTCTCTGCTTATTTAAGTAATATGTGTTTTAACCGTCGATATTGGTTTAAGCGAGCCAATTGCATTTATTTATTTATTTTAATACGTCTGCTGGAATGGAGTAGGGGAACATTGAGGGTGGGGCGGGGGGAACCTTCAAATGATAGCGGGCCTATAGAATCAGAAAATGTTAATCGGGTAAATCGTTAAATTGTCCTTAGCTTGGCCCCACCCTACAAAAAATCATATGAGCGCCCATGAAAACAGGGCCAAAGCTAGCGGGGAGTTAAACAGGGCACGTGTCCTGGGCGCTGTACTAAGGAGATAAGGAGGGCGTCAAATTCAGTTATGGTTCCATGGGAGGGGGGCTGGGCTGCCCTACTTAAAGTTTGCCCACGTTACGTAAACTCTAGTTGTGGCACTGGTACAGGACAGAGTTTCTCAGCTTTCTTAAATCCATTAAATCCCTTCAACAGGGGAGCTTTAGCACCATCTCTGGGTCGTGAGAATCACAACGACTTCCCACCTTTTATTTTTAATCATTTTTTTTTGTTTTGTTTACATTGTAAACTTACAATACTAAGAAACTACTGGAGCTTATTGCTGAATCCACATAAATAGGAACAACGCAAACAATAATAAAATGGCAATGCTTAATAATCTGCAAATGTGCTGAATTTCTCTTAACTTGTCAAGTGACACTGTTACTTTGCTACATTCAACTAACTAATTCCACTGCAGATGGCAGCACCATCCAGCCATCAAATGTACATCGAATTGTGTTGTGTTGTGGGAATTTTCGATTCGCGTCCGCCTGGGTTTGTTTATAATAATTAGTAAAGTGCTGTGTGCAAACAGCTGAACACGTACTTCTTTTCACATACAATTTCAAGAAATATTCAGATAGCACTTTTTAATCTATTTCTAAATGCCTCTATCTGTCAATTTTGGTTTTCCTACCTACAGCCATTCCCTTACATCACTGCTCACCTTATACACACAGGGCCGGTTTGAGACGTAGACGACGTAGGCGGTCGCCTACGCTTGAGTTTCAATCGAGGGGCGCCAAATTTCACTGTTTTTCGTGTTTCCAAACATTTTCCTTTTTTTTTTTTTTTTTTTTTTATTGGTTATTCAGATGGGCGCACTGACTGCTCTCATAATATTATCAAGCTTTTAAACAGTATTATTGTCACAAATACGTTTAAACACTTCTAAAGTTGCCGCTGTGTATTGTCAGAAGCGTTCTTTGATCGCTTCTTTTTTCATTCATGGGAAACAGATGTCCACTCGGTGTCCAGGCCTCCACCTCCAGGTTATGCTAAATTACCCTCTTCCGCAGATCTTCCCCGAAGGAGTGGTCTTTGAGCCTGTTGATTCATTACCTCCTATAATTATTTTGAGCTGCAAATCTATCCGGATGTTTAAAGAAATAGTTTCTCAAGTTACCTTCCTTTCTGATATACATCAAAAGAAATGCCGCAAAAAATATTCGCCAAAAAGGACAAGCTATAATCAATTTTGCACAAAGCCACATAAAATCAAGGTTTTTTTTTTTTATCAAGTTAGCGGAAAAAGAAAATGCACATGATTTTTGACGCCCCTCTTTAACAAAAATATTATTTTTGGCCACTTCTGCGCCCCGGTGAATTAAAGTTCTGGGATACTTCCTAAGTTTTTTCAGCTTCTAGAATCGGTTTTCCAAACAGGCCCTAACAATAATAGGGCGCAAACAGAAGAGGGGGCGCAAAATCAGAAGGATCACATAGGCTTATATAGTTTTTTCTAATTAGTGTTTCTTTTTTCAATACAGCACATCTGTAGAGGTGAGGAAAGGGCAGGATTTTATTAGTATAATGATTCCGTGCAAGGGCGGATAATAGGGGGCGCAGTCGCACACCAAATTAAAAAAAAACAAAAACATTTTATTTCGTATTCTGGATTTAAGTACATCAAATCTTGCACCCCTAAATGAAAAAGCCAAATGCCGCCTCTGATTCCCGGGGGTGAAAAATTATAAAGTCGTCATTAAAGCTGCAAAAAGGGGTAGGGGGAGTGAAATTTGGACGGTTCTGGTAGGTTACACCGGGCTATACTCTTGTTTCCAAATGAAACAGATATATCACTCCAGGAGGAACAGATTTTTCAGAGCGTAAATAAACGAAATAACAGTAATAAATAGTATAAAATTTCAAAAGATCATGCTAAAAAAAGTTTCAAAGGAAGATGCCGTGTTTACTCGTGCAATAGCCTCTCTCGCATTATAGTCGCACACCCGTTTTGAAGCAGAAAAAATAACTTTATAGTTACAATATTATGTAGTAGATTTTCCCCGCATAATAATCGCACCTACACTTTCACCATGAAAAATTGACAAAATGGGCGACTATTACTCGAGTAAACACGGTATATTTCAGTTTTCACTCCCTTAGTACGCCCTGATCCATCAGACTATATTCTAGAGTGAGGGAGACAAAGAAATCGTGTAAGTAATTTGACAAGAACTGAAAAATAAATTAAAAAGTAAATTTTTGCAGTTGTGCAGCTGTGGGATACTTCAGACTTAAGTGTTTTATATCGCGTTGGCAAAAGGGAAATGTGACCGATTTTGACGCCCTTCATTTCGCCACTTTTGCACCCTTGTGAGTTATAACTGAAGAATGCTTCACTTTACTGAGTTCGCAGCTCCTGCAATCGGTTTTTTAAGTAGAGTCGCAGCGAGGGTGAGGCGGGGATAGCGCTTTCGAAGGGCGCGAACAAAAGAGGGGGGCGTAAAATCAGCTTTATGACAGGATACTTAAATGGAGCTTTTCTAATCTGTTAGAGAACCGTGTACATGCGGTGTACGTGCACGTTAAATCCGTGGTTCCGAAAGTCCTCTCGGCGGTCGCTAGCAGTTTTCGAGGGGTGCCAATATTCAGAAGTCCCCGACCTTCTGATGAGGTTCTAAATTGTGGCGGGAAATTCCGGGAAGGACGTATATGTAGCTCTAAGCGACACATTCAGAGACGCGAGCTGTCCTCTCCTGGCAAATAAATAAATCTGTTAGAGGACAAAACATAAATGTGTCCATAGAACAGCAAGGGTCCATTTACTGGGAACTAAGCTCAGGGGCGCAGGTAGAAAATTTTAACGGGGAGATATGAGAGACATTTTTCAGGTGATAAATAAACCAAAATTCCTTCACGGTATGACATTTCGAAAGATCATGCTAAAAGTTACAGAGGAAAATTCCACTACATTAGTGCATCCCTGATCAATCGGAATGTAATGTAGGGCGACAAGAATCATTTAAGTCATTTGACAAGAAATGAGTAAAAAATAAATTTCATGAAGTTTATATCACCTTGGTAAAAAGGGATATGCGTTTGATTTTGACTCCCTCCTTTAATAAAAATTTTTAATTTAGCCACTTCTGCACCCCTGTGAATTACAGCTGTGGGATGCTTCGGACTTAAGTTTTTTGTATCGCTCCAGTTTCCTGAGTTCGCAGCTCCTGCAATCGGTTTTTTAAGCAAAGTCGCAGCGAGGGTGTTCCTGGGATAGCCCTTTCAAGGGGTGCAAGCAGAAGGCGGGGGGGGCGTAAAATCAACTTTATCACAGAATGTTTGAATAGAGTTTTTCTAGTGAAATCCCAGTGGTTAACGCGTTGGACTCGTAACCGGAAGGTTGTGGGTTCGATACCGGCGTACCACTAAAGACCACCGTGTACGTGCGCCGTACGTACACGTTAAATCCGCAGTTCCGAAAGTCCTTTCGGCGGTCTGTAGCAGTTTCCAAGGGGTGCCAATATTCAGAAGTCCCCCATCTTCTGATGAGGTTCCAAATTGAGGTGGTCTTATTATCTTAATCTTATAACGCTGCATGTTCTATAGCTAACGTGACCATTTATTTTTTACTTCAAAACGGGACATCATCTACTTTTTTGGCAATAGTGTATACAGGGTGTCCAGCCTTAATGTGACCCAATAGCTAATTCCCGAACCATTCGGTTTAGATATGCACTTCCAATTTGAAAAATGTTTTAAAAAAGGTAAAGAATGTTTTTACGTGCTTTTCGAACCAAAAAACCCATTTAGAAAAAAATTACAAAAATTAAATTTTTATACGGTCCCCAGGTCCTATCACTTACATTTAGGAAAAGATGCAGTACACAAAAACAAAGTAAACACAAAAAGTTTCATTTTATTACGATAAAAACTGACCAAGTTATGGAACTTTGAAAATCATACATTTCATCCATTTTCTCGGCCAATTTCAAGAAGCTAGTAAGGGACAATCGTATTCTAATATTACGAATTCTAGTACAGGAGAACGAGATGTATACAAATGAAGAATACTGCGAAATGGTACTGTTGTATGGGCAGTGTAATCGAAATAAGAGAGAGGCGGCAAGACTTTATGTCATTAAATTTCCCAGTCGAAGACATCTATCTTATTGTACAATTGCCCGTGCTGTTCAACGCTTGTATAGAACTGGGAGTTGTCATAGACGTATTCCCTTGTCTCGTGCCACACCTTCAAGCTTGCGGATACCCGCTGAGGATGTTCTAGGATATGCCCTGACTCATCCTGAAAGTAGTGTCCAGGATATTAGCAAGGCTTGTTCCTACTCAAAATCGACGGTGTGGAACATATTACATACGTACGGTGCATTTCCTTATCGTCCAGTCCTGGCGCAGGAGCTAATGCCTGGAGACCAGTTGTATACATCTCGTTCTCCCATACTAGAATTCGTAATATTAGAATACGGCTGTATGCAATTGCAAGCGACTACACAACAGATTTTTAACGTTCGCCATGATCAGTATCGCAGCAAATCAGTCTGAAGCCGCAGGCAAATAAGTCTATTTTTTTTGGAACTGCTTTTGAAAAGTTTTCTTCGTCCAAAATATTTTATTTTACACGTACACAGAATACACGTACACGTACACAGAATAAATTTTGTTTCTTAAGTACTCAGTAATTGTAATATTAACGTAATGTGTGTACTTTTAAATTTAAAAACGATTTACATAAGAGTGACGTGCAAGAGCGAATGTTTCCTGGCAGAGTTCCAATTAATTTCACTTTGGAGACGGTCCCTTACTAGCTTCTTGAAATTGGCCGAGAAAATGGATGAAATGTATGATTTTCAAAGTTCCATAACTTGGTCAGTTTTTATCGTAATAAAATGAAAATTTTTGTGTTTACTTTGTTTTTGTGTACTGCATCTTTTCCTAAATATAAATGATAGGACCTGGGGACCGTATAAAAATTTAATTTTTGTAATTTTTTTCTAAATGGGTTTTTTGGTTCGAAAAGCACGTAAAAACATTCTTTACCCTTTTTAAAACATTTTTTAAATTGGAAGTGCATATCTAAACCGAACGGTTCGGGAATTAGCTATTGGGTCACATTAAGGCTGGACACCCTGTATATTTTCTTCCTCAAAACGGGACATCTACTGTTTTTAAGGTAATAGTGTAGGGAAACTGAATTTCAGGTCTGGGTATCTTTGAGTTGTTAAGAAAATGTGCAAAAAAGCTTGTGTTAATGTTAATTTCAAAATAAAATATAAAAAAACCTTTGCTTAAACAACCGCTTACCTCAATTTGATGTGTCAGAATGTGCCATTTAGCTGCTTCAATTTCCACAAGATTTCAAATTAAATTTTGAAACGTGCATTCACATGAGCATTAATTCTTGATAGTAGTTTCGCATAAATGTAGGATTCTCAAGAGCAACACGACGGACGTTTCGAGATGTGTCAAATTTTAGTTTGACGTGTTTTTCAAAATCTCGAAAGCATAGCTAACGTTTGGTATCCCCTAAGGAATGATAATAGGAGAAATTAAAGTATTTTTTTTAAATATTTATCACGGGATAGGCATTGTTCCTGTAACTTTAGTGTGACCTCGCACATAAGGATGTAACAGTTAATTGTACTTTAGGGTGAGAATAGTTGTTACATCCTTCAGATTTAAATATACAGTGCGAGGAAAACCAAACTTTTTAATAGATGGCTTTGTGTAAAGTACTTTGGCATGTAAATGCCAGCTTGCTATATGAATTTCCCTTTTCAGTTTTAGGTAATGATGGACTCTTGTACCACTCTTCGAACTAATTGAGGATGAAAGGATCAAAGGAGCTGTTTGGAATCCAAGGAAAGATTGAAAAGTGTGAACGTATACCAGTATCCAGACTCTACAAGAAAAACGACTCCCCTCCCCCCCATGTTCCTTTAAGTATTGTAATCAGACTGATCATACCATTTTTGTGGCCAAGGTGCATAACTCTATTTTGGCCTATTTGTGTATGAGTGCCCAGGGATCTTGCTAAGAGTGCTCGTGTGCTAATCGGGGCCTGGTCGTAACACTAGTTGGAAAAAGCTAGTGACGCCCCGTGTTATATTGCATGATTAAAAATGCTTTATGCAGTTATTGCTACACTGATCCACGTTATATTTTGTAATGTCCCCTGCCCTTTATCAGTTCAGTTAAACTCAAATGTTGCACAGTACTAGTATCTTAACCCTTTCAGACTTGATTAAATTCTTTAGATAAGATTAAGTTTGACTATGGGGAGAAAATAAAATGATTACATTTTCCAGGATATGTAGTATTTCTCTTTGAGTATATCCTAATTTGTCTACAATCTTGTATGATAGCATAGTTAATTTTTGTTCTCTAATGTGGACACTTCGTCTGAAAGGGTTGAAGTAACAGTATAGCCAAGCGATTTTAGCAAATTTGGAATGCTTGTTTAAAATAGATTGAATTTTGAATACATAATTCTAGAATGATTTAAATGGCAGAAATGTTAATTCTACTACTTGAATATTTGTTAACCTTCGAACATAAATTAAAAGTAGCATTGCGTATCTGAAAAATTTTCCTCCCACTTTTTCCTTTTATTTTATATGAAAATCATTGGAGCAGTTTTACAAAAATACTCTTCCCTCCCCCTCCTGTTTTTGCAACCTTCACACAATCCGAAAAGAAGGAGATGCTCTTCGCCCGGCCTATCCAAATTTCCCCTCGGAGACCCAGCACAACAAATTCGGCTTCCACAAGTTCCGACAAATTCCGTTTTGGGTGGAAGAGTTTCGGTCTTGGCTGATAGTTTTTGTGCTTTTGCAAGAATTTGTTTTAAATTTTAAGGGCTTGGGTTAATGTGATTGATTTTTAACTGAATAGAGCAATTGTTTGCTGCGGCATAAGAGTTGTTCTTAAAAGTAGCAAGTCGAAATGCTGGTTCTTGAATAAATATGTAGCCTCCTTATCGCTTTTAGATTTCCGATGCGGTCTTTGCAATTTAAGTGTGAAGTGGGGGGGATGAGTTTTTCTCAGAAAGTTGTGCAGTTTAGAGAGGTCATGGTGAACTTAGTGAGCGGTTATTTCTTGATTTGAAGATTACGACTTTTTCTCTCCTCGATGAGTCATTTACTCGGAAGTCGTTGATTGGGAATTCTTAATGTTGGTCAGCTTTGAAAAACGTAGATATTTCAAATTAGTCCTACTTGAAGCCAAAGTATTTGCTTTGAAAATTAGTGTCGGGCTGGTAGATGCTTTACATCTTCCTGTTCTCTTCAAGAATTGGCGCATTTTTGAGGACAAAAGTTGTGTGTGGTCGGTGCGAGTAGCTAATTAATGATCTTGGTTTTTTTTAATGTCGGGACGCTACCTGTAGACAAGCTTGTAATAAAGGCAATGCTATGCCAGCACGGATATCTCTACTCAAACTTTAGATCTAAATGTTGCCGTGGAAACTGGAGGTGTTCAACCAAAAAGTTTAGATTAAACGATTTTTAGGCCCGATAAAGATATCGGTAGATTTCTGTTACGTATTGTGGCACAATTTTTAATGGGTGCGTACAAATAAATTGAATTGCAATCTATTATTAGCCGTCAAATCATCTGTAAACAGTAAATGTTGCTTAGTGACCCGAAAATTGACGCATAGCATTATACTGATAAAAGGCTGGAAGGTTTATTTAATCGGTTTTGTTAGAAGGAACGACTATCTGTAAATTTGATGTGCACATGATATCGGGTAAGAACACATTCAAAGATGTGAAAGCTGCGACGTGTTTGACCCTAGATCCAAAAACGTATTTCGCCTTTTAAATGCAGGATAGTGGCTGAAAGTCGAATCTCATCGAGTCTGGCCAAAATAGTTATGGGCTCTAAAATGTTTAATATTCAGTTCGATGTATTAATACCATCTTGATCCCTACGGCATAAAGAGGAATTGTAAAGAGTACCTATTTAAGTACTGCTTCTAGGAAGCATTGGCTATTATTTAATCGCTTTATTAAGTCTGCAGTACAGCTTTTATAATAGTACGAGTTCGCCTTAATCTTAACGAAGCTTACAAAAGAGGGCGACGTTTAACTGAAAAATTACGTTTATTTGCGATCTATAAGAACTTGGACATGCGTAACACATATTTCAAGAACAATTTTGCGTTAAAAAGTAAACTAGGGAAATGTGCGTGTGGAGAGATAAATCCACTTGAAACTTCTCTTGGCCTAGGGTGGTAGGTGAAGCAACTGTACTGCTTGGGCAATCTCGCGCTGGGACTTGGGTGACGACTCAAGCTCCGTGTTGTAATATCCAAGAGACGACTTGTACGTTGGCGGCCAGGGGCGACTCCAGTGAGTAGGCCATAGGGGCCATGGCCCCCTCCGAAATTTTGTTTTACAACTTTAGATTCGCATAATTCACGATTTCACGCGTTCAATTTGCATTTTGAACAATTCATAGACCTAAGTAAAAAGTTCGATGGCGCCCTCCGAGAATTCAGTCTGGAGCCGCCATTGGCAACACCCTCTAGAAAATAATCCCTCTAGACTTCTTCAAAATTTAAAAAATTTCCGGAATTTGTTCTTTTTTAAGAGCGGCTTTATTTCTTCGCACGACGTGTTGGACAGGTTCACTATGCCGAAGATTTCTGCTTGAGTACTTCCAAATCTAATAGCTTCGCGAACGCTTTGATTCAGCTTATAAATATTGGCATTTTCGATTTTAAATTTAATCCCCCTCCCCCCCCCCACAGAATGGTGACCGGTAGCTTTCTCTAAAGCGCGTTAACGATTATGCCAAATTCCATAGCTCATGGATTAGCAATACAGAAATATTGCACTGCAAAAAATATTCCTGTAAATCAACTTAAAAAGTCTGGCAGCAAAAAGTTGCCAGAAATATTCTGTAGGCAATAATTTTCTGTTGCCAGGAGCTGTATGTTATATGACAGAAAAATTCTGTTCCCTACAGAAATTTTCCGTATACATATAAAAGTCGTTTCCAAGCAGCGTTTTACAGTTGGTTTCTGTATACAGAAACTATCTGTAAGGGTTACAGAATCATTCTACAGAATCGTTCTGTTCTGTAACAGTATTCTCTTCTGATAACAGTATTTTTCAATTTAATTGTGTGAGTGTGAGAGAGATAGAAAGAGAGACAATAACACCCGTATTCACGAAACTTTCTACCAGCTGGTAACAGCCGGATTACCATAGAATCGGATAGTTACAAAAAAAATGGTATTCACAAGGCCAAATCGGCTGGTTACATCTCGTTTTTAACAGACGAATGTAACCAGCCGAATTCGGGTGGTTACCGGCCGGTTACAATCAACGCATGCGCTGTGAGACTCTAATCTGTTAACAAACATGGCTGACTACAGCGCTGTTGAAGGCAGAAGATATGGAAATTTTAGAATTTATTGATAGATTTGCAAAATTTATGTGTGAGGAGAAAGTACGGTTTAGAAGGGTTAAAACGGTTTAGAAGACTTTTGTGTCATGGATTTTCCAATACATTACCCTCAAAGTAAGTAAACGGTAAACAGGAGAAATAGGAAATGTTTTAAACCTACGGCAAAAGTGTCAATGAAATTATGGCGGGGCGGTAAAGCGAGCGATTGGGAAGTAATAGTTCCAGGGTTCTGGCCTCGCTGCGGCCAAAGTTTTCCTTTTTGCTCTCTCTCTCTCTTTTTTTTTTTTACATCTCTTAGAACATCTAAAAATATCTAAATTGTTTTGGTCTGTTCCATTTTCTTTATATATATTTTACCATGAAAATGATATCATTTATGTAAATGTAATTTATGAAATCTAATACAATATTTTTTTACCGACGGAAAAACAACTAGTTTTTGGTTAAGTAATTTCAACGACATCTGTTCTAAAGTTCCATTAAATACTAAAGAAATAATAAACACTCAAAATCTTATTCCTGTAAGTGCGTTTTAAAAAATTTGTTTACTTTTATTTCACTCAAAATCTATTTATATCTTTTACTTGACTAATAAATATCAGGAATGCATTTCCCCAAAAGTCATAAGAAGCATTTTTTTCTTTTTACTTTGAAACAGTGAAAATATTATATTTAAAATTAATACTGAATTTCCAAAAATATGATCTTTTTATTTCTAAAAAAGTAAGACCCTTTGGGATGAAGTACTTAACCATTTTAATTAGGTGTATAAATTCGACATACTACAATACCATCAAAATCAATAATAATCCCAATCCTGTCAGAAAAAAAACTAATAACTCTTAATTTTATTTAATTTTTATTAATGTATTAATTTTTTAATTTTTTCAGAGTGGCATCGGCAAGTGCACTTTTGTTTATCTGCAATAGATGAATTTTTATTCATGGATGGAAGTGATCTAGACGAGCAGTTTCGCCGATGGGAAACCGAAAAACAGTATCTTATCCGAAACTGCAACTCTATAGTCAACGGGCCTTGCAGGTGTCCCCAGTGGTTTACACTTTACCCAAATTCCTATAAATATTTGCGTAATTTAGATATGCCTTTGCATAATGTAAGGGAAATTTTGGAACAATTCTTGAATTAATCGCATAATTTACTTCAAATTTCTTGTATTGGGGGGGGGGGCAGGTGGGTGGTATCCCCCCTCTTGCCCCCTCCCACAAAATTTAAATTTGAAAAGAAATATTAACAAAAAAATGTAAGTATTTATTATATAAAAATCGTTTTTAATACTTAAATAATTTTAAAAAATGTGTTTAAAAAAAAAGAAAAGAAAATCTATTTGAGCGTCAGCTGCATAATAAGAAAAACGTTAACTTCATTACAATGAGCAACTCTTTTGAAACCTCTTTTATGTAAACAGCAAGAAGAGAAATCAGTTAATTTTTTAAAGTTATCCAAGAAATATGAAAGTTAAAATCACACTAAAATTCCTATAAAATTGGCAATATTGTTTTTTAATTATTAATTATGAATGTTGTTGCTACTTACATACATTGGTAAAAAGTGAAATTAATTTCTTGCCAATCGAATAATTTGACTATTATTAATAATAGCTGAACAACACTTTGTCAAAATTTCACCCTAAGTCCCAATCTGAGAATAAAATAACCGGTACTTCACACTTTGCCTTACACTATGGCAAGATTCGATGGTCTAGGGGTAGCGCGCTTATCTCGGAATCAGTACGCTCAGGGTTCGGGTCCGGTGGAGGAAGATTTTTCTTTTTTTTCTTTTTTTTTTCAGAATAACGGAAATTTAGCATACAAAAAACTAAAACATAATAAACAGACCGGACATTTAAAAAAAATTTTGCTGCCAGTCGTTTATTTTTTATTAACAAATATCTTTTAAACAGTTTATCGGTTTCTTTTCGTTATTTCATCGGAGTCATCGGGAAACGATGATCGGCTTTATGGCCCCCCGAGCGGACATTTTGTACCAGTTGCCGATGAAATTTCCCCTTTTTTGGATGAAAAGCCGTGATCGGCCATTGCTCCTTCTCCTCGGATTTAACTCACCCGCCTCTCATCGACCGATGGGTTATTGCTACTAGGGTAAACTGTTATCTTGAATATTCTTTAGAATAAGCTATATGTTTACTTCACTTTTTTCCCACTTAATTTGAATTAAATGTATAATGTCAGAAAAATATTCTAGTAATAAAATAATAATACACGAAACTGTGTTAAAAAAGGAAGTTGATGCAATAACTGGCAGAAGGGCCGAAGAACAAACAATATCAGAAGACACCTCATGCTAGTACATAAAATGCACTGTTTGTAACTAAACACATAAATTTAGTATTCATTGTAAGGGCAAATTCAGGGTGAGGGCGCATGGGGTTCTCTCCTCTCCAAGAGAAATATATTTAAACAAAATAAAATGGGTTTTGCAATAAGGATGGCAAATTGTATATATTTTGAAGTAGCAATGAAGCTTTGCCCCCCCCCCTCTCCTCCTGAAAAAAATTCTGGATTCACAAGCGTTTATTGCGGTCAACAACCGTTTAAATTATAATCATAATAATTAAAAAAATTCTTTTCGTTTTTCTTTCTTTCTTTTTCGGTTTTACTTGCAGTTTTGATGCTTCAAGTACTCTTCGCTCTGAGAGACCCTTACAATAGGTACTCCCCAAGAGAGAAACTAGAACTTTTTTTATAAAGAAAGCACTGTTTGAACTGTTTGAACACTCAAAAAATAGTGTTTGTGCAAGGTTAAGACCACCGTATACGTGCACGTTAAATATATGGTTCCTTCCTGCTTAAAAGATTTTGGGTATCGTGTCGTGAGCAGTCTTCTTTAGAGAGGATAATACTTGGAAGTTTCTTTCCTAATTAGGCTCATAATTGTGGAAAGAATCATGAACAGCACAAGAAGATTTAAAAGACATACTCCATGCATGAGCTGATTCTTCTGACAAATACTTTCCAACATTTTTTACGAGGGGGGGGGGGGAGGGAGTGAGCGTATACGAGTATGTACTATAAATTATAATATAGGACAACCTTCGAGAATTATAAAAAATCAGAAAGAAAAATCTTGGACAAAAAATATTTTCTGATGCAATTATACTTTTAAAAATTTCACTTTTTTGTTTCAGATCTTTTCAAAAGGTCCAGAATTTTTTTCAACTTTTATTATTATTAGTAGTAGTAGTAGTAGTTTTGTAAATGTGTGTGGTGGGTGGGGGGTAGTCTTTCAGAAACGGATAAAAAGTATCATGATTTATCTGGAAGCATTTAAAATGTAGTCAAATAAAAGAAATAAAATGCTTAAGATATTTTGAAAGCATTTAAAGTGATACACATCACTAAAAATAAAATAATTTTCAGATTTAACTTTACGGCTAAGCCGAAGTAGTTGTTAGAAAAAATAAAAATACATTTAAAAGATTATTTTTTTAATCAATTTTTTTAAATTTGTCTTGTTACCGTGAAAGTGAATAAAACTTGAATGTGACACAATTTACGTAAGGTGACTTAAGTAATTAAAAACTGACCGGGTATAAAACTAAACTAAAAAAATCTGGAGTGACTCCACTCCACTTTCCGAACACTTACGATTAAGATCATTACCAAGCATTTAAATAAATTTTAATCGATGAATAATTCAAATATATATACCAAATTGAAGCTCAATCGAATGCACCGTTTAAACGCTAGCGTAATTTCAAGAATTTCGTCCCATAGGCCGTAATGTAAAAGAAATCTTTGTCGTAGCCCTGTAGAAAAACAATAAGTCCTATACACACCAAAATCAATACAGGTCTTGTGACGGTGGTTTATAATATATATACCCAATTTGAGCTCAATCGAATGCACCGTTTAAACGCTAGCGCATTTTCCAGAATTTTCCCCCATAGGCCATAATGTAAAAGAAATTTTTGTCGTAGCCCTGTAGAAACACTATAAGTCCTATACACACCAAAATCAATGCAGGTCTTGCGACGGTGGTTTATAACATATATACCCAATTTGAGCTCAATCGAATGTACCGTTTAAACGCTAGCGCACTTTCAAGAATTTCTCCCCATAGGCCATAATGTAAAAGAAATCTTTGTTTTAGCCCTGTAGAAAAACTATAAGTCCTATACACATCAAAATCAATACTGATCCAGTTTTTAATCCATAAAGCCGTCCTACCTGAAATCCCTAAAGTTACTATTTTGTGTACTAGGGCATCCCTCCACACCGAGTCATATGCAGCATTAATATCTATCTTCACTGCGACTACATACTCCCCACTCGTTCTTGCTTTTTTGATGTCGTGATAGAATAGATACAGAGCTTTAGTGCTATCCTTAGTAGGAAGAAAGCCAAAGTGCCGATCGTGAAATATGTGCTTTTTCATTACCCAATCTAAGATACGTTTAAGCAGGATTCTTTCCATAACCTTGCACCCCACCAAGGTGAGGGCAATAGGTCTATAAGAACTGAGCTGATTTTTTGGTTTGCCAAATTTCCAAAGAGGGAGAATAATCGCAGATTTCCAGTCTGCAGGCACCGTACCAACCCGAAACATGCTGTTAAAATCCAGGAGCATTTTTTCCCGATTGGCAGGACTTAAAGCCTTGAAAATAAAGCCCGTAACACCGTCTTCACCAGGAGTGGTGTTTTTCATTTGGCTTATAGCTGTATTAAATTCTTCCAGGGTAATATCCCTGTCCCAATGCGCATTGTCACCGCTGAGGTCATACGGGATCCCTTCCAAATCCCTGCTACTGCTAAACTGTATTCCGAACGCGTTAGCCTGATTAACAGAATCGGCCACCACGGACCCTTGATGTTCAAGAAGGAGGGGAGATCCACTCTCCGCAGACCTATTGCTCAGCGCTTTTAGGATTTTATATATAGTACCATTCTGAGGGGTAGCACAGATGTCAGCCCAAAAGGCCCTGGCCCGTGTCTTTGTATACCGTTTAAGCTGGGAGGAGAACCGTTTATATTCCCTCCAATAATCTTTGGACAGATATGTTTTGGATAAACGTAAGTATTTCCTTTTTTGACCCAGAAGCCAGGCACAGCGCGAATCCCACCAAGGAGGGCTACGAGGGGATATGGGATGCCTTTTCATATGGGTACGGAGCTTTTCTTTAAAGAGAGCTTGGAAGTCATGGAAGGCGACTGAAGTCCCGGACGCCATCGAAACATTGATAGCCCGGGAAATTGCTACCCAATCTGTATTATAACCCCATGCGTTCTGCAGCAGAGAAGGGGGACAGGTCAAGGACAATGGGAAAGTGCTCTGAATCGAAACTGTCCGAGTGTACATAGAGGTGAAAATTGGGAAAAATGTCTGCGCTGGAAAGTGATAAATCAATCAGGGACTGCGTACCACTCGGAGCGATATGCGTCGGAAACTTAGTGTTTAAGATGCAAGTGTTGCTGTTAAGCACCCAGTTAAAAATTTCCTCAGAACCAATTGTATTATGTGCGTTACCCCAAGCAATATGCTTTTGGTTAAAGTCGCCCAAAATTAGATAGGGTCTTTGAATGTACTTCATAAGGTCACGGAACCAGGTACCAGTGACCCGACCGCACGGACAGTACACATGACTATGTAAATCCACCGAGACGATATCCAAATTTTAACACACATACTTTCTACATCATTGGTTGAGCAACTACCAATGTCAACTTGCAAAGAGGGTAATTTAGAGTGGACAGCAGTGAGGAGACTCCCACCCCGCCCAGGCCTGTCTTGCCTGTAAACCACCATCCCTTTCATATTAAAGGAGTCGCTAGCCTTGAGAAAGGATTCCTGCAAAACCACTACGTCAGCGGTAGAAAACGGACGGAATTTAAGCCAATGACACTTTGAACGAATGCCCCTTGCATTCCACTGCACCACAGAAAAGGAAAAATTAGCAGCCATCCTGAAAAAAAGGGGGAGGGAAAAAACAAGAAAAAAAACCTCAAACGAAAAAGGGGCAGCAACGAAAGAGAAGAAAAAAAGGGGGGGGGACTAGAATTCCTCGTCCATGTTTTCCAGGCCCAAAGCCGATACTGGCGGGCCAGTGTCGGCACAGCTAAAAATTTGTTCTAGAGTCTTTGAGAGTTTGTTTTGAGAAATTTGGTCTGGTCGATATGTTGGAAGTATGTTCTGAGTTTTTCCAGAGGGACCCGCTTTGGGTTTTTTCGTTTTCCGTTCTGGTGATGTATAATCCTCAGATTTAGTAGTTTCAACTGTGGTGATAACACGTTCCTGGACTAAGCCAGAGAAATTCTGCATTAGACTTCCGAGAGCCTGTAGGAATATATGAGTTTGTTGCTGTAGGACGTTTGTCATAATCTCCTGGGAGCGCTGTAGGAAGTGCTCGAGGGTAGCTTCTAAGTCTTTCTTAGAAATAGAGTTGTTTCCGGTGACAAGGGTCTTGTCGTGAATATCGTTCTTCAAAGCAGTCGCGAAAGTTTTTTGATTTGCGGGAGCTTGAAAGCGCCGCCTTGCCTCGGTGATGGGGAGGTGATTGTCAGCTTTAAATTTAAGAAGGTTTATTTCTGTAGCTCTCGCCGAGCAATTAATACTGGAAGCCTCGTGTGCTGCATCACAATTGCTGCATTTCAGTTGTGTTGACTGACAGCTTAGAAAACTATGATTTCCGGCGCATTTTTTGCAAACAGCTTCGTATTTGCATTTTTGAGCTATGTGGTCGAAACGCCAACAATTTAGACATTGCAGAGGGCGATCATAAAATCTTTTAATCTTCTCAATCATGTAAAATATTTTTATTTCAGAGGGGATATTGGTACCAAAAATGGTGATCAGTACCGTTTCTGTAGGAACTGTTCCAGTGGGACTTTTTTTGGTAAAGCGGCGAATTTCTTTGATTTTAAGGTTATTTTCAGCCTGTAATTCTGTTCCTAAATCTTCAAGCGGGATGCTAGTTGCGATGTTATGCAATAAAAAGCGGGAAGTTATATTTTCTTGTTGGACGTACGGGCGGATAGGTTTCTGAAGGACGTCTGTCATTTCCGCCAGTTCTTTTGCACAGTTCAAATTTGACGTCTCAATCATTAGTTTGTTATTTCTCGTAAATTTAAGGTTTAGTATGTGACCGCTGAACTGCAATTTGCTAGTCAGCTCTGCTTTTAATTTATGTGGTTGGTTACGGGGGATGTTACCATCCTGGGCTTCTAAAAAGATGACTATGTTATTAACTCCATTTGCAAAAGCATATTCCAGTTGGAGGGGAGGAGGGACATCTTCCCTGATACAAAAACTTATGTTAGACACGGCTTCACCGTCTGACACGTTGAATTCCGAATGCATGGACATGAGTGCAGGTAACCGCCCACAAAAAAACAAGACACGGGGGAGTTACCCCAAGAAAAAGAAGGGAGAAATGCACTTACCTCGTGCTATTCTAAATTAAAGGAAAAAAAATACAACTAAAAAAGGAAGTAAGAACAACACCTACAGTAGATATAACTATAAACCCAAGAGGGAAAAACAAGCCGGACGAGCAGCGCACCCGCCACCCAACACCTCTCCAAACAGAAAATAAAAACAAACAACTTTTCCCGTAAACCGGCTGCCACAGCTACAGATAAACGTCGTTAAAATACAAAGTTATTCCAAAACCCGTTTTATAACATAAAATATAGCAAGTTTACGTGGAAAGCATGGTTCATTTTTTTTCTGTTGAAAAATGACAGAATAGTTCTGTATTTTTAAGATTATTTTTTGCAGTGTAGTACATATATTAGTAACCATCAGGGGAGTAGACAGGGGGGGTTGGATTACATACCCCCATGAAGAATTTTTTGCCCTACAAAATGTATATTCTTCACTCCCTTATCGCACACATATATACATATATGTGAGTTGCAGTAGTTGTAACCCTTCCGCCTCCATGAAAAATTTCTGTATGCCACTGTTAACCATATTATTTCATACGGGATTTGTAGAAAGAGATTCATATTTAATCCGTATATAAGGGTTGGGGAAAAAGTCATGGCAACTATTTTTTTTCTTGAAGATACTAGTCCGGTTGGAAAATGTGACCTATACAGACGAAAGGACAAGGTGTTAACTACATGTGTGGACAATGAATAGCACCGAAAATCGTAACACACTAATTTATTACGGTAGTATACAGGGCAGTATGGCCTTCCCGGTGCAAAAGAATGACAACACAATACACGTAAAGTTGACATGACAAACCTGAGCTTAAAGACCCTCAAAGTAGTCCCTTGCTGTTACCACACGCTGCCAACGATGTGGGAGGCGCTGAATACGAAGCATTTGCCGCACCATGTGTGAATCTGGTCAACTGTTGGCGCACAACATTAGCAATGTCCTCTCGTGTTGCAAACTGCCTACCACGTAGTGGTTCCTTAATCTTGCGAATGAGATCAAAGTCACAGTGCGAAATGTCGGGAGAGTACGGTCGGTGCTCCAATTCTTCCCATCCCCAACGCCGCAGTAGCTGTCCTACACACTGTGCTTTATGTGGTCTTGCATTGTCGTGCAGGATTATTACACTGTCCACAAGATCCGGACGTTTATCCGGAAGGCTCCGTCGTACCTGTCGCACCAGGAAGCACTGTCGCACCTGTAGTACTGGTCACTATTCTGCCATGAGGAAAAAAGTGGCAAACAATGACATCCCTGACTTCATACGTGACGATCACCATCAATTTGACTAGGGAAAGATTCTGACGGAATTTCTGCCTCCTTGGTGATCCAGCATGTCACCACTCCGCGGACTGACGTTTCAGTTCTGGTTCGTATGCCCTGGCCCAAAATTCATCGATGGCGATTATTCGCGACAGGAATTGATCGCCCTCCTGTTGCCAGCGTGCAAGGTGGTCGGAGCATATTGTATAGCGCACCTACGTTTGAACTTCCGTCAGTGCACCCGGCACCCACCGCGATGCGATTTTGCGTAAGTGTATTAATTATTACAGGTTTAACATTAATAATTCAAATTTATATAAATATAAAAAAATGTAAATTATTTTAAGGTACTAGTAAATTACCTCATATTAGTTTTTACACTAGAAACAACTGGTAGATTTTTAAAAAATTTCAAATGTAAAACAAATTGTACCTTTATTGTACTATGCAATATTCTGTGGACGGTAATATTGCATATATTCTGTGGTAGGTGTGGACGGTAATATTGCATATATTCTGTGAATATTGCATATATTCTATGCAATATTCTGTGGACGATGCGTTTCTCGATGCCACTTGCCCTCTCTAACTCCAGTAGTGTCCATCGTCTGTCTTCATCCACGAGCTGCTCGATGACGGCACGTGCCACGTCGGTCCGCACTGACCGGTCGTCCCGAACGTTGCTCATCGCTGGTTGACACAAGTCCTTTCTGAAACTTTCCTACCCACCGTACGGTATGGTAGGGCATTATTACCAAGGGCTTCCACTAATTCACTGACATTAAATCGCATTTCTCCCTCGGAGAACGGCTATTTTGAATTAAGCGCGCTGCTCAACACAGCTTACTTCCATTTCGCACGACACGCACAAACTGACTGATTTTACAGCCCTCACTGCACTATTACCAGCTATTACAGAGCCATTTGTTGTTCTGCATACACACTATGCCTTCAGAACTTCCACACCACACATATTACGCTTATGATCCGTTCACATATCTACAAGAAAAAAAATAATTGCCATGACTTATGCCCCAACACCCTCGTATAATGTCACACTTAAAATATAGTATTTATTTCAGAAATTAATTAAACATAATATGTATGATTGGCAAGAGTTTCATTTGCTTTTGAAATTGCAGTAGAGCACCGTTTATACGTTTTTCAAATGACCGATCAGAAACTACGTATGAATGAAACATTAATAAACAATTTTGATTATTACAGGTTTAACATTAATAATTCAAATTTATATAAATATAAAAAAATGTAAATTATTTTAAGGTACTAGTAAATTACCTCATATTAGTTTTTACACTAGAAACAACTGGTAGATTTTTAAAAAATTTCAAATGTAAAACAAATTGTACCTTTATTGTACTATATCTTAGATGTGAAGTGGCAGATGATAACTTTTTGCCCTTCTCATTGTACGTGTGTGTATTCACGATTGAACACAACTTTTTCCAACATAACACTTTATTAAAACGAAAACATAAAACAGATAAAACACAAACTGGCACCTTGTGCCGAATACAAAAAGGGGACTATACCCCAGGCGTAGTAACTCGCTACATACGTTAGTAACTAGCTACAGACTTTATATAGTGTCGCTGTTCACATAGCAACACTGTTCACATTAGCATATCTCTGCTTAGCATAAATCTGTTTTGTGGAAAAAACTGGCCTGGTTGCGAAAACCCTCTCGTGCATTCAAGTCGATTCTCTTGGAGACTCGTGTCCTGGAGGTGGAGAGGGACATAACGCAAAGTGCTGCCGCCGCAGTACCCCCCTCCTAGTGGAAACGAACTTGCAGACGTTCCGGGGGTTTGCTGGTACGTCCTGCGCGTGTGACCGTAGTGTTTCCGGTCAGATCAGCACTTTTTACCTGTTGCTCGTTCAAAGTGAAAGCAGGCTTCAATCGATCAACGGTGACTATATTTTCCTGGCCTTTCATTAAAACTTTATAAAATTTATTGGTTCTCATTAGCACAGGAAATGGTCCGTCGTACGGTGGACACAGCGGTGGTTTCACAGAGTCCTTACGGACATATACATCTTTGGACGTGGCTAGTGATTTGGGAATGAATATTTGTTCACGGCCGTGAGAAGACGTTGGTCGAGGTACTAGGTGCTCCATCTGCTGCTTTAGTTGTCGAATGAAGTCTGGAACATTAATATCTGTTGCAGAGGGCTGGAAAAATTCTCCAGGGAGTCGAAGCGAAATGCCGTATACCAGCTCAGCCGTGGTTGCTCTCAACTCTTCTTTATAGACGGACCGAAGTCCTAATAGAACAGTAGGTAATTTTTCCAACCATTGGTCGGTCAGACAGGCTTTCAACGCAGTTTTCAACCCTCTATGCCAGTTCTCTATAAGGCCATTGGCCTGTGGATGATAAGCTGCACTACGATTTCTTTTTATCCCAAATAAATGTAAAAGAGAATTAAACAAGCAAGATTCAAATTGCCGACCCTGGTCGGTTGTAATAGTTGTGGGCACGCCAAACCTTGCTACCCAGTTTTCGTAAAACGCTCTAGCAACAGTGTCGCTGGCTATGTTAGTGACGGGTACTGCTTCAACCCAACGTGTAAATCTGTCGATCATTGTAATCAAATATTTAAAATTTTTGTTTACGGGTAAAGGGCCGACTAGATCTATGTGTACGTGGTCAAATCTATCTCTTGGAACAGTATAATTCTGTATTGGGGTTTTTGTATGTCTTTGCGTCTTAGTCAACTGACAAGGAATGCAACATTTCGTCCAAGTCCGCGAATCCTTTTGAATGCCAGGCCAAATAAAACGAGAACTTAGCAACTTAGCTGTGGCCTTCATACCTGGGTGAGACAAGTTATGTAAATTGTCAAATACTTTCTTTCGAAAGGATTCTGGAATATACGGACGAATTTTGTCTGTAGATACCTCACAATATAAGGGAGTTTGAGTTTCTGGAATTGTCATTCGTTTAAATACTAATTTAGTGTGTGTACTGATTAGTTTTTCAAGTTCTTTGTCACCCTCTTGTGCCTTTGCGATTGCTGAGTAATCTAATGTACTCGGGAAGGTAATGGATTCGACTCTAGAAAAGAAATCGGCAGGGATATTGTCGCGTCCCGGGTTGTAGCGAATATCCGTACTAAACTGACCGATGTAGTCTAGGTGTCTCAGTTGCCTAGGAGACCATTTATCTCCCTTCTGATTAAAGGCGAAGGTGATGGGTTTATGATCCGTGAAAACCGTAAAAACACGGCCCTCGAGAAAGTGCTTAAAATACTTGATAGATGCGTAGATAGCGTACAATTCTCTGTCATAAGTAGACCATTTCTGCTGTGCAGGTGTGAGCTTAGCAGAATAAAATGCTAAGGGCTCGATTACTTGTGTATCCTGCTTTAAGCTGATCTGGTGGAGAGAACTGCCTATAGATGTACTACTTGCATCGGTGCATAAGCAAAGCTGTGCGTCTGGGTTGGGATGTACCAATAATGCCGCGTTAGCTAGCGATTCCTTACACTTTGTGAAGGCTTCTAGAGTTTCGGTTGTCCACGAAATAACCTTTTTGCTATTATTTTTATAGCCTTTTAAAAGCTCGTTTAGAGGCGCTTGTAATTTAGCAGCCTGCGGGACATTCCGTCTGTAAAAGTTCAAGAGTCCTAAGAAGCGTTTTAAACCTTTACATGTTTGGGGTTGCTCGAAGTCTAAAATTGGTTTAACTTTGCTAGGCAGCGGTTTTATGCCGTGTTCGTTAACCAAGTAACCTAAGAATGGTAGTTCAGTGACCCCAAAAATGCTTTTAGACAAATTGATTCTAATGCCGTATTTGTTTAGTCTTTTAAACAGAGTTTCAAGATGAGTCATGTGCTCTTTCTCATTTGAACTGGCTATTAAAATGTCGTCTAAGTAAGCAAATGTAAAGTTTAAGTCTTGTAGGACTTCAGATATGAACCTTTGGAAAGTTTGAGCTGCATTACACAACCCAAAGGGAAGGAATTTGAATTCCCATAAGCCGAAAGGTGTGGTAATAGCGGTTTTTTGAATGTCGTCTTTGTGCACTGGGATTTGATGGTATGCACGGATGAGGTCGATTTTGGAAAATATTTTTTTTCCGTAAAGTTCATTAGCAAAATCATGTATATGGGGAAGGGGATATCTGTCAGGAATAGTAATTTTATTTAAAGCTCTGTAATCGCCAGTCGGACGAAAATCAGTACTATTGGGTTTTGGGACCATGTGTAAAGGGCTGGCCCAACACGAGTTACTAGGTCTACAGATTCCCTTTTCTTGCATGTATTGAAATTCCTGTTTAGCTATTTTTAATTTCAATGGATTTAAACGCCGTGGCCGTGCGAATACAGGTTGTCCTGTTGTTTCAATTTTATGCACTGTATTGTGCTTTACTTTCATATTAGAAGGATACGGTTTAAGTATGTCGGGAAATTTTCGTAATATATTTTTAATTTTTAAATCCTTAGCAAGTAGACTAACGTTAGACGAACTCTCGTTGCAAGCGGAACCTAGAGCTGCCTTGGACGAACTTGGATCGCGTAAACAAAGTCTTTTCAGATCAATTAATAAGCCAAAGTGTTTTATAAAATCAGCACCAATTATTGGTCTGCTAACGTCTGCGACCACAAACGGCCACTGAAAAGACCGATTTAACGCAAGATCGAGTTTTACTAATTTAGTTCCGTAGACTTTGATACGAGATCCATCAGCAGAATACAATATAATATTTTTAGGTCCATTATACTGAGTATTTTTTGCTCTGGGTAAAACGCAGATATCACTGCCACTATCAATTAGATATTCCACCCCAGATATTTTATCTCTAATAAAAAGACGGCGACTTATAACGTCCTTGTACGTATAGTCACATTGCGCCGTATAATGCGACCGGCCCTCTAGTTTTTTTAAGGAGTTATAATTGCACGGCTCTAGACATTTGCGAGCACAATCTTTAAATTTTTTATGATACCAGCACACCGTTTCAGAGGAGTGGGAGGGTGTTGATCGAGTAGAGGGTGTCACACGGTGTGGGGGATTACGCTGAAATTTATTATTAATGAGTCTCGTACGACTAAGAGTGCGCGGTCTAAATTTATCTTTATCTTGCAAGACCTTGTCAATTTTTCGAGTTAGTTCTGTCAATTGTTTTTTTAATTCCTGCACCTCATTTTCCGAGTTAGTAGTATGAGTGTCTAGACTTTGTATTTCTGAACTAGAATTACCCGTGACTTCTACGATTTTATCTGCCATGAGAGCTAATGTATCTAAAGTACCCTCATATACAGACAAGATAGCTTGAGTGTCCTTAGGCAATCTTTGTAGAAATAGAGTTTTTAAAAACTCGGTGTCTGTTTTGTCGGGTGCCAAGTGCTTCATTTTCCGTAGTAAATGGGAAGGTTTTTCATCTCCTAACACTAATTCCGAAAGTAATTGCTTTATCTTTGTTTGTTCGGAATCCGTGAATTCGGCTAAAAGCCGTTTTTTTAAGGTATCATACTTTAGAGTGGGGGGGAGGTGTTAAAACTACATCACTTACATAACTTAAGATATCAGCATTTAGACTAGACACTATGTAATAAAATTTTGTAGAATCTTCACTAATGTTCGCGATGTGAAATTGTGATTCTATATTAGCGAACCATAAATCTGGAAATTTTTCCCAAAAGGGTGGTAACTTGAGAGCTACGCGACTAATGTCGCCGGTTTTCACCGCCTCTACAGACGTTTCACCATTCATTTTTGGAAAGCCTGACCGAGCAACCAATTAAATGGGGATGAAGAAAAATGTATAAATGTTTGTTTAAAACTTGCCACCTGTCTTGTCCGTTGTCTTCAAATACTTGATGACGGTGCGCGCAGGAAAGTCGAGGCAGCAGACCAGAGGAAATCTTTACCCGTAGAACACCGTTCTTTGAAATAAGGCGGCTCCAACAAACTCACCGAGGGCCAGCTTGACTGTAGATCTTGCCAAAGCTGCTGAAGAGGCTTGACTTTGAACATCGATCGAACTTCCAGAGTAGCACATTTTGTTTCTTACAGAAGATGGGTTTGTCCTATTCCGGGTCACCAGTTGAAGTGGCAGATGATAACTTTTTGCCCTTCTCATTGTACGTGTGTGTATTCACGATTGAACACAACTTTTTCCAACATAACACTTTATTAAAACGAAAACATAAAACAGATAAAACACAAACTGGCACCTTGTGCCGAATACAAAAAGGGGACTATACCCCAGGCGTAGTAACTCGCTACATACGTTAGTAACTAGCTACAGACTTTATATAGTGTCGCTGTTCACATAGCAACACTGTTCACATTAGCATATCTCTGCTTTAGCATAAATCTGTTTTTGTGGAAAAAACTGGCCTGGTTACGAAAACCCTCTCGTGCTTTCAAGTCGATTCTCTTGGAGACTCGTGTTCTGGAGGTGGAGAGGGACATAACGCAAAGTGCTGCCGCCGCAGATGTTTCGCCTAGTTGCAGAACCGGCCATCTCCAAAAAACAAAATTTTCTGCTAGAGCGGATTTTCTACCACACTTCGCCAAAGTGAGATAGGAACCAAAACTCTTCAGTTTTAGAGGCATTATGGCAATGTCTTTTAAAGCAAAATATAAGGTGATAGGGGCACGTGAATAGAGGGAGTTAAAGTTTCTTTTTAGGATTTGGCCTGTTTTACAATTTACTTTGGAGTAGGCCGGTTTTGTTACAAACCAAAACTTAAAACTTCATAAATTTAGTGTAAATACTGGGGTTTTAGAATTGAATTAAACATTTTTGTCTATTTTCAACTAATTTTTATTTAACAGAAATTAAAATCGGAATTTAAGATAACTGTGTATTAAAATACCTTAATATAACTCCAGGAAAATGAAAAATGACTTTTTAAATCACAACGCTTCGAAACTCACATGAAAATCACTGCACTCATAATATTGAGTGATGTGAATAATAAATTATACAATTATAGAAAGATTTTTAAAAAATGTATGCGCGAAATTCAGATTTTTGTGGCGATTTCTTCTTACGAAGTCTTACACATTTCGTCATGCTGGTTCATCCATGCGTCGTCTTCATCCATGGCTTCTTCTCCATCTTTGCTTCCAACTGGAGGAGCTGATGACAAAATATATTTGTAAAAAATTAGCCGTTCGTCAGTATTCCATTTCGGTCCTAAATGTTTTGCCAGCAAGTTTTCGACATCTCGAAGTTTTAGAGGCTTCACCACAGTACTAGGAACAACTACCTCAAGTTTGCTGCTGATAATATTTCTCTTGCTCTTCACAACTAGCTTTCTGACTCCCAAATAAAATCTATAGAAAATTTCCCCTTGCAGAAACACTTTATTCTTATCTTTTGAAATGAAAAATCTTTTAGTCGGAGCGAATTTAAAACGCCACCTGTGCAGGTGGTTTTAGGAAGGCATTGCTGGCCTTCTTCCAACCAAAGTCGGTGTAATCTTTTCCCGTCTTGAAAACGGTTGCACTTTCGGATAGAATTTCTTCACTCTACAGGCTGAACGAGTCTCAACTTCCTTTCTCTTAACATCTACAAAAGTGTTGGAATTGCATATTAATCTGAATGTTCTTTTTCAAGTTATGCTCAGAAAACGAGGCTAAACCAAAAGAATGCGTGGTAAGTAAACAGATTTCGAGGTACTCACCTGAGAAATTTCGTTCTGTTCCTTTACCATAACGTAGGATCACTTTTCCCTTTTCTTGTTTGACTAGGAGATACTTCTACAAGCTTCTCCACAGTAAAAAAAAAACTCTATCTATATAATGTATATACAGTCGAACCTCGATTTAACAAATTGGTTGGGACCCACAAATCCGTTCGTTTAATCGAATATCAATTTTTGTAAAGAGTATGGTATAAAAATATCAATGCAAAATACCCTTAGATATAGATATGAAAAAGAGAATGATTATTGTTTAGTACGAGCTTAAAAATTATAAGTTATACGTTAGGTGATCATCTTTAAAATTACCTAAATTCTTTATTGTTACTTGCTCTTAAAACTTAATGCATAATACATACATACTTATTGGCACTTTGGAAAGAAATCCTTGATAGTGCTTCATTTTTGCGGCTTTGTTTTGACTTTTCAAAGTTCTTTGTCAATATTTTCGAAATTTGTAAGAACATCATCAACCTCGTGAGAAGAAGATTTTTTTTTTAAGTGTTCAAGCTGCAAACTGCTTCTTGGAATGTCACCTTTTTAAATTCAATTTCCGTTTCTTCATCTTCGCTGCTTTCAGAATCTTCAATCTATTTCTGTTCACTATCGCAGGTACTTAGCTGTACATCGCAAGATACATATTCTGTAACATTTCCAGTACTAGGAACATCTTCCGATCCAGGCATTTGATCACCGTTATCTACGGCGTAATTTGTAAGTGGCTGTTTCTGTATCGCTGTCTTCGTAAATTCAAAGTTTGAGTTTTATGTGTGAATTTTACTTCGGCGATTGTTGTTCGTTAAATCAATGCTAAAAATTCGTTAAATCAGAACATTTTAGCACCCTTTTTGTCGGGACAGAAAATAGACTCGTTAAATCGGAGAATTCGTTAAATCAAAGTACGTTAAATCGAGGTTTGACTGTAATATAAAATAGCTAAAATTACGTAATATGGAATCTCAAGTAAAAAATTAAATGATAGCACATAATAACAATTAAAAAACTGAAACCATGAAATAATAATTGATAATCCAGAGGACATAAATATTGTAAAAAACAAAGCTATCAAAGCTAAAGAGAAGTGGGGAAACAAGCCAGGTGAGAATACTTGGGCTTAAGCCTAACTTTACGAACCCAAGCAGTGAAGTGAAGTGGAGTGGAAAATTGAAATGGAGTACTCAATTTTCAAGTACCACCGTACTCACATTTCAATTTAAAGATAAAACAAAAATAGTTAGGTTAATATAATATAATCCACAGGGAAGACACGATAACGGTAATCAAAAAAGTACGACTACGCAGCCACCGAAAGCTTCGATTCTTAGCTGGAAGAACAGCGTCATCTGGCGGATGTGAAGATGGCCGGTTTTGAAACTCGCCGGTTGAAGGAGTTGGCCGGTTTTGCAGTACACCGTGCTTTTCAAACACGTATAAAATGCTGTTTTGACCGGATTAGCCATGGTTTCTCGTTTCCAGTTGCTGGAAAAGTTTACTTAGAACTTAAAAAACTGAAAAAACGCATTTTCAAAATTTGAGGAGATGACCGATTTTGCAACTAGACGACACAGTTATCAAATAACATTAATTATTACTATTAAACTTCATAGTGCGTAAAATCATACTTTTTCCTATTATTCTGTGTCGAAATGAATTCTTAGCTAAATAAAATGTCAATCCAGTGGGATTGCATTCCCTACTTTTATTCCTTAAAAATTGATCATAGACATAACAGTAAATTTTATTCCTTTGATACTGGTCGTAGCTATATACAATAAATTACAGGTAACATAAAATTCGGTGCCTTTTTATTTTTACGTATCGATTAAAATTTTCAGGAGATTAACCCATTTGTGCCCAGATATATTTGCGACTTTCTTCGATTTTTGCTAATAACAGCAATAATAGAGAAATTTCTGATGTCAAATTCTTGAACAAGGGATGATTTCTTTTTAAAATCATTATGTATAAAAATTGAAATATCAAGATCCTACTGGGTCATGTTAAAATATTTTGTGGAGTTGAGGCTCAATACACGTTAATAAAGGCTAGGAAAAATAACGTTTTCAAATGATGGCGAAAATGCCGTCCCAAAAAAGGGACACTAGGCATAAATGGGTTAAATAAGAAATTTACGGCCCCTGCACGAAGTCTCAATCAGAAAAGTGTGGTCGCCTATGTAAATGAGGTTATGTAAAAAGTTTTAGCCTGTCTTCATAAACAGGCTTGGAAATG
Source organism: Cheiracanthium punctorium (assembly GCA_038373885.1). NCBI lineage: Eukaryota > Metazoa > Arthropoda > Arachnida > Araneae > Cheiracanthiidae > Cheiracanthium > Cheiracanthium punctorium. The sequence goes on along the minus strand of JAWZYV010012223.1, from coordinate 76,976 downwards.
ATACTACAATGTTGGCAAGGGACTATAGAATACCAATAATAGCAAAATTATTTATATTTATCCAATATTTAAGCAATTGTTTTCTTTTGTACTTTGTGAACGATCACTGAATTGTGATCATTTGAAATTTTTCCCCTTCGACAGCCAATGAAAAGTGATTCAAGTGAGCATAGATTTCTTTTCATATCTCCAACACTTTTAAGATAAAATGCTGTCGTTCTGTAAATCATAAATGTATGGGCTACATTTAACTGTTTTTTTTTTTGTTTTTTAAGGAGGCCTTATCAAAATTTTACCTTTGAATTTATTTAGATTTAATCATCGGAGAATTTTAATAGATACCATAATATTTTGCACGTTTTTCACGTAACTTTAATTCTTTTCATATGCTATGATCAATATTTAAGGAATAAGAACCTAAGGCAGTGTTTTTGGGACACCCTGTATTTTTGTTTACCTCTGCTTATGGTATGAGAAATTTGAAAACGTAAAACTGTAAGAAAATCAAAGTAATTTGTTTAAAAATTTTTTTATTGTAATAAGTTATGCCACGTATTCGTCTATTCCTTTTATTTCAGGTACCACTGAGATAACGAATCGGAGGATACTGTAATGGCTGAAGAAGTAATGGAATGGGACGATCAGAGTAGTGAAGAAATTGGAAATAGTAATGCAATGATCAAATGCTCAAATATATATCCATCCTCAAGTAGCATAGCCTCCTGTCCTGGGCAGATTTCGGGCGTCAGTATAAATACACTGTATTATGCATTGAAGTATTTTGGTTTGTTAAAGCGTTTCAATGAAATCGAGGAAAGTCTAGAAGCCGTTCGAAGAAATAAAATAAGCAAAGAAAAGCACGAAGCATGCTTAAAAGAATTTGAGAAGGAGTTGCAAAATCTAAGTCGTAAACATCATCCAGACAAAGTTAAGAACAGAGGAGGTTCCCAAGTCGAATTAGAAGCAGCTCAGAAATTGCAAACTGAACTCAATGCAGCCAAAACGGTTTTTTCGTGCTTGAGTCAGGCCTTTTTAGAGGATCTGGATATCGATCACAAATACGAATTTTTTCGAATTTGGAAATTGCCGTTCTGGGAAACGAAGATCAATTGCAAAACCTTGTTTACGGTGTCTTGTTCAAAATAAGTTTCTTATCGGAAATAAAGCAGCAAAGAATCATTGCCGTAATCCATAAATTTTTAATAAAAAGTCAGAATTGTTTAAAAAGTTTTTTGTCAAACAATGAACCCGATTTCAAGCGAACCTGCGATTTGGCCATGATGTATATAGAGAAATGTATTCAGGGATATGAAAAACTTGTTGAAGAATATGAGGAAGTAGAAGAAGAATGTAATCACACGAAAGTCAAAAACATGCCTACTTTGCTGCGAAAAATGAAACTTGACTCTTCCTGCCAGTTAAGAAATTTAAAAATGCTACAAAAGATTGCCACTGACTCGCTGAAGAAACCTCTCCGGATATTTAATACCTCCGAGACTTTAGACGATTACTATGTATTGCCTTTCATGCGTTATATAAACATCATACTTATGTGCCATGCGCTGACTAAGCCTGTGAAGGAGAGCCGTTTTCGGAAATTTAAGGGTGATTTTTTCGAGTTTTTCAATGTTTTTGATATGAGCTTCGATAATCAGTGTTTTACAGACAAAGATACTAGTTCCATTTATGCGCTTTACTTAGCCAACAATAGTCAGCACGCGGAGGCAGCGATGGAAGTTTTGCATGAGGTGCCAAACAATGTCAGAATAGAATACATTAATTCTTGTTTCATTGATGCGTATAACTTAGCATCCTATTACAGTGGTTATAGTCAGCACAAGGAGGCAGCTATGAAAGTTCTGCTTGAGGTGCCGAATGGCAGAATAGAAGACGTTTTTCGTCGGCGTGTGGAAAAAATCCATGGAATCCTCGAGGGTCAGTTTAAACTCGAAGAATATACCGTGAGCAGCGCTAACATGCAAGCCAGGAAAGAATTCAAAATCTGCATGACGATGATGGACACTTTCGAAACCAAAGTAAAGCAATTTGCCAAAGAGGTAGCGGAATTTAAAAAAGAAACACAGGAAATGAAAAAGCAGTATAAAATTAACAATGAAATAGAAGGTTTCGGTTGTACTAGTTCAGTAATAGAAGATACTGAGTAACAGAACAGGAAGAAAAGATATTCTGCTACTCTTCTGAAAACTTTCGAATGAGATTAAACATTACCACAGATTAGTATTATAATTTAAAATTTAAAATGAAAAATTGTTTATGAATTTTGTTATTATTAATAAAAGGAATTTTGCAGAAACAGTTCTTTTGCTTATTATAAAATACATTGCTTTCTTTTTAAGATAATTATTTCAATCCACATCACATTTCAATCCACAAGTTGAGAATAGCCACTGTTTGATTCCATAAAAAGAAATCCCGCTATAATGGCAGTTAATCTCACCAGTGCAAGTGCTGTATTATTTCAGTGTCTAAATTAGGGATGGACCTCGTCTCTTCTCGTCCTTTCATATGAAAGTTCATGATGAAAGTTCTGCTTAAGGTGCCAAGCAGTGGCAAAATAGACGACGTTTTTCGTTGGTATGTGGGGAAAATCCGTGTAATCCTCGAGAGTCAGTTTAAACTCGAAGAATATACCGTGAGAAGCTCCAACATACAAGCCAGGAAAGAATTGAAGATCTGCATGACGATGATGGACACTTTCGACACGAAAGTAAAGCAATTTGCTAAAGAGGTAGCGAAATTTAAAAAAGAAACGCAGGAAATGAAAAAGCAGTACAAGATTAACATAGATGTTTCGGTAGTACAAGTTCAGTAATACAAGACACTGAGTAACAGAACAGGAAGAAAAAATATCCTGCTACTATTCTGAAAACTTTTGAATGCGATTAAACATTACCACAGATTAGTATTATAATTTAAAATTTAAAATGAAATTGTTTATGACATTTGTTATTATCAATAAAAGGAATTTTGCAGAAATAATTCTTTTGCTTATTTTAAAAAAATTGGTTTGTTTTTAAGATAATTATTTCAATCCATATCGCATTTCAATCAACAAGTTGAGAATAGCCACTGAAGTGATTCCGGATAAAATTGTGAGTCCATAAAGAGAAGTCTCGCTATAATGGCAGTAAATCTCGCCAGTGCTGTATAATTTCAGTGTCTAAATTCAATGCCATTCTAACTGTCTGAACGTAAATTCTGACTACAAGAAACACTCTTTCTGCAATAATAGAATTTTTGACCCCCAAATGATCTTTGTAAATGAAATTGCAGTATCGTTGATAAATATCATGTAATAAGCTAGCGTTTGACGTGAATTATTAAGACTATGCCTATCCAAATACGTGAATTTTTTAGTCTAAGTTATGTGGCGCTGCTAACGATCAGAACTCTAATATCCCATGTGAAAATTAGAGAAACATGTTCTAAACAACATAAATTTTGAAGGAGAATGCATTAATTATTCAGAAAATCAATGGTGAAAAAATACCTGCTGCTTGTACACGGAATTGAAAGCAAAGATACATAACTAAAAGCGATCATTCTTGTTCTCAATTTTTCAAATAATTATGCGAGCTTTCTTTAAAAATACGAATCAAAGTTAAAAAGACAAATATATTTAGAATCTACATATAATATATTTAGAATCTAAAACATACTTATCCATTATTACTGACAAAAAATCAGAAATTTCACTAATGGTAATTGAATTCAGCAGTCAACAGACGGTAGGTTGAAAGTATTTTCAGATGGCCTTATAAAGGGTTAAAACAATATAGCTCTTACGGTTACAGTGCAAAAATTTCGAAATTTTCTAACGATAGCCCCCACTTTTTTCCGCGAAAATTGATCAGCGCATTGAAAAACCATTAATGCCGTTAGAACGATACACGTATGACGAAAATTCGAGTAAGCCGTTTGCAAAGAACAGTATTGTAAAGAACCAAAGTCAACACAGACAAAAAGTAAATTGATACAATTCGAATAAATTCACTGGAATAGACAGAACACTTGAAAACTTTTATTTCCAATACGAACAACTTCCCTCTCCTCTCTTGGGGAGGCGAGCTTTGGTTTGTTTGCAAAGAGAATTAGTTCGTTAGAGTGCGCTTTGCAAGTGTTTCGCGCCGCCATTTTTTGTCATTAGTGTCACGGCAGGCCTGACCATATAGGCAAACTGGGCAACCACCTAGGGCGCTGAACCGAGGGAGGCGGCACAATCCAGGTGGTGTAGGTATCATTTCGCCGCGAAGGATGGGAATGGAAAATACCCTTTGTTAGTTCTCCATTTCCTGGGTTCGGAATAAACGAGTCGATTGGGGAGACAGCCATTTTCACCCACACACAAAACACTTCATTGAATGACTTCTAGAATTTGTCACGGAATAGAGAAACGGAATTAAGGAAAAGATTCTGTCAGCTTTTCCTCCTTTTCCACAGGGTGCGGGAGAATCCAAACGAACCACTTTTTGCATGTGGTTTCCAGTGAAAGAGAAATAATACGTTGCAATAATATGAAAAAAGATCATGCACCTCAAAAGTTGACATGTAGGGGCTTTTCTAAGACATTATTATTATTATTTTTAAACAGAATACATCGCGATTAGTTCGGGAACTGTTCCTTTAAAATTTCAGATTTCTTTTACTATTCAATGGTCCACTTTTCAGTGTTTTGTAACTCATTGATCAATTTTGGAAGCTTAAGAAAAATTTATTTGACGTGAACCATAATTAATATGCACATTATATATCGAAACATAATTTACGTTTAAGAGGCGTACACCGGACTCTACATGGTTACCTGGACAGGAGAACTGTACGTGTTTTTAGTGTGTCAAATCCCATGTAGAACTTTTTATTTACGAAAAAAGGGCCTTTATTTTCTTCGTTTTTACATAAAATAATTGAGAACCAGAATTATCATATACATATTTCGGATATTTCTAAATAAGACTTTGAAATAACTTTTATGAATTCATTTACATTCGGTATATGTATACAGAGTGGTCCTAAATTATATGTCAAAAATGTAAAGGGTGGTAGAGGGAAGCAAGACGGTTCAGAATCGCACAGCAATGTGGGCTCGAAAATGTCGTCTTCATATACTTGTTACTGCAACACTTCTTCCAAAGTGATTATTAACAGGGAACTTTCCGACCATTGTTTGTCAAAAACGAACGCATTTTTTACAGAAAGCACTTAACTAAAACTGATAGTTTACAAACTCTATTTCGTCTCATGGATGAAAGACTCTGAAAAAAGCTCATTGTTTATGAAAGTTGAATTTAGACCAACAGCTCTTTCAAAGTGATTATTAACAGGTTCATGAAGACGACATTTCCGACTCCACATTGCTAAGTGATTCTGAACCACCTTATTTCCCTCCACCACCCTTTATATTTCTGACATATAATTTAGGACCACCCTGTATGTATACACTGTCTACCAATAAGTATCTAGACACCTGTGATAGAAAGAAAAACTATATTCAAAATCAATAGTTGGTAGAGCCTCCACGAGAGGCAATTACAGAGTGAACCCTCCGGGGCATACTTTCCTCAAGTCTTTGTATTACAGCTAGTGGCATTGTCTTCCACTCGGCTTGGAGTAGACATAGAAGTTCCTTCACCGATTTTGGACGGGTAGTGCACCCCTTAATTCGTCGATCCAACTCATCCCAGTGGTTCTCGATAGGGTTCAGGCCCGGGCTCTGGGCAGGCCAGTTCATTCGATGAACTCCATTGGCACCATACCAAGCCTTGATTAACCTCGAAACATGACAACTGGCATTGTCGTCCTGAAAGTAACAGGGGTCCAACCCGTAAAACTGCCACAACGTAGGAAGCACATTGTCATCCAAAATAGTGCAATAGGCATCGGCGTTGAGTTTACCATGAATGGGGACCAAGGGTCCCAGTCCATACCAGGAGAAACATCCCCAGACCATAATTCCACCTCCGCCGAACTTGATTGTTGGCACAATGCATTTGGGCGGGAGACGTTCTCCAGGCAGACCCCAGACCCTGCCATCCGAACGGTAAAGGGTGAACCTTAATTCGTCGCTCCAAAGAACCCGTTTCCACTGATCTACGGTCCAATTTCGATGCGCTTTGCACCACATTAACCGAGCAGCGCGGTTGGACTTTGTGATCAAAGGCTTATGGGCAGCAGCACGACCATGAAAACCAAGCAGATGTGCTTCCTTACGGATGGTATTCATTGAAACAATACTCCCGGATGCCTGTTGAAACTCCTCGCGGATGAAGGCCATCGGTTGGGTGCGGTTCTTCCGAATTTCTCTGGACAGCACTCGTCGGTCTCTATCTCCCAGTTTCGTTGGTCTGCCGACTCGGGGCACATTCCGACAATCACCGCTCACCTTCCACTTCTCAATGACTCACACATTCACACACACATAGGCCACTGTCGATTTTGGGTACTGCAGATCGCTAGATGTCCCTTAAAGCCGGCATTCACATACCAATTCGTCTGTCAAACAATTAGTTACGGGCGATTTTTATGACCGGGGTGGGAGTTTTTTATGACCGGGATAGCAATAAATAACTGACTTTCCACGCCTTCATCATTTGCCCACACGATCAAACATTTCACAGTTTGCGTTCAGACTTGGCACGGAATGGCGATGGATACAGCGATTGCGTTAGTTGGCATCGTGCTTTCTGAAAAAAATAGCGAGAAAAAGCGAAAAGCTAAAAAAAAAATTTGGGAAAAAAGTGGCTAAAAGAAAGAGAGAATTTATCCCATATAAAATTATTAGAAAATCTACGATTTTCGCCAAAAGATTTTCACAATTATCTGCGAATGAACGAGGAGACCTATATGGAGCTCTTGAAACTGTCTTTACAAAGTCTCCAGTGAAAGTGACAAGACAGTTCCGTATTTGCATATCAATTTCCGGTTCTTCCATCAACAATAGAGCACTCACTGGGCCTATCGCCTATATCGAGTTCTGTTTTATTGCACCTCAGTCGAAAGTCATTGAGAATAGACAAGAAATAGGAGATATTTATGGGTCTCAATCGGCGGTTCCCAGAGGTACAGATAAGAAGGGTTGGTTCATTCTTTGAGGAAACTTGCCGCCTTGGGTACAAGTATCTTCGATAGATCAGTTGAAGTCAAAGAACACAAAACGAAAAAGGTTTCTTCCTATGTGAATACATTTGGAGGAGGAGAAGTGTCCATCAGAAAAAAAAAAAAAAAAAAAAAAAAAAACTAAAGAAAAAACCGCTCAAACTTTGATTATGCACACGGAGTGAACAATTACGAAAAGCAAACAAAAATTTATTTTGCATATATCTGCAAAACTGACTTTAGCTTTATCTTTCTTAAAAATCTAAGACTTCCTTAATCTAAATTTACCATACTTTTTTAATCTAAAGGGATATTGACCGAATATTAATTGCTAGAATAAGAAAGCTAAATTGGGGGTGGGGGAGGAAAATACACTGTATACATTTCACGCTAATCCAGTAAATTTGAAGTCACTATGTAAGTTCTTTATTTGATCTAATGATTTGGTGATCCTCAACAGGTAGATCACCAAAACTTGAATATTATTTGTGACATGTGTGGATCTCTATTTCTTCCAAATTGGAGAGCTGGAAAACTGTGCACTTTCATGTAAAGATAAATTAAAAAATTAAGAACGCAAACATTCTACTCAAACTGTTCGGTAATTGGAAAGGCTTTTTTCTTTTCTTTTTTGTAAATGCATATTATATACAGATACATAAGTAAAATTATGGCATCATTTTAACTTAACATTTTAACATTTTATGAATAGCAGTGAACAGCATAGAAAAATTTATTTTATTGCACACAAAATCCTGAAGAGAAACTTTCAGTCCTTACAATTTATTTATTTATAAGAATATTCACGTACAATTTTTTTCCGATTAGTTTTTTATTCTACATTTACTGATTAACATTAGTATAGGCAATAAATTTTAATGCTTGCTGCATATAATTTGAAAGTCTGCTTTAAAGTTACATTATTTTATAAACTTTAAAAAATAAGATAATAAAACCACACAGTGATGAAAAAGTATAGTATACTCTTAAATAAATAGAATAAATAATTATATAATTGCACCTTAGCCACCGAATCGTAAAGGATTCTGTAAGACATATCCCAAGAAACAAAGATTTAATGTTTTATTTTTTTATTTTATCCAGTGAACTATTTATAATAATTACTCATTTATATGAAATTTAAAACTTAAGATTTATATTCCAGCATTTTTTTAAATTATATGTATGCATGTATTTGTGTGGGTACATTTAATAGTGGATACCCATAAAAGGTGGGGTAGAGACTCAAAGAACCCTCTCGTTAAGTCGTCGGTGTAGTAAATATTTTTTACAACATAATGAACTCTATTAATTACAGAAATGAAAGACCAAGGTAAGTTCCCGCTTTTTACCAAAAGTACTAATACGGGCGTCCATACATTTAATAAGAGTGCAATCCAGACATTTTTTCAGAGGGGGTGCCTCCCCCGCCCTACAAGCGGATTTGCCTTTGATTTAAAATTAATTTGATCAATTATTGTACAACTACTGACAAAATAGGCCACGTTAAAAAAAAAAAAATCGCCACTAAGTCGCTGAATGGTATATCTGGCTAAACTAGCAACCTTTTAGAGCGGGTGCCTTTGAAGTGTCCGACTGGTCGAACGCAAAATCGTCAAACATCCGATCTGACCCCTTGACCCAAAACATTCCCACTTTAGACACAAATTGAGATTTATGGCCAAATATCCGCTGCTCCGGTGACGAAAATCCCCCCACCACTAATAGCTTTCACGACCGGTCGTACGATCGGTTTGTACATGAATGTGGCCCATTAAGGTATTAGGAATGGGCAGAAGTGTAAACAAACAGCATGCGCAGATCTGTGCGCGCGTTTGGGTGGCAGAAGATTTGGCTTTTAAACATGGAAGTGTACGGAGAAATGGAGATAACCAGTTATAATTTATCTTCATACGCTTCTAAATTAGATACTATAGCGAAGATACGATATATAGAAAAATTAGAGACCTTTCCTGTCAATGTGCCAGTCATGGAATACCAGTCAATGAATGGATTCAAAATATATCGCCGTGGCCTGCTGTTACAAATGAACATATTGTGCAATACTTAAAAGGTTGCAACAACGATAGCATTTTACTCGATTGGAAATCGCTCGGTGCTTATCAGTATGTTGTATCTGGTAAGCTATATATCAATATTAAAAACGCTACGTTGTGGCATTTTATTTCAAGTGAGGTTATTGATTTGTGTTATTTTTCTTGTTTTTATACCCTCTTCTATAATGCGCCATATGTATGTATTTGTCAAGAAGTGATTTATCTCTTCTCTTTGATGCTTAAAAAATTGTATTTCAAAAATTAATAGGAATGTTAGAAATAGTTTAAATCAAACCACATTGAAATCTGGCCAAAATTTGCCAAACAATAAAAAATAAAAATGTAAACATTAGGTTCCTGTTCAAACCAATGTAAACAAAATGTTTTCATTAGTTCCGAGTGGATTGTGGTATTTAAAATATTTGAGTTGGTATGGTCGTTTTTTAAATAAGACCTGCTTAAGTAATCTTTATATTTAAGGAATAGAAAGTCATCAAAATAGAAACAGTTTGGGTAAAACCTGATGTTTTTTAAATGTTTTGATGAAAAAATTAGATCGAATTCAAATGAGGCTGCTATGCCTTTTATTTAATGACATTTTACAAACGACTTTAAGCATAAAATGAGAGGTATGCAGTTTATTTATGTAGTTTAAAAAGGCATAATGTGTGCATATATGTATAGTTCATATGAAGTATAAGACTAATTAAAATACTGTGTTCAATAAAATATATTACACAAATGCATACATATAATACAAATGTTCACAATTAAGGAGCTCCATATCCTTTAAATCTAACATCGCAAATACCAATATATTTTACAATGAGCTCCTTACAAAATTTTTAATGGTAAACCAAGTATTATTTGAAACCTTGCAGGATAATTTAATAACTTTAGAAATTAAAATAAAAACCTGTGTTTCAAATTTTGTATTACAATTATTTCCATTCTTTAAATGTGTCTAACATTGAACCTGTAGTTCAAATATTTTCTGTGTATATTCAGTAAGTATCCATAAAAAATCATGTTAGAATACTTTATTTTGCTTTGATTTCAAATTAAACATATATAGTCTAGCAAGCATTCATCTTCCATGAATATTTTGCTTTTAAGTTCATGTTTTGTTTTGTTTTTCCATCATGACAGTTTTGCTATCTTTAGTAGATAGATTTTTAAAAAAAATTTTGTGATGCTCAATTTAACGCGTAAGTCGCTAAAGAACAAGGGCGGAGGGGGCGACCGCCCCCCGAGAAAGAAGAAATTAATGTAAAAGATCCTATTTTACTTCCATAAAATGGATGTATATGTCAATCTTCTAACTAACCGCCCCCCCCTCGAGAAACTTGCAATAATCCGCCACTGCTAAAAAATAAAAAATTGCCATGGGTGGCAGCTGTTCCAAGAGACATATGAAATAAAATAATGTTTGTAAATGAAATAAATGTGCATCTTTAGTATTGGCCACTTTCGAAAACTTGAAAGTGAAAATATTTAATATCAGTTTGAATATTTTCGGCAACAATATTTAAATTGATCCTGGCACTTTGAATTAATGGAATTGTCTAGATGCCTGTGTTTTTCCAGCAATCCTTTAAGATGAAAGAAAAATGCTTCTTTTAGATTCGCCAAGGATGACCTACAGCAAAGGTAACATTCGGATATTTCATAGTGACAGAGATCAAGCAGATGAAAGAATTATAAAAGCACTAGCACTCGACTGCATGAGATAAAATCTGAAAGAACTTGAGATGGAGTTGTCGCGAATTAATTGTTTCATCTGTTCCATCTGTGGTTTGCAGAGGAAGATGATAAATGCCAACGGTTCAAAAGCGAGAAATTTCTTCTGGGAATCGTCCCAGAGTAGCTCAGTGGTAGAGCACCCGCACGTTAAGCGGTCCCAGCTCTGGAATTTTTCGCATAGTTGGTAAAATAATCAACCTATACACTCCAACTTGCCTAATAAACTTGAGATCTTTTATTTTTTATTTTTAATGTTTGATCTTTTTAATTGTGGATTAGTTTTATGCAATTTCTTACTGCCATATACTATGTAGAATCAAACATACACTTTAAAAAAATCTGACATGGAGAACATATGACTTCCTAGTACGTAAATTAAATTGTATTCATTACACAATGATGATAATCTATATAAATAAAATTAGACTTTTGTCTGTACATTTCTTGGAATTCAAAAATTTTACAATTTCTATCCGTTTCAAGCACCCGGGATTCCGATGCGACCCTCAAAAAAAAGTTTGTCTGTCTGTCATTCTGTCATTCTGTCCTTCTGTCATTCTGTCCGTGACGCTTTTTTTGTTTAAGCATCACGTAAAAACGACTGAAGCGAATGATATGAAATTTTGTGTCATGATAGTTGGTCACTCAACTTAAAACATAGGCGTCGAATTTTTAAAAAATCTTGATTAGATTTTCCGATTTTGCGAAAATCGTTTCAAACTGCGTAAATTTGTGTTCAAGCATCACGCAAAAACGACTGAAGCGAATGATATGAAATTGGGTGTCATGATAGGTGGTCACTCAACTTAAAACATAGGCGTCGAATTTTTAAAAAATCTTGATTGGATTTTGAGATTTTGCGAAAATCGTTTCAAACTGCGTAAATTTGTGTTCAAGCATCACGCAAAAACGACTGAAGCGAATGATACGAAATTGGGTGTCATGATACGTGGTCACTCAACTTAAAACATAGGCGTCCAATTTTTAAAAAATCTTGATTGGATTTTGAGATTTTGCGAAAATCCTGTCAAACTGCGTAAATTTGTGTTCGAGCATCACGTAAAAACGACTGAAGCGAATGATATGAAATTGGGTGTCATGATAGGTGGTAACACAACTTAAAACATAGGCGTCGAATTTTTAAAAATTTTCATCAGATTTTCAGATTTTGCGAAAATCATTTCAAACTGCGTAAATTTGTGTTCACGCATCACGTAATAACTGCAAAGGTGAAAAAATGATATTTGGTGAAATGATAGGTGGTCACTCACCTTAAACTATAAGCATCTAATTTTTAAAAGTCGATCCGATTTCGAGATTTTGCGAAAATCGTTTAAAACTGAGTGAATCTTTGTTCCCGCATTACGTAATAACGACTAAAGCGAATGATATGAAATTTGGTCACATGATAGATGGTTGCTCAACATAAACTATAGGTATCCAATTTTTTAAACATTTTCATTAGATTTTGAGATTTTGTGAAAATTCTCTCAAAATACGCTTATATTTCTTCAAACATCACGTAATAACAACTAATACGAATAATACGAAATTGAGTGATATGATTGGTAGTTGCTAATCTTAATTTATAGGCGTTTTTAAAATATTTTGATTACATTTGGAGATTTTGCGAAAATCGTTTTAAAATGCTGAAATTTTGTTCCAGCATCTCGAAATAAAGACTGCAGGGAATGAAACGAAATTGGGTGACAGGATAGGTTGTCACTCAACTTGAATTCTAGGCTTCAAATTTTTCAAAAATGTTGATTAAATTTTGAGATTTTGCGAAAATTATTTCAATATGCCTAAATATTCGTTTGCGCATCACATAATTACGACTCAAGCGAATGAAATGATATTACTTAGTGACTCTCTAACCTGTAATATTTTAACAATACATGAAAATTATAACTTCGCTTTCTTTACTTTGGCAACTACATCCATTCTGTGTACTCCTACAATGCTGACGAAAGTTCTTGCTTTTTGGAAATTTTCATTCACTAACCCGTCGAGGACGGGTACTTCAGCTAGTAATAACAATAATTATAATAAGTTTGTCGTAATTTTCAACCTTTCTTGCCAAGATTTTTCAAACACCTCCAAAACGGGAAAAGTATCCTTATTTCATTTGACAATGAGGGACCACACTTCAATAAAACTGAGATTTTGCAATTTTTACTTTCCGAACATGTACCATGTAAGGAAAGTATTGTAATCATGAAAAAATTCGACTTCGAGATTTTGGTGTATTTACACGTTTTGAGGTCTTCTGAATTCATTTATGCTATTTTTACGAGATGTATGTGTGTGTGTGTGTGTATGTATGTATGTGTGTGTGTGTGTGTTTGTGTGTATGTGAGTGAACATGACAGCTCCTAAACGGAGCATTCGATTGAGCTCAAATTCGGTATATGTTATAATCCACCGTCGCAAGACCGGTATTGATTTTGGTGTGTATAGGACTTATAGTGTTTCTACAGGGTTACGACAAAGATTTCTTTTACATTATGACCTATGGGAGGAAATTCTTGAAAGTGCGCTAGCATTTAAACGGTACATTCGATTGAGCTCAAATTGGGTATACATGTTAAACCACCATCGTAAGACCCTTATTGATTTTGGTGTGTATAGGACTTATACTTTTTCTACAGGGTTACGACAAAGATTTCTTTTACATTATGGCCTATGGGAGGAAATTCTTGAAAGTGCGCTAGCATTTAAACGGTACATTCGATTGAGCTCAAATTGGGTATACATGTTAAACCACCATCGTAAGACCCTTATTGATTTTGATGTGTATAGGACTTGTAGTTTTTCTACAGGGTTACGACAAAGATTTCTTTTACATTATGGCATATGGGGAGATATTATTTAAAGTGCGCCAGTGTTTAAACGGCGCATTCGATTGAGCTTCAGTTTGGTATATACGTTTGAAATATTCATTGATTAAAATTTATTTAAATGCCTGGTAATGATCTTAATCGTAAGTGTTCGGAAAGTCGAGTGGAGTCACTCCAGATTTTTTTAAATTTCAGGTGTAAAGTCCGCAATGTTAGATTGTTCAAGAAGAACATTATTCCCTGCATTTTAATAGCTGAAGTTCAGCCATCCATGAAAGTGGCAGAAAAGAACCATGAACCATGGGTTATGGTTTCAGACGATGGAACCATAAAAACAGCTCATTGTACTTGTATGGCTGGGTATGTGATTTTTATTTAAAAAATTTTTTATTTAAGGCTATATATATATAAGGTTTTATGTTATATAATAATTTGTATATTATATAATATTCATATTTATTATAATTATATTATAAGTATGTACATTGCCCTGGCACATTAATTGTTAGTAGGTAATTTTTTAAACAAGTTATACCCTAATCAGATACTTTTGTTTTCACGGAAATGAGGGATATTTTCACAAACACTAGTACATAAAGTAAATATTAATTTAAAAAACAATAGTTTGCATGAATGTGCAATTTTTTCAATACCATATGTGACCTCACACAAAGGTTTTCCAGTTCCCATTGCGGCTCTGAAAAAATTTGCTCAGGGAAAAGTCCTCGAACTTCAGAGAGATACCCTCCTCAACTCTGCTGTGCATATGCATTTAATACAAATATCTGATATTTGCAACCTGATTTTAACCTTCATTTTTATTAGTTAAAATTACTTTATGATTTGTTATCCATATAATAACTAAATTTCAATATAATATATGACAACTGTTAGTTTTAAATTTCTTGTTTTTTCAGCAAACTCTGTCATTAGCAGATTTTGAGGTGCATTTCGCAAGCCCCCCCACCAAAACAGATTTCGATGAAAATGGCTCAGATCGTTTGTACCTCGTTTGTACCCGTTTGTACCAGCAAACTTTTCGTTTGTACCTCATTGGTATCTTCACAATAAGCGTTTCCTTGTTGGGGGGGGGGCTGGCGAAATGCCTAGCCCCCCCACCAACGAATTTTCAAAAATGAACGATGCCAATCGTTTGTACCTCGTTTGTACCCGTTTGTACCAACAAAATTTTCGTTTGTACCTCACTGGTAGTTGAACTATAAGCGTATCCTTGTGGGGGGGGGGGCTGGAGAAACGGTAGCCCCCCCCCCCACCAACGACTTTTCAAAAATGAACGGTGCCAATCATTGTACCTCGTTTGTACCAACAAAATTTTCGTTTGTACCTCACTGGTAGTTTAACTATAAGCGTATCCTTGTGGGGGGGGGGGCTGGAGAACGGTAGCCCCCCCACCAACGAATTTTCAAAAATGAACGGTGCCAATCGTTTGTACCTCGTTTGTACCCGTTTGTACCAGCAAAATTTTCGTTTGTACCTCACTAGTAGTTTAACTACAGGCGTATCTTTGTGTGTGGGGGGGGGCAAGCATTTCGCCAGCCCCTACTAACGAATTTTCAAAAATGAACGGTGCCAATAGTTTGTACCTCGTTTGTACCCGTTTGTACCAGCAAAATTTTCGTTTGTACCTCACTAGTAGTTTAACTACAGGCGTATCTTTGTGTGTGTGGGGGGGGCAAGCATTTCGCCAGCCCCCCCACCAACGAATTTTCAAAAATGAACGGTGCCAATCGTTTGTACCTCGTTTGTACCCGCTTATACCAGCACAATTTTCGTTTGTACCTCACTAGTAGTTTAACTACAGGCGTATCTTTGTGTGTGTGGGGGGGGGCAAGCATTTCGCCAGCCCCCCCCCCACTAACGAATTTTCAAAAATGAACGGTGCCAATCATTTGTACCCGTTTGTACTAGCAAAATTTTCGTTTGTACCTCACTAGTAGTTTAACTACAGGCGTATCTTTGTGTGTGGGGGAGACAAGCATTTCGCCAGCCCCCCCACCAACGAATTTTCAAAAATGAACGGTGCCAATCGCTTGTACCTCGTTTGTACCAAACTGGAGTTTAACTAGAAGCCTATCCTAGTGGAGGTCAAATAATAACGGCTAATAAGAAAATCTGGTAATAATAAATATTAATTTTGCACATAGCAGAGGCTGGCTTGACATCGACGATACATTCTTCATTTTTTACTAAAATATTATGAATTCAACAAAGGGTGCGTTCGAGAATTCATCAGTTGTGCACCGGTAATACCGGTGCACGACCAGAGCGTTCGAAAAGGCGGAGCGTTGGGCGGAGCTCTGGAATTAATCGCGATCGAAAACGTTTCGGTCATGTAGCGGTTTTCTGCTCAACGTGACCAGAGCGCAACCAGAATGACCCTGCTAGCGAGGTGGGTTACTCCGGTAATTAGCATAGTGTTGCCAATGTTTATTTTTTTTTCTTGGCTTGAAATGCGATGTGGTGAGAATGACCGAAACCGGTTGAGAACCGTGACGTCACTTAACCGAAGAATGGCCGCAACCGGTAGCACCGGTGCATAGCCGACCGGTGAATTCTCGAGCGGGCCCAATGACTTTGTATATAACCCCCCCTCCCCGTTCGTTGAAGGAAGTTCGCGTACGCTACTGCCGCACGTTAACGCTGTCGGACGGCCGCCATCTTGTATTTACTAGTCCCATGTTAACCTACGGAGAAATTTTTCTACCTTCCCCGCATGATATTTTTAAATATTTTAATAAAAAAATTACTGTAGGTTATTTGGCAGACAATTGTCTATACATTCTGCTTATTACTTTTTACAAAATCTTATAAGAACATAGTAAAATTTCCGTTAAATTTTTGAAAATTCATTCAATTTTAGATATAAATAGTCAAAAGTACTTTTTAAATTCAATATGTTTAAAAAATAAAATAATTCATTAATAGAGGAAAGTTTAAACTTACTTCCAGTTTTAATTAAAATTAGTTTTGAATGATTTAAATCTTAGAGAAAAGGTAGAAAATTTATAAATTCCCAAATGGATTCTTGTGAGAAAAAAGGGGAAGAGTGATTTATAAAGATTGATGGAATTTCTCTCTGCGGGAGATTTTGAAAGTGGGTTTACTTCCGGAAGTAATTTATCGTTGGTAAAGGGCTCTTCAAGTTTTACGTAATCAATATGGAGGGATGTGGGGTGGTTCCCGGCTCTGCTTATTTTTTCTGACAAGGGGGTGGGCAAGGGTGACGACAATTCTTACGTAAGCAGTACAAGAAAGCAATTACAGTGCAACAACAACAAGCATTGGGCAAATGCGTCTTGCTGTTACCTCGAAACTTTCCAACAATGGGGCAGGAAAGGGGGGGCTTAGGGGGGTCAACCCCCATACCTTGGAGGAAGCGAGAAAATTGCAATAAATCAGCACAATATGTTCGTTTTTTTGTGCTTCAAAAAAGATCTGAACCAAGGGCGGATTAAAGGGGAGCGGAGGGGCTATCACCCCCCTCCCTGAGAAAAAAGAAATTAATGTAAAAGATCCTACTTTACTTCCATAAAATGGATGTATATGTCAGTCTTCTAACTAACCGCCCTCACCGACAAACTAACCGCCCCCCCCGACAAACTTGTATTAATCCGCCAGTGATCTGAACACACTGAGCCCCCTCCATTGTTGTCAGCCAACTACTCAGCAGTGCTCGAGTTCTGACACAGTGACTATGAAAAGTTGAATACATATATCACTTCAACTCCTATATATGTTTATTCATAAAAATTTATAGGATTAATAATATTGGAAAGTACACTTTTTTCTGCCAAATAATAATGACGTACAAAATGTCACAATACCTTATGCACAGTAGCGGATCCAGGGCAGGGGCTAGGGGGCTTCAGCCCCCCCCCCAAAAAAAGAGATTACTAAAGGGTAACATTCTGCTTTATTATACATGTTAAATAGCTAAAATGATCATATTTTAATACTTAGCCCTTCGTGCATTTTAATTAGGTGAAATAAGCTTTTTTTTAAATTTAGAACCTTGTCAAAAAATTCACTTTTTTTTCTTTTTTTTTTTAAGTTTTAAGAGAAGCATATCGACTGATATTTTCTTAAATATAGTGAATTTCATCCAGATATGTTTCACTAGCTGAAGCAGTGTCTTATCGAAGGCAAGGTTTGGGGGGTTTAACCCCCCCCCCCGACACTAAGTGTGATGGAAAATTAGGCTTTTCATTACACTTTTTCTCGCATATTGGTGGTGGTGGTGGGGGGAGTGTGCATAACAAACAGAATCTTTTCTCTACTAAGCTGTTTAAAATTACAACTAACTTTTTATTCATTACTTTATCATGATAAAAACTCTTGAAAATAATCTTTCCCTTAGGAGGCTCATTTATCGCATAAACTGCTTTTCCGGGTAAGCAAACTTTTGGAAGAGTGAAAGTGGTCCTCAAAGATGCGTGCCCCCCCCCCCCCCCACCTTTGTAGATCCATTAGTGCATCGATTGAAAATAGTTTTGTTTAGAAATATAAATTGCTATGGAAAGCGTGAACTAGGGTAATTGAACCACGCTCACTCACGTGTGCGGGCATATTATGTGCATATGCATATACAGTCAACTCCGCTTATAGTGAACTCTGGGGACCAGCAAATTTCATCCACTATATCCGTAGTTCTCTAAAACCGAAGTGTCCGCATAGTGAACAGAAATACTGTATGTGAATCGGGACAATGGTTAGAGTTCAATATAGCCGAAAGTTCACTGTATCCGGAGTTTACTGTATAATATGTGTGTGTATGTATGTATATAAGTAATCGGAAAAACGAACATCCCTCTTGAAAAAATTCTACTAGGCCACTGAGCTGAAGTACCCGGTCGTTGACGGGTTAATATATCTTCCAGACCTTTGAAAAGTTTGAACTCAGGTATGCATCGTAGGAGTATAAAGACGATAATAAAGCCGCAACTTTTATGTAGTTTCTACCATGTTGAGTTTTTACCAATTGTTCGAGCAGTGTTCGAGTGATGCGCAAACAACTTTCAAAAATTTCAAAATCTACACAAAATTTTGAAAAATATTTAAGTTTATAGTTAAAGTCACCTACCATATTATTGAATTCCCTTTCCTTTTATTTTAGTCGTTATTACGTGATGTGAGAAAAAATAATTATATTTTGGATAAATTTTCACAAAATCTGAAAATTACAGAAAACATCGACGCCTACATATCGTGTTTACTCGTGTAATAGTCGTCCTCGCATAGTCGCTCCCCTATTTTGAAACAGAAAAGATCGTCAAAACATTTCTTGGCATAAAAGTTGCAGTCACGTATTTGACTTTCATTTATTCTATAAAAGCATTCCTATAAAAAGAAAAATTTCTCTTATTTGTGTAAAATTGGGGGAAAAAAAAAAAAAAAAAAAAAAAAAGATTGTACGGCAGATAAACTGGAAACATTTGGTTAGCTGTTTTATTCTAATACCAGTAATGTTTTAGCATTAGAGTGTACAATAGTATGCAGTAGATTTTCCCCGCATACTAGACGCACCTAGACTTTCACCATGAAAAATTGGCAAATAATAGGTGCGATTATTGCGCGAGTAAACACGGTAGTTAGAGTGATCGTCTGTCATTAGTCCTAGTTTCATTTTATTCGCTTTAAATGTTATTACATAATATGCGAAAAAAAATTCAAGCATGCTGAATAAATTTTCACAAAATATCAAAATCCGATTAGAAATTCTTAAAAATTTGCCATTCTCTGTATTTAAATTCAGTAATTCCTATAAGTATATCAATCTTCATAGTATTCGGCTCAGTTATTGTTAAGTAATGCGAGAACAAAAATTAAACATTTTGAAAAAAATTTCACACAATTCACAGTTTGTGTTAAGTAGAGTATACTCGTTTCTACGTGATGCACGAACAAAAATTTACTTTCACATTTCGAACAAAATTTCACAAAATCTCAAAATCTGATCAAACTTTTTCAAACATTCGAAACTTATATTTTAAGTTGAATGACCACTTTTTGTTTGTTTGCTTAATTATGGCAACGCTACGATAGGGCGATCTGTCAAGTATGAGGGGTGTATTGGTAGGAGGCCTTTCTAAGTAGTTCTATCGCGTATTCACGTTACATCTAAATTAAACCTACCAAAACTCCAGACCGTTAGATCGACAGCCGCGCGATGGGACAAGAATAGAGACCTTGACACTTCGGCCGTCTGTCGTTTTCAGTGACATAACCACTGCGCCATGGTGAGACTAAATGACCACCTATCAGCGCATCAAATTTTATTTCATCCGCTATAGTCGTTTTTAAGTGATGTGCGAACAAACAAAACAAAACAAAAAAAAAAACGTCACGGACAGAACGACAGATAGACAGTTTTTTTTTTTTTAGGTGGATTCCCGTTAACAGATGCGCTTGAAACGGATAGAAATCGGAAAACCTTTGAAGTACAAGTAATGTACAGACAAAACTCTATACATATACTGTACATATACGTTCATACATATATAGGTATGGTAGTTTCCTAATCTCAGTAACAGTCACGAATTTTCTAACTGGCAGCCATGCTTTTTCCTTTTTAATTTTCAAACATTGTAAAAACGTAATGGTAAAGTTTCCCTTCTCTTTTCAGCATCGTTTCTCAGCAACTATCATTAAATATCCACTACACAAAGCATAAGAATCAAGCTAGGAAGCAACGCTGGGCACAGAAGGGAAGATTCACCATTATTGCAGGGTGTCCATCAATGTCAGGAGGCAAAAATAGTATGATTAGTTATCTCTGGCATAAAAAAGTTGCCAGTTCAGTAGACATTTTAATTTTAGATGCGAAAGTAGTAAACTTTTTGCGTAATTTTGTAGTTAAAAAATAAACATACGTCATTTAGCGTCATTTAAGAATGAATGAAATGATAAAATACTTTAATCAATACATGTAGTTATATAACATTGGACAAAAACCGAAATCTGACATTTAAATTAGTCGCCTGGAGTAAGGTACAAGCAGCCAAACGCTTGAAAACAACATGAAAATGAAGTTTCTTTATTCAAAAAAGTCGTCTAAGTCAACTTATCTTTAAATTAGTAGCAAAAGTCAACTTTTCAGTCGCCGGTGAACATCCTGTTATTGTAAACAATCGGAGTGAGGTTAACCACGAGAAGGGTATTTGGTATTCAGCACAATATGGCACCATTCATTTTTGAAAATTCGTTGGTTGGGGGGGGGTTGGCGAAATGCTTGCCCCCCCCACACACACACACACACAAAGATACGCCTGTAGTTAAACTACTAGTGAGGTACAAACGAAAATTTTGCTGGTACAAACGAGGTACAAACGATTGGCACCGTTCATTTTTGAAAATTCGTTGGTGGGGGGGCTGGCGAAATGCTTGCCCCCCCCCACACACAAAGATACGCCTGTAGTTAAACTACTAGTGAGGTACAAACGAAAATTTTGCTGGTACAAACGAGGTACAAACGATTCGCACCGTTCATTTTTGAAAATTCGTTGGTGGGGGGGCTGGCGAAATGCTTGCCCGCCCCCCACACAAAGATACGCCTGTAGTTAAACTACTAGTGAGGTACAAACGGGTACAAACGATTGGCACCGTTCATTTTTGAAAATTCGTTGGTGGGGGGGCTACCGTTTCTCCAGCCCCCCCCCACAAGGATACGCTTACAATTAAACTACCAGTGAGGTACAAACGGGTACAAACGAGGTACAAACGATTGGCATCGTTCATTTTTGAAAATTGGTTGGTGGGGGGGCTAGGCATTTCGCCAGCCCCCTCACAAGGAAACGCTTATTGTGAAGATACCAATGAGGTACAAACGAAAAGTTTGCTGGTACAAACGGGTACAAATGAGGTACAAACGATCTGAACCCTTTTCATCGAAATCGGTTTTGGTGGGGGGGGGGGGGGGATGGCGAAATGCACCTCAGATTTTGACAGTTTAAACCAGTATTATGCCCATGTCATGTCAAAAACCCAACCCTGCCTATGACTGGAGAGAGGCCATGGCTGTCAGTAAACGTATATACTACCATAGTAATTTATGTTTTGTTATAATGTAGAGGTGATTTAATGTGGTTTTCAAGGCAGGAGTCCCAACTTAGCCCCCCTCCAAATAACTTGGTCTCCCTTTTCATCCATGTGGATGCCCATGCACTTGCCTTATTTAGTCAGTGTATCAAATTTGGTCCTGATCTGACAGACTGTATAGGTGCCTATAGCGAACAGACAAGAAAACTTTCATAAATCTATATATATATGTATATTTAGTATTACAAATTATATTTACTATATGTAACAAGAGACAGTAATTCTTGAAAATCGTATACAGGATGTTTCTGAAATGCTTCAACAAACTTAGAGGGGAGATAGGGCACATAATAAGGAATCAGAATCACATAGCAATGTGGGGTCATAAACATTGTTTTCACTTGCCTGGTTTGTTTGTTAGTGTGATTATGGCATGCTATGCTAGGGCGATTTGCCAAGGATGGGGGTGTCTTGGTAGGAGGACTTTCTAAGGGGTTCTAATACATTCACGTTACATCTGGATCATGATTTGTCCTAATTATAAAATAAATTATGTGTGATTTATTGTAATTTTCTTTAAAAGGCTTTTTACATAGTTCTTGAATTGTTTTAAGAAATTTACCCGAGTGAATTAACAAATTTCAGTATTGTTTCTTACAATTTCTAGTATGTATCCCTATAATCTATTAATTGATATGACATAAAGGTTTCATAATTTAAAAAAGAAATTTTGATGTTAATATAGGCTGGGTGAGTCATGCAGTCATGTTGCTGCACTTTTGTTCAAAATTCAGTTAGAATTTTTGTTGGAAACAAGCAGACCAGCACCTACTGACATCACATGCCAGTGGAATGCATCATTTTCTAAACAAGTAAGACTTTTCCAGTGCATCTTTATAAAAATATAGAACTCTCCTGTTCGAGCCTCGTCAGGGGGAGACCCCCTTGAACCCCTCCCCAATTTTTTAGTTTTATTATTGCCATATTAAAATGATATTAATTGACTATGTCATTTTATCTCTCATCTTTTGTGTATTTCACCTGGTAACCCTATGTTGAAAATTTTATGATTGTAACTTATTAAAGAAAAAAATAATGCATATTCTACAGCTTACGAAATATTGTAACAATAGAGTAAAGCTGTTGTGAAGTAATAGTATTTAAATATAAATGCAATCTTATGAAGCTTATAGAAATCAGTGGTTTACGTAACACATAATAACATTTTATTTTATCTACACATTGTTACTGCATTCTCATATAGCATTTACAAAACAGATGAAATTTTTAAAATATCATATCAAATAAATTCAACCTTACAGAGCTTATAGAAAATCAGTGGTTTACGTAACACATACTAACATTTTCAGCAGACATTTATTCTTACTTTTATGTCGCATTTTCAATAAAGGGATGAGAGATAAAATGACATAGTCATTAAAATATTTTCTGTATTCTAATTCTGCTATTGTTTTTTTTAAAGGTCCCGAATGCTCCAGTAAAAGATCTTAATTTGGAGAAAAGTAGCTGGCTGGCACCATCTAAAAAAAGAAAGATGAACTGTATACCTGTTCCAGATTTGCCATGTTATAACTCTAAAGAATTAGAGCAATTGAAACAATTATGCCCTACCGCTGTGTGTGTCGGACTTTTAGATAATGATGATTCATCAACTGACACTGCTTCCGATTCTGATGAACAAATGAATTTGCCCCTAACTATCATTGCTGCTGTTAATCAAGCAGCCATATTAAAAACACCGCTTCATGATTACTTAGTACAATCTTTCACAAAACAAAATTGTGAGTTGCTTGAAAAAGCTACTGTAGAACAAGCCAGTAGTTCATTATGGCATGAGCACAGAAAAGGCAGGCTAACTGCATCGCATTTTAAAACTGTGCTTAGACGTAAAGTATGGACAGATAAATTTATCAATCAGATTCTATCACCCTCCTACTTTACTACAGCAGCAATAAAATGGGGGCAGAGGCAAGAAAAAAATGCCTTAAAATGTTATGAAGAGCAAATGCTTTGCCAACACGTTAATTTTAAAATTACCAAATGTGGCCTTTTTATTAATGCTAATTACCCATATTTAGGGGCATCACCTGATGGGATAAGAAAATGTGACTGCTGTGGAACAGGGGTTGTCAAAATTAAATGCCCATTTAAATACAGAAAAAATTACCTCAGAGATGTGCTTCCCCTGAATGATAACCAGTTCTGCCTATCTAATGAAGGAGTAATTAGAACAACTCATTCCCATTTTTATCAGGTTGTGATTTTAAAATATTTTTCCATAAATACCTTTCTCCTTTTTTTTTTTTTTTTTTGTTATTTTAGATTCAAACTGCTATTCACTTTAATTTATCAATATAATATTCACACAAAAGGGAGTTTTTCTAGAGCAGCATTTCCTGTTAGGAAAAGTGGTCATGTTTGGTAGAATTAAGAGCTATACAAAGGCATGCTAATAAATGATTTTAACAGTAGAAAGACAGGAATTCAACAAACGAATCTTTACTTAAATAAAGTGTAAAAGTGGTTGCAGCTCGAGTTGAAAGCCACTATATTTAGAGACAATCTAATTCAAGCACAACAAAATAAGTAGGAGGTTTACAGTAGTCTACTCCTCTTCATTTTTTCCCCCTCAATATTTTCGTATAGGAAAAAAATTATTTATCACTTTTTAAATTTCAAAAAGATAACTTATTATTGCTTAATTTTTTACCAAACTGTTTTATATCATTTAACATTACAGTCATCTGAATTTTGTAGCTTACTAGATCATTTTCTGCAATTTTAACAGCATTATAATACTGTTCCTTGTATATTTTCTCAAATTTTAACACTGAATGTAAAGAAATTTAGAGTGATGTTTCATATCTATATATATAATTGTTAGACTGATATATCCTGCATTCGGGGCCGTTCAAGTATTAGACGCCTACCTCTGAAAGATTTCATGACATTTTGTACG
The DNA here is from genome assembly GCA_038373885.1 of Cheiracanthium punctorium. Taxonomy (NCBI): domain Eukaryota; kingdom Metazoa; phylum Arthropoda; class Arachnida; order Araneae; family Cheiracanthiidae; genus Cheiracanthium; species Cheiracanthium punctorium. The sequence goes on along the minus strand of JAWZYV010012223.1, from coordinate 52,188 downwards.
TCAGTACTATGGGTATGGTTAACATGAAAATCCTCTATAAAGCCAAGAATAGATGGAAAGCTTAGAGTTAACTGCAAAATGCTGAAAATATAAGCAGATCTTGAATGCCCCCCCCCCCTTTTTGCTTACACAATACTTGAACAACTCCTTATGGATTGGCAAGTGGTGACCCTCTAACCATAAGTTGCACTAATAACTTTGAGATATCTGTATAGTAAGTGTACATCAAGTAATCTTTTTTTTTTTAAATTATTTTCAGGTTCCAGGTCAAATGGGCATTTCGGAATATAAATTCTGTGACTATGTCGTTTGGACAGAACTAGACATGCTCATCCAAAGAGTAGATTTTGTTGAAGACTTTTGGAAAGAAAGCAAAAAGGCTTTAGAAAATATTTTTTTTTTCGAAGATTGCACCCAACGTTAATAAATGCCAATAAATGTTAGTGTCTGGTTTTTTTTAAATATTTTTTAACTGAGTACACAACAGATGAATTACTCTAGGTTGAGACATTACTTTATATTTACCGTGTCTTTCTTACTTTTCCACAAATTGATAGTTCTACTCAATGTTGTAGCTAAAAGCTTTTTTTTTTGCGAGGTGATTAATTATTACAGTGATAAGTCTAATAAATAGAAAAAAAATTTGTGCTAATTAGGTTATAATTATAGTACACTTTTGAGAAGTTGGGTGTTATATATATATATTCTTGTCTCTCTCTCACACACACAAAGTATACTGTGCTAATATGCAAGAGAACAAGGATATTCATCAAAAATACAAAAAGTTGCCATTACTCTCATATATATATATATATATATATAATTAGTAACCATGAGTGCAAATAGTGTGTTAGGGTAGTCAGTGGCGCACAGAGGATTTTCTCTTGGAGGGGGTCAAACCCATAAAGCTGCGACACCAACCACCTGAAAAAATGCTGACTTTCTATAGTTTTATCGTAACCCTCTTTTACTGTGATTTTATTTATCTATCTTAACTGCCAAAAATAAGAATTTGATACCTTCTAATATATTTTAAAGTAAAAAAATATCTGACGATTTAACGAAGGAAAGTTGACAACTTTTTTGGGAGGGGTCCGGTCCCAATGGACCCCTCCCTTGTGTGCGCCACTGAGGGTAGTGGAGAATACCAGGACTTGTTCAATATATGTTGGTCCATATCCAGCAAATAAAAAGTAAACTACAAATACAGAATGAAAATAAAAATTTTATTATATATCAAAACAAGGAAACCATACTTTAAAATATTGTTTTAAAAGAAATTTTTTTGAGTGCAAGGATGAGAGAGATTGGGAAAAAAATCATACACAAGCCAAAAATTTGGCCTCTGTATGATTTGCATACATTATTATTACAAGCCATACATTATTAGCTTAACAACCACACAATGATTTTGCAATTTACAAAGTGAGAGGAGATAGTACAAATATTGGTAAATTGTAAATCAGTGATGGTAAATTGTACAATTACACTTACAATGATGGATTCATTGAGCAATATTCAGGCATAAAACAGCTAAAAAGACTGAACTTTGTTGCGGATGATACAGAACAAATGAATTATTATGTTTTTAACACATTATTGCTATATTTTTATATGTATTTATTATTAAATTAACTAATATTCATTATATCACTGTATTCAGTGAAACTTAATTCATTAAACTAATTTAAATACTAAATCTCAAATGCATCAATGATGTTGAAAAAGACTGAATTCAATCAAAAGACTGAAAACTTTCATGCCTAAATATTGTTGTCTGAAATCCTTAGAAAGATTTCCTTAATTGCTAAAAAGGTATTGATTTTTTTGTTAATTAAGTGGAATTTTGAGAGGAAAAAAAACCCAGAACTCTTCCAAAATCAGAAATCTGTGAAAAAGCTGAAGAATCTCATCCGTATGAGTACTAATTCAACTATGCAATCATGCTTATTAATATACAGTGAAACCTTTCTGAATGGCCACCCCACCGTGCTGAGAATATTTGGCCACTCAGAGGGGATGGCTGCTCTCAAGGTTTTTTTTTTTATACTATAATAAGGTAATTGCTATAATGCGTAATATAAACAAGTCTGATACATATTCCTTATTTAAAATGAAATTTAAAACTTATCTAATGAGAAAATAGTACTTTATTGAATGGTTTCTTACATTTTTTGGAAAAAGGATAGTTTGTGTCTGTTTTAAGTTTTTACTTTTCTCTGAAACAACCATCTCTTCTAGTTCGTTTTTTTACTTTAAAAAGCATATCTCTAATCGAATTGTTATTAACCGCTTTGAAATTTTTGATCATTTCATCGATTTTCGCTAAAGTCGCTTGTGATGAAAGTTTAGCTTGCTTGCCGTTATAAACAGCGGGAGATTCCTCGTCAGGGATGGAATTAGCACTTGAAAGGGTCAAAAATTCATTTGCAGGAGACCTTCAATGCCAGATTGTCCAGTTCCTCTCTCAGTTTCCATGGGTGGTGCAATAGGGATTCCACATCTTAAGGGTGGGGGAGAATACAAAAGCAATAACATATTCAATTCCAGTTATTCCTGGGTCTTATATTCGACCATAAACCTAACCTTGAGTTTTTCCGCTCAAAATTAAAGCGTAAAGTGAGTAAAATTTCCCGAAAAATGAGATGGCCGTATAGAGGGGGGTCGGGTGAATGCTGATAGAGGTTATTATAACATTAGGTCTATGAGCCAAAAAATTCGTGACATGAAAAATTGGCCGTTTAGAGGGGTGGCCACTCAGGGAAGTTTCACTGTATAAGGAAATATAATCATGCCTTTTAAAGAAAATAGGTTCGATAACATAAAAAAATACAGTTAAAGTTTTTAATAATAAAAAGTGACTGATTCAACAATTGTTGTTGGGAGGAATGACTTGTGCTGAGCCATGCTGTTTAGAGCACAATTTGGGGATTTAAATTTTGTACAGCTGCACAAACAGTCAATATGCATTCTAAGTATTTCAAATAAGTAATTGGCAAAATGTTACTTAGAATGTTGAAATTTTTTACATACCCTATAACTCTTTCAATGTGAATTCGAACATTTGATATTTTCTTTGATTTTATAACTTCATCCTTGCTTAATTGTTTTTTTTCCTCTTGTAAAAGAAGGTATTACAATGCTTATGCCATCAAGTTGAAAATTTTCATTTAAATTGAAGCCTCGATCAGCTAAGACAAGATCTCCTGGCTTCAAATGAGTCAAAAAACCACTCTGAATAGTTATTTCCTTATCGGATGTACGTCCACCCCAACAACTAGAAATAAAACAAATGTGGCCATTTGGTACAGTTCCAATTAAAAATTTGACAGTCATGTGGTGTTTATAATTTGACCACATTTGGCTTTTAGTTTGAAAATTGCTTGGCTTTTGGGTAAAAATTTCAGAACAGTCTATTATGCACACCGTTTTTTTGTATTCTGATCTTTTGAAGCACATAGGCAATTTCCTTTTGATAGTATTACGGCTTGGCCAAAATATCAAATGCTTCAGCCTACCAGCCAAAGCCGGAAGCCAAGCTAAAAATATTCTCTTAATACTTCTTCTTGAAGTATTATAATTGTCTGCAAGAACCTCATCTTGCAAATTCAACCTATGTTTAGTCATAGTTATTAATAATTGTTTTTCAATTGCAATTTCAAAATTTGTGTTAACATCTTTTGTAGTACACAAAATAAAGTTGAAGTTGTCTACAGAAGATATTCCCGTATAAAATCTCAATTTATCATTATTGTTTAATAATACTACAGAAAAACCAGTTCGTAAAAGTTTGTCCTTTAAGATTGCAATTTCATCTCGCAATGCTTGCATTTCAAGAGCTGTATCCAAGAATACTTTATTTGTTGCTTGGAAAATTTGGTCTTTCAGCTCCCTATTTTCAACTTCAAGCATTTTCACCTTATTTTCCAAGTTTTCTTTTTCTTTGTACTAAACTGAATAATAATTTTAAAAAAATCTACACATTAATTGAACTATTGAAAATCATAATATTTTAAAGAAATAGAACAATGTAAACTTAATTCTTTTTATACAATTGAGTATACCTGAATCATTAGTAGCAACATCCTCACACATGGTCAAATCATCGTCACTATTTCTCAAAATGTTCTCTAAAAAATAATAATAATCATAAGTTAAACATGAATGTTTTCCTTCCTAAACATGCATAAACTAAATTTTAAAAAACATATACATTAAAGAGGCTATTGAAAATCATAACTAATATTTTCAAGTAACAACAATGTGAACATATTTTTTATGAAATTGAGTTTACCTGAATCAGCAGTAGCAACAACATCATCAGACAGCATGTTAAAATCATTATTTTCCTTCAAAATCTTCTCTAAAGAAAAAGAAAGAATAATAAGCATTATAATGCAAGTATGTTTCACATGACTTTATTTCAATACTCAGTGATTGATATAATGCTTCTACACACATTTTATGCCTTAGAAACTGAAAATACACCTTAAGAATTCCAGGATGCATATTTTTACGCAATAGGTAACCATATAAAATTCTGCATGCTGAGTGATTCCGCTATTTCCCCATTAAAATTATTTTTTAAACCCATTAACTTTCACTGATTTGACCTTTTGAATTCAGCATTTTCTTCCTTTTCATATTTTGTCACTACATCCATAAACTTAGTACTATTTTAATGTATAATTTAGATTTAATTTTAAATTTAAAAATCTGATTATTGTATTAATTTTGTAGAACTAACATTAATGTGTTATACTCAATTTAATTATGTAATTAAAAATTTGGCATAATTGTTTCTTGTTTAACAGTAAGTTTTACTTCATTTTACTTGAATTTCATGACAGAATGTTATATAAAAAAAAAAGTAATTCAGATATAAAAAGCAACAGGTTATTAAAGCTGTAACAAAATACCTGCGATATTATTTTGAGGTAAAGCAGAAACCATTTTGAATCTCTGTTGCCTTTTTTCTGCATGCTCTTTTCGCTTTTCAAACAGCTTAACATTTCGAGTTGGCTTCTTGTAAGAAAAGACATTAGGGATGTAATCAGGATGATTTTCATCTCTGTTAGGCCGTTCTAGGAATGAAATAGAAATATATTGCAAAATAATAATACAATTTCTTTTAGATAGTTAAAGAATAAAATATTCATCTAGGAGCCAGTATTTGAGGAATCTTGAGGGGGAAAGTAAGACAGTTTCAATTATTTCTTGAAGTTTGTTGAGTTTGAAAGAAATTTCACACATGCAAATATAATAAAAATCTCAATTTGGAGGGGGAGAATAACTTAAATTTATAGTAAATTATCAAAGTGTCTGTATATGAAATAATTGGTGGCCATAGAAAGAATTTTTTCAGCAACTGGCAACCAGGTTTGAATGTCTTAAAAAATATGGATCTCGACAACTTGTCCTTTTATTAAAAAACAAGAAACTGTGCAATCCCTGATCTTATTTTACGCTTACAATTTTATAAATTATTGTATATATTATTTATAAATAAATAAAAACTTCGTAATAACTCACAGGACTTTTTTTTAAAAAGGTAGATGCATTTGGGAAGCAACAAATGGGGGTGCTTCTTTCATCAGTACAAATAAACGTACTGGTCAGCAGCAGACTTCAGGGGATTACACAGCTATCTCTAATCGATTACAAAGATTTGCAATGATTACGGTTAAAGCTTGTTATTCGAAAGATTACGTACTATTAATATTAAATTTGCAAAAAATCAATATTCTGCATTTTACTGAAATCAAACTTTCAATAAATTTAAGAATAATACTATGCTTTAAAGCAGTTCTATAAATTTTGCAATTATTATTTAATTATTATGACACTTTAAGGTCTTGTGAGTAAGCATTAATTTTTTTTTTTTTAATTTTACTGATTTTACTCCAGTATTTTCTATTTACATTATTTATAAATACAAAACTTCACAAATCATTTAGTATTAATTCAAATGCATCCAAAATGCCTAAAATGAATGAAACTGTTACAACTACTCAGTGTCAGCTATATGCTTAATCAAAATGTAGTTGGCATCATTATACTGTAGACTCATTTTAACCTGCAAATGCCTCTAATCCACAATTGATTATTTAATGTAAACAAACAAATTTACAACCAAGATTGTGAAAAAATCAAATTTGGATGTGTTCAATATTTTTTCATTTTATAACAGCTAAATATCCATTCTTTGTACAAAAAATGCTATAATTTTTTTAAGTTAAACCTTATACTGACATTACAGTTATTTTAATTTGATAGAACACAGCTAGTAATAAATACGTACTTGTTTGGAAATGCTCTCCACATATATATGAATGTGACGAGGGCAGCCAATCTTTTCTGTTTATTGCTTTAATCCACAATAATTTTCTATCTTCATCTGCTGGGAATCTAAAAAACGCCAGTTTTGATTCTTTCTTAAATCTGTTAGAGCAACCAACAGCACTACAGCTTTTCACCATTTTGAAAATAATCTGGAAGCAGTCAATAACAATGTATTGCTAAAAGTGTACTGATGTAACAGATAATTTAGGCACTGATATAACATAATCTACATTGTGGATGCTATCAAATCATGTCAATCATAGATGCTGCTAAATTTTAAAGGGGGGTGTGACCCCACAACCCCTCCTTGATAAATCACTGGACTTGCAGAAGGAATACGAAATGGGAAAGGGCTGAGCATCAGCCATGCAATTTAGAGGATGGGAACCCTTGTTTATAATGTAAAATAAGCATGTCATGGATTATATATTTTTTATATACATAATATAATAACAAAAAAATTTTTTGCCAGCTTTGATTTAAGATAAAACAAAAGTACTGAAATCAACTACAATTTAATTAATATTAGTATTTTTTGTTGGTATAACTAGGCACTTACTAATCTGGAAACATTATTTGTTTGCGATATTCTGTTTTTCAATTTGGCCAAAATATTATCTCAGTGTTTGTTATTTTACTTCTTTTAATATTATTATCGTTACTTAGAATGTTGAAATTTTTTACATACCCTATAACTCTTTCAATGTGAATTCGAACATTTGATATTTTCTTTGATTTTATAACTTCATCCTTGCTTAATTGTTTTTTTCCTCTTGTAAAAGAAGGTATTACAATGCTTATGCCATCAAGTTGAAAATTTTCATTTAAATTGAAGCCTCGATCAGCTAAGACAAGATCTCCTGGCTTCAAATGAGTCAATAAACCACTCTGAATAGTTATTTCCTTATCGGATGTACGTCCACCCCAACAACTAGAAATAAAACAAATGTGGCCATTTGGTACAGTTCCAATTAAAAATTTGACAGTCATGTGGTGTTTATAATTTGACCACATTTGGCTTTTAGTTTGAAAATTGCTTGGCTTTTGGGTAAAAATTTCAGAACAGTCTATTATGCACACCGTTTTTTTGTATTCTGATCTTTTGAAGCACATAGGCAATTTCCTTTTGATAGTATTACGGCTTGGCCAAAATATCAAATGCTTCAGCCTACCAGCCAAAGCCGGAAGCCAAGCTAAAAATATTCTCTTAATATTTCTTCTTGAAGTATTATAATTGTCTGCAAGAACCTCATCTTGCAAATTCAACCTATGTTTAGTCATAGTTATTAATAATTGTTTTTCAATTGCAATTTCAAAATTTGTGTTAACATCTTTTGTAGTACACAAAATAAAGTTGAAGGTGTCTACAGAAGATATTCCCGTATAAAATCTCAATTTATCATTATTGTTTAATAATACTAGAGAAAAACCAGTTCGTAAAAGTTTGTCCTTTAAGATTGCAATTTCATCTCGCAATGCTTGCATTTCCAGAGCTGTATCCAAGAATACTTTATTTGTTGCTTGGAAAATTTGGTCTTTCAGCTCCCTATTTTCAACTTCAAGCATTTTCACCTTATTTTCCAAGTTTTCTTTTTCTTTGTACTAAACTGAATAATAATTTTAAAAAAATCTACACATTAATTGAACTATTGAAAATCATAATATTTTAAAGAAATAGAACAATGTAAACTTAATTCTTTTTATACAATTGAGTATACCTGAATCATTAGTAGCAACATCCTCACACATGGTCAAATCATCGTCACTATTTCTCAAAATGTTCTCTAAAAAATAATAATAATCATAAGTTAAACATGAATGTTTTCCTTCCTAAACATGCATAAACTAAATTTTAAAAAACATATACATTAAAGAGGCTATTGAAAATCATAACTAATATTTTCAAGTAACAACAATGTGAACATATTTTTTATGAAATTGAGTTTACCTGAATCAGCAGTAGCAACAACATCATCAGACAGCATGTTAAAATCATTATTTTCCTTCAAAATCTTCTCTAAAGAAAAAGAAATAATAATAAGCATTATAATGCAAGTACGTTTCACATGACTTTATTTCAATACTCAGTGATTGATATAATGCTTCTACACACATTTTATGCCTTAGAAACTGAAAATACACCTTAAGAATTCCAGGATGCATATTTTTACGCAATAGGTAACCATATAAAATTCTGCATGCTGAGTGATTCCGCTATTTCCCCATTAAAATTATTTTTTAAACCCATTAACTTTCACTGATTTGACCTTTTGAATTCAGCATTTTCTTCCTTTTCATATTTTGTCACTACATCCATAAACTTAGTACTATTTTAATGTATAATTTAGATTTAATTTTAAATTTAAAAATCTGATTATTGTATTAATTTTGTAGAACTAACATTAATGTGTTATACTCAATTTAATTATGTAATTAAAAATTTGGCATAATTGTTTCTTGTTTAACAGTAAGTTTTACTTCATTTTACTTGAATTTCATGACAGAATGTTATATAAAAAAAAAAGTAATTCAGATATAAAAAGCAACAGGTTATTAAAGCTGTAACAAAATACCTGCGATATTATTTTGAGGTAAAGCAGAAACCATTTTGAATCTCTGTTGCCTTTTTTCTGCATGCTCTTTTCGCTTTTCAAACAGCTTAACATTTCGAGTTGGCTTCTTGTAAGAAAAGACATTAGGGATGTAATCAGGATGATTTTCATCTCTGTTAGGCCGTTCTAGGAATGAAATAGAAATATATTGCAAAATAATAATACAATTTCTTTTAGATAGTTAAAGAATAAAATATTCATCTAGGAGCCAGTATTTGAGGAATCTTGAGGGGGAAAGTAAGACAGTTTCAATTATTTCTTGAAGTTTGTTGAGTTTGAAAGAAATTTCACACATGCAAATATAATAAAAATCTCAATTTGGAGGGGGAGAATAACTTAAATTTATAGTAAATTATCAAAGTGTCTGTATATGAAATAATTGGTGGCCATAGAAAGAATTTTTTCAGCAACTGGCAACCAGGTTTGAATGTCTTAAAAAATATGGATCTCGACAACTTGTCCTTTTATTAAAAAACAAGAAACTGTGCAATCCCTGATCTTATTTTACGCTTACAATTTTATAAATTATTGTATATATTATTTATAAATAAATAAAAACTTCGTAATAACTCACAGGACTTTTTTTTAAAAAGGTAGATGCATTTGGGAAGCAACAAATGGGGGTGCTTCTTTCATCAGTACAAATAAACGTACTGGTCAGCAGCAGACTTCAGGGGATTACACAGCTATCTCTAATCGATTACAAAGATTTGCAATGATTACGGTTAAAGCTTGTTATTCGAAAGATTACGTACTATTAATATTAAATTTGCAAAAAATCAATATTCTGCATTTTACTGAAATCAAACTTTCAATAAATTTAAGAATAATACTATGCTTTAAAGCAGTTCTATAAATTTTGCAATTATTATTTAATTATTATGACACTTTAAGGTCTTGTGAGTAAGCATTAATTTTTTTTTTTTAATTTTACTGATTTTACTCCAGTATTTTCTATTTACATTATTTATAAATACAAAACTTCACAAATCATTTAGTATTAATTCAAATGCATCCAAAATGCCTAAAATGAATGAAACTGTTACAACTACTCAGTGTCAGCTATATGCTTAATCAAAATGTAGTTGGCATCATTATACTGTAGACTCATTTTAACCTGCAAATGCCTCTAATCCACAATTGATTATTTAATGTAAACAAACAAATTTACAACCAAGATTGTGAAAAAATCAAATTTGGATGTGTTCAATATTTTTTCATTTTATAACAGCTAAATATCCATTCTTTGTACAAAAAATGCTATAATTTTTTTAAGTTAAACCTTATACTGACATTACAGTTATTTTAATTTGATAGAACACAGCTAGTAATAAATACGTACTTGTTTGGAAATGCTCTCCACATATATATGAATGTGACGAGGGCAGCCAATCTTTTCTGTTTATTGCTTTAATCCACAATAATTTTCTATCTTCATCTGCTGGGAATCTAAAAAACGCCAGTTTTGATTCTTTCTTAAATCTGTTAGAGCAACCAACAGCACTACAGCTTTTCACCATTTTGAAAATAATCTGGAAGCAGTCAATAACAATGTATTGCTAAAAGTGTACTGATGTAACAGATAATTTAGGCACTGATATAACATAATCTACATTGTGGATGCTATCAAATCATGTCAATCATAGATGCTGCTAAATTTTAAAGGGGGGTGTGACCCCACAACCCCTCCTTGATAAATCACTGGACTTGCAGAAGGAATACGAAATGGGAAAGGGCTGAGCATCAGCCATGCAATTTAGAGGATGGGAACCCTTGTTTATAATGTAAAATAAGCATGTCATGGATTATATATTTTTTATATACATAATATAATAACAAAAAAATTTTTTGCCAGCTTTGATTTAAGATAAAACAAAAGTACTGAAATCAACTACAATTTAATTAATATTAGTATTTTTTGTTGGTATAACTAGGCACTTACTAATCTGGAAACATTATTTGTTTGCGATATTCTGTTTTTCAATTTGGCCAAAATATTATCTCAGTGTTTGTTATTTTACTTCTTTTAATATTATTATCTGGCCTTTGTATGATTTGCATACATTATTATTACAAGCCATACATTATTAGCTTAACAACCACACAATGATTTTGCAATTTACAAAGTGAGAGGAGATAGTACAAATATTGGTAAATTGTAAATCAGTGATGGTAAATTGTACAATTACACTTACAATGATGGATTCATTGAGCAATATTCAGGCATAAAACAGCTAAAAAGACTGAACTTTGTTGCGGATGATACAGAACAAATGAATTATTATGTTTTTAACACATTATTGCTATATTTTTATATGTATTTATTATTAAATTAACTAATATTCATTATATCACTGTATTCAGTGAAACTTAATTCATTAAACTAATTTAAATACTAAATCTCAAATGCATCAATGATGTTGAAAAAGTTATTTTACTTCTTTTAATATTATTATCTGAATTAATATTAATATTATTATCTGTTATTTTACTTCTTTTAATATTATTATCTGAAGTCTGCAATTAATTTATAAAACTTTTGGCAGCATTTTAAACTATCATTCAATATACATTTAGTTAGCAAAATAATATTCTGTTTGAATGTATGATTATGTATAGTAACTCAAAAGATCTTTCATATTTTGAAAATTAATCAAATTCATGCCTGGAGCTTACAATTTGATACACAACCCCAGGCGCGTAGCCAGGTAAATTTATCAGGGGGGGGATATGAACTTATATGTGTATAAATAGATGGAATTTCTGCACGGCATTAATGTTGTGACCCCGAATCCAAAAATTTCGAGGGGGGGGGTGTACAGGTGTATTATATATCTCAATATCCCCCCTGGCTACGCCCCTGTCCAATACACACACGCCCAAATAAAATCCTGACTATGCTACTGCCTGGAATGTCAGTGTTAGTTTTTCAGAAATAGGACTTAATACTGGAAAACACATCTATTTCATCTAACTTTATAAAACAAAAATATTTTACTTGGGGGAAAGGAAGCAGTGTACACCAGTAAATGTTCACAAACAAAACGTTCTATTTGCTGGCTTTCTGCGAATGATAATTTGTCTACAAATTCATATTAAATTATTAATTGATATTCAAACTAAAATCTAACACCGTGATAATACTTTGTATCACTTAAATTACAATAAAATATAATAATACTGCTATATAGAGAGCAATTCTTTATTTTGATTTAAATAATAAATAATATGTTATTTCGCATCAAAATTAACACTCTGATTTACTGTCAGTTTACTGCCTTTTGTTTTCACATAATTTAAGAAAAGCATGAACATGACAATTTTTTGTCCAACACTGTATATATACTAAGTTGAATAGGGACTGAAAAAAAAGTTCAACGGGGAATAATTCCATAAGCAGGGGCAGATTTAGTAGGAATTTTTTTTTTTGTCTTTTAACGTCTATATACAAGAAAACATGAACTCAAAAATAAAGATGTAACGAATAGTGAATATTCGGTCAATAGTTTAGGCCGAATATTAAATTTTTTATAATTTCATTTTAATTGTAAATGAGAAGTCACTGTTCAAATTTCTAATTAAATACTAAATAGATACTAATTAAAATTCATTTTATATTATTTGAAAGTGCTTAAAATCACTCAACAGTATATTTTCTGCAAAACTTAAAAAAAAAAAAAAAAAAAATTACCTTTAATGAAAAGGCCTTTTAGTTTAGTTTGAATTAATTTAGTTCAACCAATGTTCAACTATTCGGCCGAATACCTGTTCAATATTCGGCAACACAGACGAATAGGCCGAATACCAAATAGTGGCCGAATATTCGTTACATCCTTACTCAAAACTACAATACACTTATCTAAACACCTTATTAAAACATTTCTACACATATTTCAAATGCAAATTAAAACGGACATAACCAAAACACTAGCTCTATACTGACGCTTATGGAATTTATCCTGTTCAATGCATGCCAATTGATTCTGATGGGGGGGGGGGGGAATGCAACACAATGAACATTTGAATAAGTACATAACGTAGCTAAAACTTAAACATTTTGCATAGATGGCAAGTATGAATTATTATATAAGAAGAGCTCAATATTAACAACAATCTTCATACTAGACAACCCATGATAATAAACGTTTAGAAAATACATATTTAAATTATTGTGTTAACGATTACTTCCGGAAATTACATTCTTTTACTTTTTGGATATAAAGTTGGGAACAAATTTAAAGTTATTTACTTTGGGGAAAAGAACAATGAGTTATGCTTTAAGCTTGAGTCAAAATTGAAAATCTGAACGGAAACAAAACAAAATTTAATTTAACACTCTTGAACAGCAAATTCTGTTTTTTTTAAATAAAAAAGTTCTTTTAAAAAACTATGAGGACCTAGATACAAAGTAATGTAATTCCTAAAACATAATGCTAATGTTTTACATGCTCATGCTAATTCCTAAAACATAAAATTAAAGTGTTTAATCATCTAGCAATTCAATACAATGAGAAGATAGGCCTAATAACATCACTTAGATTAAATACACTATTACCCCATAACTTTGACGATAAACGCTAAAAATGTAGTATATACAGAAACTTAGAAATGTGTTCGTTTAATGTACTTACAACTGGAGTTCAAATATGCAGTAGTATTCCGTAGAAATCAATTTAAAAAATGCGATTTTACCATACAATTTAAAGGGGGTCGACTAATGTTTTGCCACTCTAGAGCTTTAGGATGTTTGTTTGTTTGTGGTGGTTGAGGTGTGCGCTGCGGCAAGACCAGCCGGCATAACCTCTAACTTTAGGATGTTTAACAATGTTTACGTGAGACGTCAGCTGCCCATTCCTAATCCGTACACCCCAGAAACGTAATTTTCGGTCAAAATATCGATTTTTCAATTTTGATGAAATAATAAAATTTGATCTTTTATCTTTCTAAAACCACTCGAATTTTTATGATATCTCAAGTAGAAGCAGAGATATAGCAGTTTAAAAATTAGTTGTCCCCAATTTAAAGGTCCAGAACCATTCATCCCGAAACCGAAAGTGATCGGAAGTGTTTGTTTACGTTGGTGTTTTTTATAAAAATATAAGTATTAAACTTAGCCCTATGTAATATTTATTGAATAGAAACATTCATTGAACATTAATTAATATTAAAAATATGTTTGGCAACAGTTAATGTGTTTTTTTGTTTCTTAAAATGGCGACAAAATAGACCTGTGCACGTTTGTTTACATCGCTTTTCGCTCACACGTTTTCTTTATTTCGCTAGTTTTAACTGATATTATTATTAATCTTTTACAGTATTTGTTTTTATTTTTCGTAAGAAAATGGTTAAAAGCATAGGTCGGAAACGTAAACGATAGTTTTATGGAAATCGTTTTCGTAAAGCAGACGCTGAGGAAATTGCTTCTGATACACATGCTGAAAGTTTGCCTTCCACTCTTCAAAGCTAGATTCTTCGCCATTGGAAGAAAATTATGAGAGAAAAAATGTTTGCGGAAACCGGATTATGGATTTAAATATTTTGTGCAGTATTTTTGAAGAACTTTGCTGTCCTAATTGTTAGGCTCATAAATTGATATTATCAGAAGACAGTCGGGCTGGTTTGTGCTCAAATTTTTCACTAAAATGCCTAAAGTGTGACTTTTGCAAGGCCTTCGCTTCTTCGGCGAAAATTCAAAATGCAGCAGAAGTGAACATCAGACTGGTGTATGGCATGAGGCAGATTGGAAAGGGTTCCTCTTCTGCATTTAAATTATGCTCGACATTAAATTTACCTTCCCTTAGCAGAACTGCCCATGTCAAAATTGAAAAGAAACTCTTTTCAGCTGTGAATAAAGTGGCAGAGAACTCGATGAAAAAGGCTTCAAGCATTGTAGCAGAAAAACATGATGTAGGTGATGAAGTGGTGAAATGTGGAGTCTCCGTGGATGGAACATGGCAGCGCAAAGGATACACGTCTATGAATGGATGTGTTGCTGCAATATCCATCGATACTGGGAAAGTTGTCGATATAGAAGTGTTATCATCATACTATCCTACGTGTAAAAAACTTGACCGACTCCCAAGAACTATTGAATACGAAACTTTAAAAATAGATCATGTTTGCCAATGCAATTTCGCCGGATCATCAGCAAAAATGGAAACTGTTGGTGCTTTGCGAATCTTTCAGAGATCCGTAGAAAAATACAATTTGAAATATGCAGAGTACTACGGTGATGGTGACTCAAAAGCATTCATGACCGTAAAAGATACATATGGTGAAAACAGTGTGACTAAACTCGAATGTATTACCCATATTCAAAAAAGAGTAAGGTCACGTTTGCGAAAATTAAAATCTACGACAAAAGGTCTGTCTGGAAAAGGAAAGTTAACAGATAACTTCATTGACAGACTCCAAAATTATTATGGAATTGCTATACGAAGCAATTCTGGCAATCTTCAAAAGATGCAGCAAAATGTCATAGCTGTTTTATTTCACTGTGCATCAACTGCCAAGAAACCGTTGCACGGACAATGTGCTGTTGGTACGGATAGTTGGTGCTACTATCAAAGGGCAATAGCACAGAAGTTGCCTGTAAAGGAGAAATATGCTGGTTTACCGCAGAGTATCCCAAATATCATAAAGCCAGTGTATTTAGAGTTGTGTAAAAAAGAACTTTTGAGCAAATGCTTACATGGGAAGACTCAAAACGCAAATGAATGCTTGAATGGAATTATTTGGCAGCGAGTACCGAAAGAAGTATTTGTGTGCCTTCGGAAATTTTAGTGCCAAGTCATAATTTGAAGTTCGCAGAAAGGGCTAGGAAAAGACGTTTATGTGGGTGCTTTGGGCTTGTAAAATAATTACGTTGGATGCTGAGCACCAGCAATCGTCTGATAATCCAACACAGTGATGTACACTCAATGAGGGTCCCCCCCCGCCCCAATTATGCCATTACGTAATATGAATATTTGTAAAGCATACAGAACTTTTTGCATTATTTCAGTACTAAAATGCTTTATTTGCTTATTAGTTGTGTGATCTTTTAAAAGTTTAAAAGAAAATCTTTAATGAGGCCAAATGTATGTGGGTGCTTCGGCATGGACGATGAGTACTTTAAGACGAGGGGGGGGAGGGGTTATTTCGTGCATTTGTAAGGTCATCGGCAATCGCGCTTTCAAACATTTTAGTACTGAAATAGTAAAAAAAAGGTTAGCTAATATAAAAATGTTCACTATACCGACGGCTAGAGGGAGGGACCCGAGCTCTCACCTTCTTCCCTATATGAGCATCCATGTCCTTTATAATTTAGATGCGCTTGAGGAACTTCGATGAGACAATCACTGGCGTAACTATAGGGCGGTAGAACGGGCAAAAGCCACGGTCCCTCGGACGGAGGGAG
Source organism: Cheiracanthium punctorium (assembly GCA_038373885.1). Lineage (NCBI taxonomy): Eukaryota > Metazoa > Arthropoda > Arachnida > Araneae > Cheiracanthiidae > Cheiracanthium > Cheiracanthium punctorium. The sequence continues at coordinate 35,835 of JAWZYV010012223.1, read as the reverse complement.
AGCCTTTCCCAAATAGAAAGCTAGAAAAAGTGAACTGCAGCATGTTGGTTGAGATTCTGTACAATGAGGAAGGACCCTATCCAATGAATTCATTACGGGCCCTAACGGTATAGTCACGCCACTGATGACGACGAGTGCTTTGCAACTGCATAATTCGAAAATAAAATTTTAGTGAGGGACGGTTGTTTTTTTTTTATGTAGTATGTCAGATCTCAAGCACCCACAGAAAAGTTTTCGTGGGTGCTAAATACTTGCATGTATTTAAAGGAAGTGCTTAATTTGCATGGGAGCTCAGCTCCACTACTTCTTTTTTCTCGGTGAAATTTTACACTAAATTTAAATTTTTAATTACCATAGTAATTGTTTCTGTTGATATTAATTTTATTACATCGCAAACTAATACAGAGGTAACAAAAATTAACTTAATAATACCTTAAATTAGGTAATTAATTTTGTAAATTGCAATACAAAAAATCAGGGCTCTTTCACTTTTTTGGATAGAAATTAAACCCTGTTTAAAGGCAACTGAATGACAGCTACTTTCAGCTTATCGCTGTAGTTCGAAAAAAAAAAAACCATGAAATTTTGACATGATAATTTGACAAATTCAAAAAAATTAATTATGTCAAATATTTCAAATTTTTAGGATGTATGTTTTAGAAACTGCACTATACACTGAAATAAACAATAAACCTGTATCATTTACGAAACTTTTAGAAAAAATTCTTAAAAATCGAAAATTTTAAAGAAGTGTTATTCTTTATTTCGGTATGTAGTGCAGCTTATAAAGAATCATCCTAATTTTTTTCGAATCCTTGGTGCGATAGTCTACTTTAATTTGTGTACTAAGACCGTTATGCAGATTTTGTTTCTTCGGCATACACCCTTATGTGCCTCGGAACTGGAGTAATTATAATAAAATTCCAATAAGTTGTAACTTAGCACATACTCTAAAATTTTAAAAAGTGCATGAAAAAAAAGGGGGAATCCAAACAGGTAATATTTTTGTCTACTTAAAATAATAATAATAATAATTATAATAGTTTCTCATATGAGTACTAATTTAGAGGTGTATGGGGGTCATCTTAACTTTCAGACATTTTAGCACGAAAATAATACTTAGAAGTTCATCATGCTGTAAAAATGTTTACTATACTACGCGGGCTCAAATCTCAATCCCCCACTGCCACTTGCCTTCCTATCTGGCGCCCAAGAAAACAATGTCTTTCTAAAATTCAAAGCTTTTACACAATGCGATGTGCGACTCTCTACAGCCCCACAGGCCAAAACAGAGAATTTGCCCACTGCAGCCGAAGTCCTGAATGCCCCCCCCCTTGTTTCTGACCCACACAAACAGACCTCATCCCAGAATACTTGTCCTCCATGGGAAAATGTATGAATACAATGAGACTATGTTAGCCCAAGAGTACCGGAAAACGGAGAATTTGAGACAAAGCCGCTGGCTACAATCAGAAGTATACGCGGGAAAGATAACACAGGAGTTAGGTGAAAGACTCATTCCCATTATGGAAATGTTTTGAGATAGTTCTAATAATATTACTTCAGGATTCCGAAGTAGAGTAGGTTTAATTGTTTTTATTGTAAATAAAGAACATCAAGGTCTGTCTGTTTACTTGCACGTAATATACAACACTTTGTATGTCTCTGGAACAAAAAAAGATGCCCATTCATCAAAAAGTGTCGGCGCTTTGGTGTTAATTGAATGAGACTGAGGCGAGGCTTCTAAGGTATAAAGGTTTCTGTCACTTTCTTGTAAAGTCTCAATTTCCTTTTCTTATATTTGAATGATTTTAGTGCTCAGTTATTTATTGAAAAGAATGGAACAGACTGTAGTCCACACTAACATTTCGAGATGCCTTCCGTTTCAGTTTTTGTTCTCGTTTGACAAAGCGGAATTAGGTACTATTTACTTTGATCTAGCCCAATGCTGTTATTGTAAAATTATACTGAAATCATGGGCGCAGGAACACACATTACTGAAATGTCTCTGGTAATTTTGCAAATTTGACCACATAATGGTAGAGGGTAAAATAGCTCTACTTCAGGAGGATGCTGAAAATCATGCCTGGAGGTTATATGGCCAACAATTAAAAATGTTTTTTGAATAATTATTAACTCTAAGATAAACAACTTTTTTTGTTCTGCTTTATTTTTCTGTTTGCATTTAAATAGTTACCAATCTTTTTTATGTGGTCCTACACACATTTCAACATAGAAAACGTTGCATTAATTCATTCTGAGGAAATTATCTAGTTTTATTTTAAAGGTATAATGTTTGTAATTTTTTTAATTTGTTGGAAAAAAAAAAGAAAAGAAAATGGTCAAGGCTTAGCTGCAGCTGTTTATAGGGGTACAAAAATGTTTAAATCTATACACCTCAATGTATTCAAAGTCATTTGGCTCACCATGTAAATAAATTCTCAGTCGATTGCTGTCAAAAAAGATATTGAAAACAGTTAGATATTACAATAGTTCTAAATACAAAGTTAAAAAATCTACGGGTTAAAGTTTTAGAGTTATACAAAATAGGAAATAATTTTTGGCGCCAAATTTGGCGATATTTCGGCGAAACTCGTCAATGTCGACGACATTTGGCGAGATTTTAAGCATAAACCAAACAATGACAGATTATCGCCAAATTTGGCGATATTTCACCAAAACTCGCCAAGAACGATGACAAATGGCGATACTTTGGGCATGGACCAAATGACTGACTATCGCCAAATTTGGCGATATTTCGCCAAAACTCGCCAAGGTCGAGGACAGACGGCGAGATTTTGGGCATGTACCAAACAATGACTGTCTACAGTTGTATTATAATGAAGATGTACATAGACATTAAGGTACTGAAATTCTTTTCGGTGGTCCAGTAAATAAACTGTCCAGTAGATTGGAACCAAAAATCGAGATGCACAACTAGATGTTACAACATTCTTATATATGAAATTTCATAATAGTTTTTGAGATTTGAGAGTTAAATATGCACACACGTACACCAAAAGTCGCCAAGCTTGGCGACTTTTGGCATAGTTCTTGAGGGAGGCACGTGACCGTGGCCGGACCATTACCTAACTTATGTGGTAGGACGGTATTGTGCTTGAAATGGATGAATGCCCCTAAAATTGCTATTGACCGTAATGTATTGGAAATCTTTTGAGTGTTCCTGTAGCAGAACTATAAATGATAAAGACACTTTTTTTAATGGAGAAATTCATTTTCTAACTCTTTACAGCATATATCACTTCTGAGTCGTTTGAAATAGCCCAATACCTCTAAAAACGCTTTGATGAATTTCGGCCCATAGAGCGTAATGTATTTCGAATCTTTTGGGCGGTCCTGTAGATAAACTATTCAGTCGAATGGAACCGAAAGGCTTTTAAAATTAGGTGCATTTGATGCAGTTATAAATTTCAATGATGGGTACAGGGGCTGCTTAGAAATTTTAACTGAATTGATCAGTGATCCTGGTGAGTTCACCATAAAAGGCTTAAGCTAAATATGCAGCCCTTGATAATAATCGCATTTTCGACTCAAAGCGACATTCCACTCAGCATTCAAAAAAACGTCATAAAATATTAAAAGCAATGCGAAAGAAAAAAATAAATGTTTATGAATCTAAAGAAGGTGAATTTTGTAACTCGGGTTGTTATTAAGGTATATTGTAGCTCTAACCAATTAAAGTGTATTACATATGAAAGTTGTTTTTAGTGTTTTCTCAAAATGAAGTTTTTTGACGATTTATTTATCGCAAAACATCATAACTTAAAAACTCATGCATTGAATGGGATGAAATTTTGTTTGCATGTTATTCATATATTATTCAGGGGAACAGACTATGCACATTAACATAAACTAATAATATTTCAATTTATGGCTGTTTGTATTTAAAGTTGTTGGCGGTTTTCGCATTTCTTACCATATTTATAGATATTTACTGTTCCAGCTTCTCATGTAGCTGGACAAGCGTTTTGATAATAGCCTATTCCCTAGATTATATTATCATTAATCTTATGCATTTTACAGATTTTGAATATGTAAGCAATATTTAGAGTTATGGTGTTTTGCGGAAATGCCACAATTTTGATATTTTTTGTTTATACATTTAAAAACACCTTGTAAAATATTAAAGGCATTGCGAAAGAAAAAAAAATAAGTGTTTATGATGCTAAAGAAGGTGAATTTTATAAATCAGGTAGTTATTAAGGTATCTGGTAGCTCCAAGCTAAATAAAGTGCATATGAAAGTTGTTTTTAGCGTTTTCTCAAAATGAAGTTTTTTGACGATTTATTTATCGCAAAACATCATAACTTAAAAACCAATGCATCAAATGGGATGAATTTTTGTTCTCATGTTGTTTATATATTATTCTAGGGAATAGACTATGCTCATTAACATAAACTAATAATATTTCAATTTATGGCTGTTTGTATTTAAAGTTGATGGCGGTTTTCGCATTTCTTACCATATTCATAGATATTTACTGTTCCAGCTTCTCATGTAGTTGGACAAGCTTCTTGATAATAGTCTATTCCCTAGATTATATTATCAATAATCTTATGCATTTTACAGATTTTGAATATGTTAGTAATTTTTCGAGTTAGGGTGTTTTGCGGAAATGCGAAAATTTTGATATTTTTTTGTCTTTTCCAGCCCCAATTTTTTTCAGGTATTTTTTTAATGATTATTTCATTTTTTTCTTACATTTAATGGTAAAATATAGTTTTAAGTGTAAAAATTTTAAAATTTCAAGAAAAAAGTCTCCGCAGGTGTACGGATACCTTAAGGAATGGCCACATTTGTGATACCCGATAATTATACCTTTCTCGAAATCGGAGAGCTCCGAACTGCGCGGTATCTTGCATGCGACTAATGCCGATGCCGTTTTCTACACGATATATACCGTCGGAGGCCGTGACGTACTTGAGGACAGCAGATATCGTCATTTGCATCGGTGTCCAAATACTTATTGGTGACAGTGTATACTGGGTGTCCAGTGCTAACGGTGCCCAATAGCTATTTTCTAAACCGTTAGTCAGAGACACATAGTTCTAGATGCAAAAATGCTTTAAATTATATAATCTATTATACCAGAAACAATCAAAGTGAATAAATCTATTCCTATAAAAATTATGAAATTTAAATTTTTATATGGTCCCCCGGTCCTAACAGTTCTATTTAGAAAATTTTTCTGTATACATTTTCATTGACAATTAAAAAAAAATTTTCGTCCTTCTACGACCAAAATTCATCGAGTTACAGCTGTTTAAAGTTTGAGCACTTTTCGAGCAGCAAAATAGCGGTTGTATACAAAATGAATTTGAGAAAAATTAATGTAAATGGTTTTTAGCCCTGTAATATTTATTGGCAATTTCAGTAACCATTTTATGAATGTAGATTGCAGTAAAGAAGATTAACGTTTAACTATGTGTATCCAATAAGGATCGACTGATACCACATTTTCGCCGATGACCGATACTGATACTTTACCTATAAATTCATTTTCAGAAATTGCCGATACCGATACCGATACTTTACATAATTTAATGTTATTTAAACCTACATCTGTATTCTGGGCAGTTTTTGTAACGAGAGTGTAGTTCTCGTTAAAATGAATAACGGCATGATGAAATTTGATCCCAGTAGAAAGCATTAAAAAGAAAAAGCAGTGGATACATTTGAGTGTGAATTTACAGTAGTTCTAGTCTTTCTTTTCTCTTCAGTCATGCCGACGAATGGCCGAATTTATAAAAAGCTGAGCACTGGGAAGCGTCTTAGTGTGCAGGTTCGAAATTCTTTCTCCTCGCGTGGCTGTCGATCTAGTGGTCTAGAGTTTTGGGCGATTTTCTCCAGATGTTACGTGAATATGCGTTAGACTCCCTTAAAAAGTCCTCCCCCCAAGCCCCCCTATAGGTAGATGCCCCTCATTTAGGCTTGACAGAAAACAAACACGGAGGGGAGGGGGGGTTAAAGGGATATATTAATAAGAGAATCCATTTCCAGTGCCGACTGGTGCAAATATTTAAATCAATTTTTCTCAACCTCTATTTTGTCGTCTAATTGTTGCTATGAGCCAGATAAATGGTTTCTATATTACACCCAAAACAGCTTCCTGCTTGCTCTTACTATATGTGTCTTTGTTTTTGGTTCATGCCTCGATTTTGTGCTTACAAAAGTAAACACATTAAATTTACTCAACTTCAAAGCTTGCAAGTTTTATTTAGATTTTCTTTAATTATAGCTCTTTCACGTATGAAATATTTTTTAGATTACTTAAACTGCATTAAATTGTGATAATGTATAAACTGTACAGTATTATGTAAGTACATATGTATTTAGATATTGTTCATTAAATACGTATGTAAATTCCTCCCTTAAAATACATTATAAGTTCCCATTAATTAATATTTTTATTTATCTGCTCCAGTTATTTAACCACTAAGTGAATTATTAAATGTTTTAGCAAAATTTCTTTTTAATATGAACTCATATGATCATTTTTAAGTTCTTTTTGAAAATCCGAATATTTTGATTCTCCGGACAGGGTTAAAGTCCCAATTAATCCGGAAAATCTATGTATTTGATCTTTTCCATACGAAGAACATGTACACACCGATTATTCCTGTGTTTTCCTTATATATAAACCAAATACTATTCACAAGAAATATGTTTTTTACCCCCAAAATTTGAAATAAACTAAACAATTAGTATTATTAATTATACTAACACAGCTTCAACTTTTTAAATTAACAATATAAATAATTATTAGATATTGATAATTATTACACTTCTCAAAACAGAATGATACACAAATTGTACGTTCTCTCATTAATCTAATAGATAATAAAATTATTAAATGTTTGATAATTCGTACTTTTGATAGTGTGTAATGTTTTAAAAATGAATCATTTATCTTCTGGACCAACATAATTAAAGTTCACGGGAATCACCAGTTTTCAAGTCGCTGCTAAAAAGTTAACTTCTTTGCGACATAAAAAAGAAATAAATTGTTTTTACAAATAGGTTTCGTTTATAATTTTAGTATCATTAATCTTGTCACTGAAACAGCTACAATATGAAGAAAAATACTTTTGCTCGTTTTCAAACTACGCCTTGGAGGGTCTAAATCAGCGTTTCTCAACCTGTGGGGGCGTAGAGCGTTTGCAGGGGGGACGCGAGAAAAACCGCAAGTAGTGATGCATGTTTTTAAAAAATCATCTTATTTATTCTCAGTTTTACTCAAAAATATATCCATTTCGATTAAAATGTTCATTCAAACTTTACTGATAACATTATTTTGTAGAAAATTCGACTAAATGTTCATTGTTAAAGATTAAAAAACTGAATGTACGCTCAAAAATGTGAGGGGGGGCGCCACCGTAAATTATCCTTTGTTTGGGGGGGACGACGTCAAAAGGTTGAAAGCCGCTGGTCTAAATAAAAGATGCTTTAAAATGACGAGATTAAATGAAGGTTAAAGAAAAATAAAGGTTAAAGAATAAGAAAGAAGAAGGTTAAAGAAGGAAAGGTTATATTCCTCACATTACCATCATCTTGGAATCGTTGCCAAAGCCTGGAGATGACACTCTGGGCGATTCCAAGTTCCTCTGATACTTCCAGCTGGGTACGTCCACATTCCAGTCGTCCGATAATTCTGCCACGTAAAACATCATCCAAATGCCTCCTTTGTGCCATAACTATGCAGTTTTTGCACTGAAAGGCTTTCACAGCGCTTGTGAACAATTTTACTTCTTTGCCACCATTCCTTATATACCCCTCTCTTACACTCTCGTCATTGTGATGTACCATCCACGCCATCTGGTGGTTTCCTGTAATTTGCATATTCTTCTTCAAGATGTGTGTGATCATTCCACAGGTGAAATTTTTATTTTAGAGATCAATTTCTGTGTGATTCTGAATTATCCTTAATTTATGGACATGAGTGTAGAAACAAATTCCTCAAACGTATTTCGAAGGCTGAAATATTACACTTTAACACGCATATGGGCAATCGCCGGCCCGCGGGCCGGATGTGGCCAGCCACGGCTTTTGATCCGGCTCGCGGAACATTTGAAAACTCCGTATAAACCATTCAATATCCCATATAAATCCCAATTATACGGTCCGCCACTTCGCTAAAATCCGCAAGTTTGGCCCGCGACTTCGCTAACATCCTAAAGTTTGGTCCACAAGTTTTCAAAGGTTGCCCATACCTGCTTTAACACTTTAAAGGTCGTCATCCCCTGAAATATCAAACGTTGTCAAGGACCATCTCCCTCATCAAATTTGATATCTGTATCATACCCAAGCCGAATGAGTCTTTGCGCCAATTTTTAAAATAAAAATTTAAAGCATGTCTCTTAGCGTGAAATCTATATCGAGAGCTAGACTTTCTCCAACGATATCAAAAGCCTATATATACAGTAGAATCACCCTATAACGAAGTCTCCTTACAATGAATTTCTCCCTATAGCGAAATTTTTCATGGAAACGTAACTTTAAGGCTTAAATAAAACTATAAACATTATCCATATAACGAAGAGCTTATCTTACCATAGCGAATATTTCAGATTTACCTTTGATTTTTTTGTTAATTTTGAAGAAAATTTTTATTTTTGAACAGACCACTTAGTGGAAGAGTAACATATGATAAAAATGGAGGCCAGGAAAGTGAAACTGACTCGCGATAATGAAGACACTTCACCAGCGCCCGATTATGACCAACAGGGGCACCGGGCATTGATAGATCTGGGGTAGCCCAATCTATGAAATTTGTTATATTTTTCATAAAATTTTGATATAAAAAAGAATATTTCAGAAAAAAACATTTAAAATTGGGGGCCCTGGGTAAAGTCCCGATTTGCCCATATAATAATAAGGCCCTGCGCTTCACGACCAAAAACACATCAAACTTTAATGATTCAACCTTTCAAAACCATTAAAGAGAGGTTTCCAAATGGAAGAAAATGTGCCTCGCTCTATTTTCAGCGGACTTTTAAAATGCGAATATTTTTATGAAAATTTAAAATCACAGAATGCAAAACAATGTAAAATAACGGAATTTTGAAGTAAAATAAACGTAAGGCCATTACATATTTTATTCTCTAAATTCGTGGATTGTCTTTACTTTTGAACGTTTCATTTATACAATGAAAAGTAAGAAACCGTAATTTTAACAAGTTTATAATAAATGCCAATTTATTTTTAATTCAAAGTCATAATTTAATACTTTTAAACATCGAATTAACTAAAAAGTTTGTAATATTTGCTGAAATAACTGCAAAAATCTCTAATCTCTGTTCAACGAAATTTTCTCTATAGCGAATTTTTTAACTGGAACCGGGCGAGTTCGTTATAGGGAGATTCAATTGTGTGTGTGTGTGTGTGTGTGTGTATATATATATATATATATGAATGAACTCTTTTTCGAGTCCACACAGTGAGAAAATAAACGTTTCTAAAACTGAAGTAAAATTATAGCCTACCTCTCAACATTTGTTTTTTGCAATCCTTGCAGATAGTGTATTTAGTGTAGGGCACTAATTCAAAATAATTTAGAAGAATAGTCGATTGTCCTGTTAAACTGTCATCTAACGATTCTTCGTCCCTAATTTCGACCACACTTGGTGATTCCACATCCATTTAGCGATAGTTAGAGTTAAAAAAAAAAAAAAAAAAAACCACAGTTCGAAAACACTCGCGCAAACAAATGTGCCAATGAAACGACGCCTCTCATCTCATTACCAAAATAAAGATTCCAGAATGGTGTTGCGCCTACGTGGTTTCTTCTGAAAAGCGAAGTATCGGTGAAAATGGATGAAAGCAACAGAAACCGATACTTTCCCGATACTTTTAGAATCGAAAGAACCGATACCTAAAAAAATAGGAGTTATCGGCGCCGATACTATCGGTTGCCGATATTATCGGTCGATCCCTAATTATTTCTATTTCACTTGAAAACACATACTAAAAGCGGTTCGTTTGATTTTCTCACACCCTGGGAAAAAGGAGGAAAGGCTGACAGAATCTTTTCCCTAAGTCCGTTTCCCTATTCCGTGAGAAATTCTAGAAGTTATTCAATGAAGTGTTTCGTGTGTGGGTGAAAATGGCGGTCTCCCCAATCGGCTCGTTTATTCCGAAACCAAGAAATGGAAAACTAACAAATGGTCTTTTCCACTCCCACCCTTCGCGGCGAAATAGTACCCAAATCAGCCAAGCAGCAAACATTTTTTAGTCCTATCTGCAGGAAAAATATTGTTCCCATTGTCCGTCTCATCCTTCAGTCCATCTCTCTTTCCGAGTAGCGAACTGGTCATGTGGAAGATGTGGGAAATTGCATATGAGCTACATACAGTTTAAATAATGTATCTTTTCTGCAGACAAAAAATACTGAATGAAGGCTTTCAGAACAATGAGTTTTGAATTGTTCGTGGTACCCCAGTTTACAGAAAAACGATTTATCTTAGCCGGGATGTTGGGGTTCAAAAGAGGGACCATCTAAAAGATAATTGACTTGTCTTTCCTGGTCAGGCGCACCGATGGTCAAACGCTCTTCGCAAGAGGTCGCAGAAGGTCAGAAGAGTCATAAATTTCCTGTAATGGGTTTCGGCGCGATCTTGATCGCAATAAGGGGTCGGGTAGATATGCAAAAAGAAGTTCCACTGTATGTCTGTTTCCTTTTGAAAAGTTTTTATAAAAACGAGAACAAACATAACTTGTTTACCGATATATAAAACTAAATAGTATTATTTTCATATAAAAAAGGGAAATCAAGGCTCAGAGCAGAAGGACACGATTAAATATGTATTAATTAATGAGAAATATAGCTACAAACCGTCCAGTTTTTAATGATTAAATCACCTTATATAGATTGTGTCACATTCATGCTGTATTCACTTTCACAGTAACACAAGTTTAAAAAAAATAATTAAAAAAACTAATCTTTTAGCCATCTGTTTGGTTTTTCTAATATTACTTTGGCTTAGCTGTAAAATTAAATCTGAAAATTATTTTATTTTTAGCGATGTGTATCACTTTAAGCGCCTTTTTAAATATCTGATGCATTTTTATTTTAATTCTTTTAATAAATATTAAATGCTTCCAGATAAGTCATCATTATACTTCTTATCCGTTTTTTGCATAACTCCCCTCACACACACGCACAAAAAAAACCCTAAATAAATAAATAAATAAATAAATAAAAATAGAAAATTAATGGAGTTAAAAAAAGCCTCTTTTGAACTTTAGTATTGTTATAATTATTTCTATTGATATCAAAATACAACAGAATTTTACAATAGCATTTTAAATAGTATCTTCACACTTACTCTGAGCCCATATAGGGGGCAGGTGGATGCTTGACGACCCCTCCCCCACTTTGCAAATTCAAGAACCTCATTAAAAGCAAATCAAAGTAAGTTTCTGTCCACTATTTAAAAAAATCAGGGGCCGACCCATAAAAAATTCTGCCGGGGGAGGGGTCACAATTGTTTTTATTCCTTTCTCTTATAAAAGCATTTCAATTTACAAAAGAATCTTTTATAGTCTGCATTTGATTTGTCATGTGAGTGCACGTACTCCCCCCATGCCCCTATGAAAATTAGAATTATGTGTGTGTGTGTTGGGGGGGGGGGCATTTTTTCCGGGTGCCGTCGTTTTTTCCTACATTCGTAATAGATAATAGTACATAAAGTAAATACGGAGAGATCATTTTAATAAACAAATTTATTTATTTATCAATTATTGGGTAAGAAAAAATAGATTTCACCAGTAATTGACTATTATGTTAGTTATTGGTGTTTTAGCCAAGTTCATGATAATTGCATACAATTTCTAGTAAATGCAGAAAATAGCTATTGAGATGGTTACCTTTAGATAAGTTTTAATATACAGGGTATCCCAAACAGGTCACGCTTTAATTCTTTACATAATAGAACCTTTTATCAAATGTTGCTATCTAGTAAGAATTTAGGAATTTATCTTCATTTTTTGCAACTTTTTTTCTAATCTCCAGAGGTTCTAGGTATCAAAATATGAAATTTTAAACATTGTGCTAAAAAAATTGTGATTCTCAGTAGTTAGCTTAATGCTGAAATTAAGATAAATTCATTATCAACCTGTTTCTATTTAAAGCATATTTCTTTTTAGAAATTACTTTAAATTGAATTGTATCAAATAATTAGATGAAGTTACCTTAGATTAGTATGTAATGCAGATTTCCAAAAAGCCTGACTTATCGTCAGCATTATAGGAGTACAAAGAATGGAAGTAGGTTATTGGAAAAAAATATTGAAAGCAACGATTTAACTTCTGTCTATTGTTAAAGGATTCCATGTTAGATGGTAAGTGCTGAGTGAAATTCTCAATAGAGAGAGAGCCTTATTATCGCAAGGGCAAATCGAGACTTTGCCCAGGGCCCCTTCTTTGAAATGTTGTTCCGAAATATTCTTTTTTATATCAAATTTTATTTAAAAAAATAAGGCAAAAATCATAGATGGGGGGCCCCCAAATTCATCAGTGCCCGGGGCCCCTGTCGGTCATAATCAAGCCCTGAATAGAGAAGGTATTTGTATTCAAACTTACGTTTTGTTTTAGTGGAAAAGTTTTGAATGTCAAGAGGTCATTCCTCTCCTATAACTAAATTTTGTTTGATTCACTACGGATATCTAAATATTATGCCTCCAGAAAACTCAAAAGTTTCAGAAAACCTAAAACGGCAAATAAACATTTAAAAAATCCGAGAATTTTTTTAAAAATTAAATAGCTAACTAATATATTAACTCCGGACGCCGGACGCCTTATAGTGATTCCTTTTTTTAAAAAAATACAATTTTGCAAAGTTTTAAAATTTATTCAAACTCAAGATAAAATAAAATCAGGCATTTATTGTTTTAGTCGTTACTGATCATAATGTTACTAAATTTCATTCTACTCTCTAAAGCTGTTTTTGAGGGATACGAGAACAAACATTTACACGATTTTTACAAAATCTCAAAATATTTGAAATATTTGAAACAATTTTGGCATCTATAGTTAACAGATAAACTTGCCACATAAAATAATCTCAAATTTCATTCTGTTCCATTACAATTTTTCAGGAATGGAACAAACATTTCTCTATTTTCGCAAAATTTTAAAATCTGTAAAAAAATCAAAATACTTTGACACCTATAGTTTAAGTGACAACCTATGTGATTATGGTAATTTTTTTCATTCCCTTCAAAGGTTTATATGTGATAGACAAATATTTACACATTTTAAATAATTTTTTTTGAAAAACTAATCCAAATTTTCACGGCTATAGTTTACCTATTATGTCACCAAATTTCTTTTCGTTCGCTTTAGTCGTTCTTACATGATGTGTGAATAAAAAATTGCGCATTTTTTAAGTAGATTTTCAAAAAATCTAAAAATCTAATAAAACTTTTAAAAAAATTCGTTGCCTATAGTTTAAGTTGAGTGACCACCTATCATGCCACTAATTTGCATTTCAGTTTATGGTGTTTTGTATCCAGACCCATACAACTAATGTAGTCCTAAACAGGCCACGACAACAGAGAGCATAGCCAGTCGAGAAGAACACCACCTATTATTTTAAAATAAGTTTAATTATTACATTTAGTTCTCACTCTTTCACACTTTCATGTATTTTAATGAAAAGTAAGAGCAAAAATAATTAGTATTTAAAAAACATCTGGAGATTCCTTCACTTTAGTATTCACTGTATATGGAATCTTGAGACATACTCTTTGACAGAAAAACTGTATTTGCCCTCAAATTAAAAAATTCAGTACTCTATGGTCGAATTTGGACCACTGGCAGACAAGTATAAAATTACTAACTTACCAAATGTTTCCAGATTACCTGCCGTATTTTGAATAATCTTTTGGTCAGTTGCACACAAAATAGAGGCATTTTTCTGTTTCTAGTAATATTTTTATACACATAAATGAAGATCAAATACATGATTAAGAATTTTATGGTTTGAAAATATTTTGATGATTTTTCTGCTTCAAAACAGGGAGTGCGTTTAATATGCGAGGGAGACTATTACGCGAGTAAACACGATAATCAAGTTAATATAAATTTTCATTGGTGAAGACTATATTTCTGTTGCTAAAGTATAGAACCTGATAGTTCAATAGTAAAGATATGGGATCACTAACCGAACGGTCTCGGGAACGATTCCGAACATACCACCGAAAACATCTAATCGTTAATCGGTAAATGTGCTCGTTAAACTCGGTGAACAAACGTTCTAGAACGAAGAAACATTGAACGGTGAAGGAAGTGTAAAATCCAAAAAATGTAGTACAGCAAACCAATGAGCAACACAGACTTACACAGATAAAGAGTACGAACGGAAAATAAAATAAATAAATAAATAATTTTTTTAAAATGTATAATACTGTTTTCAGTATATGAAATGAAGTAAAAAAGCAATAATAGTAACAGTAGGTAATAAAAAAAATTATTATTTATATGTAATTAATTAACTTATTAGTGTGTATACTACTCGATAATACATTTGTAACTATGCACTTAATATGGCTTATATCTGGATCAGTAAGTTTTTAAAAAAACAACCTAAAAAGAAAAACGAACCAGTGATCAACAAATCTTCCTTTTTTTTTTTTTTTTTTTGTATAAAGTACATAAATATATATTTTATAGTATTTTTGTACATTTTATATAGTTTTTTAAGCTTTATTAATAACTATCATCCCCCCATAAATTTCTTGAATTTTAATCCCCATCTTCTCCATCCAAAAATTCTTATTTGGACATACAAAATTACTTAGACATACAGGATATATTAATGATTTTAAAAATCTGCCAGGATTTTTATATTTTAGAGCCATTTTATAAAGATATGTTATTAGCCTTAAATCTATTGGTACTTAAATATGCCATTTTCAAAAATCGCTAACTGCTTTCCACGTCTTGATTGAATAAATTGAACTGCCATTTCTAACGTCTAACTTCTCGGTATGGAATGGAGTTCTGGAACCAAGACTTTTTATCCTTTTTACAAACAAGAGCACAGTTGAGGTTATATGAATTCTGACTGGTCAAGATGATACCTAGATAAGAATCTTTGAAAGGGGGCCTTAAAGCCATAAAACCTTTCTTTTTCCTCTCCCCCAACCGACTTCCACGAAATTTTCCCATACTCGACTAATACTGTGTAATAGAGGTCAGTTGAAAGACACTAGTTCTTAAGAGTTGTAATAGCCATAGTCTGCATTCTGTTCTGAACAAGTGTTCAAAGTTTGTTATTCTAGAACTTCCAAATTTTATGTGCCATAAAAATATTTTGTTAGCAAGATTTAACAAAACTAGTACAATTTTCACACTGAGGACGAATAATAGATTTTTTAGCTTAAAACTCTGTCAGATGTTCACTCTGTAAATGACATTAAATTAAATAAAATTAAGAAAAATTAAAAATTTTAGTCAAAATAAACATTGTAGTTTTCTTATTGATTGTCCAATATGTAATAAAAATAATAAATTCCTATAACATTGAAATAATAAATACAATTGCTCAATGAATTAATTATGTAAATGTCCACTCTGGTATCAGACAGTACAATTTAGTTTGATTAAAATGAAGAACGATCAGCAATCTTTTTAGTTGAAAGTGCCACGGTATGCATAGTTATATAGAAAATTCTCATCGTTCAGTTAATTGTAAGGCGCCCGTTAAAAATGATGAATGTATATAACAAATACTCAATTTAATACTCACGGAAGATTTATTAACAAGGTATATTGTGCTTTAAAGCCATTATCGTAACAAATCTTCTGATAAACACGTTACTTATTTAAATTTCCCATAGTTCAGCAGAAGAACATAGTTTATGTATTTTAATCACGTGAAAAATGTCAAACTATGTTATCTGAAGGAAATATTTAAGCATCGCTCAAGTTGCAAATTTACTTTCAATATGACGTTAATTATCTGAAAGTTTATAAATCTTACGTGATTCTTTATGACGACAAGGTTAATTCAATTAGTATACTTGAATAGTACACCCGTCTTTTTTTTTCTAAAGGAATAATATATTAAAACGATTTTGAAAAAAAAAAAAAAAAAAGATTTTGTAAATGCACGTTTAGAATGTTTTAGAGTCTGACTTCTTCCTTTTTTTTTTTTCCAAAACCACCCATAAATTTCTTGAATTTTAAAAGCACAGACTAATTTCAGCTTACAAAATTTGTCTCCCCCCCCCCTCGAATAAAAAGCATGTGTTATTACTAAATCAATATATGACTCAAGACTATATTGTTTTTTTCTCTTAGATTTTTGGATAAGGAAGTGAATTTCCTTTGTAATCTAAATTCCCAAATAGGAATGATTTTGAATAGACTTCTTAATGAAGCGTACACCGATGTATTTTAGCGGTAATACAGTTTCTATGGAATTCTGGACTAATCAAGAAATGGTTTGGATTTAAGGCAGGATAAAAACACTTATTTTTCTTAGAGAATTTGTCGCAAATTAACTCATGAGCATTTTTTGTAAAGGAGGGAACTTTTTCTAAACTGCGCAGAAAGGAAATATAGTGTAAAAATGATAGCAAAATTAATATCATGGTGCTTTCAAGCATTTATTTTCAAAACGAAATTTTTTTAATAAAATGAATGTCAATTATACATGACAAATTAATCCTCTCATGTATTTTTAAAGGACATGCATAATGCATTAAAAATAATGAAAAAAGTTTCCTCTATACTTAGGATCAAGTTCATATATTGACTTTTTTAGTAACCTTATTAAGGTTTGTATCTTGTAAAGAATATTATTAATGTTGATAAATACAACAAAAAAATGCAGCTTGTAAACTCTAATGAAAAAGTCCCCCTAACCAATTTTTTAATTAAAAAATTATTTTTTAACAATTTTCTGTCAAGATCTAAAAAAAAAAAGTCTTAGTTCTTGAGAACTGAAACACCTTACCACCTTACTCTAGACTAAATTTCAGTATATTTGTCCGAGTAATAATCACAGACAGGGGCGTAGCCAGAAATTTTTCATGGGGAGGGTTACGACTACTACAACTCATATATATGTATACGTGTGTGTGATAATGTAGTGAAGAATGCACATTTTGTATGGCAAAAAATTCCTCATGGGGGGTTATGACCCCCCTAACCCTCCCCCCCTCGGCTACCCCCCTGATCTCAGAAAATGGGTAAAAAATGTATCGGATAAAAGTATAATATTTTATCATTTGTGTACTGCGAAATACATTAGGCCCCTTCTCTAAATCCTATGTAGCTCAACAGTGATAGCGTCCTGAATACCTTTCTAATTTATTTGCTGATTGTATAAATTTTTTGTTAATTAAAATAATAATTATTTATTTATTTGTTTTGGGAAAATTTATTAATATTGTAACACGATTATTCTTGGGTACTTCATTTCGTATAAAGTCCACTAAATATGATAACAGATTTCTATTTCACCGTAGAATATTCTTATATACTATTAAACTAAAGCTTTTATTTCTTGAAAAGCTGTTTCACCCAAATCCTTCTGTTTTGGCATTTTAAAATAAAGACATTCTGTACTTTTTTGTGTGGTATATTGTTTATTATTTTAATAAGAGATAACAAAGTATACATAAGAATAAATTCATAGACACACACACACACACACACCAAAAAAAAAAAAAAGTGCAAAATAATTTGTTTCCTCCAAAAATATCATTTTTCGTAATACCTTATGCATTTTATATAAGATATTTAGTGTGAATGAAATTCTTATGATTTTTTACCCGTTTGTATAAACTAAAGTTAAAAAGTATACATTGAAAATGTTGCAGCTGCATGTCTGACAACTCAGAAAAATTTTAGATTCAGTGTCGTACCTAGGTAAAGTAACGTTCATGTGGCAGACAACATTATGCGCTCTTTCTCTTAGTTAGAAAGACACTGAACACTTAGTACGGTCATTCTAAACATTTCTTTCGAATGACAAATTATATTTTCAAATTATAAAAGTCTCACAGATTCATGTTCTAAGAGCAGTCATTTAAAATAGATATTTTAGCGTTTTGTTTAACTTGTTCGTTTTCATCGTTTCAAGGAAGCGACGACAGCGATTTTTTCTTCTGCACTCAGCGTTGCTTCCCGGCTTGGGTCTTTCAGTGCAACTCAAATTTGGGTTGCTGGCCTAAACAGGATCATTCAAAGACCGAAACTAGGAAGCAACGATGATTGCAGAAGAAATAATCACTGTCGTCGCATCCCTGTAAAGGTAAGAGTGAATGGGTTGATTGTTTCATTCATTGTGTCAGTGTCTTTGTTGGAATCTGTAACCCCTTTAAAGTATTGCGCATGGAACGTGCCCTACCTGCCATACTCAGCTGCTCCACTGGATAGAGAAGCATAGAGAATATGAATTCATGTTGGATTTTTAATAGAATAAACTTTTTAAAAATCACTGTGATTGTGTAATTAGAGATGGTTACAAGTTTTATAAAGAAGTTGCATTTGAACTCTTCTCAAGAATTGTTAATATCAAAGACGCAATTTCCGTTACTGCAAAATCGTTTGATATTTTGCAAAATCAATTCAGCAATAAGTTCTCTCCTCGCCCAATATGTTTAGTAGTAATTGTAAGTAAAATTAAATAAATCAATAAATCTTATTTAAAAAGGACAAAATGTACACTAATAATGCATATGCATATATTTTATTTTTTTAATGAGAAAAGTCTTAAGCACGTATTGCAAAATAAAAAATCTATCCTAGCTCGCAGAACATTAGCGGTGGAAGTATTTTTTGATTTTTTTAAAGTAAAATAATGTATAAATTGGTTAAACCTTCAGATGTTCAATTATGATACCTAGGCAGTTACTGATAACTAGTACCATCGCTTTTACCTATATATGAGATCAAAATTTATAATGATTTTTATGTGAAATTAGATCTTATTCACAACGTTTTCTCTTTACGTTCAAAACAGAAATCAAACTTCTTGAAATCATCATAGAAGTTTTTAGAGCTACAATATAAATTCCATAACCAATAATAACAAAGAATTACACCCAGCAAGTTACGCTGTTTCAACGAAGATTTACACTCGAGGAAGGTCGAATATTATAGAAGAAAATATGATTTTAATCAAACTTGAATAGTGAATAAATATATTTTTAACAGCAATGTGATCGAATTAGCCGAATAGAAATAGCCAGGAAGAAAATTAATCGAACATTCGAACCATTTAATCGATTAATTGACACAGACATAATTGTTATTGCATTACAGAAACTTTAAGATCCAATGACGAATAAATGTTGATAAAAAATGTTGATAAAAATTCAGAATTTTAATCAACAATTTAATTCGCATTAAATACAGATTAGTTCTACTGAAAATGATTTACAAATATTAATTTACTGATACCATTTAAATGTTTTTTAATTCATTAAGCAATTTTTAATTCATTTTTTATAATCGCACTTCTATACACTTGGCTTTTAACCAAGTTTTTAAGGTATTGACCAGAGAGATTGCATTGAGTTTCAATATTTATCTCATAAAGTGCACAATTTCTATGAAATTATAGAAACAAATAATGTATATCAGAAACATTAACATATGCTTCGAAATTACGAGCTAACTGAAAAATTGGTATCCATAAACAGTAAATCCCCCCCCCCCCCGAAATTGTTTTTTTAGATTATAAAAGACCGATTTCGTTTGTAATTTCATAAGCGCAGGGTCACACGCAGGATTTTATTTTGGGAAGAGTAAAACTCAAAAGATATCATTCAAAAAGCAAATGTTTGAGATTTTTTCTTGCACGTTATATCTTTTTGCACCTTCAAAAGTTTTTAAGACGAAATAACAGCTTATAAAGCTTACTTTCTTTGAACAGGAATGACCATTACTTTTTTTTGTTAACAACCCCTCAATTCAGCTTCCCCTTTGGAAAGGTGCGAGGTGAGGGGTCAAAGTTCTTCGGACTTGTGGGTGAGGAAATCGCTTATTTTGGAGAGTGGGGGTTTTTTTTGCATTTCTAACTGACCCCTTAAACGCGACAATTCCAATTACGGAGAATTTATGCTCTTCTGTCAGCCTTATCTTTCGAGATTGCGGGACACAGCCGTACAGTTGTACCTTTAGAACTTCTAAAAGGACGGCCTCGTTTATTTATTAAAGTACAGCTTCTACAACCGATAATAATTCACTCAGTATTGTGGATTGAGAATTACCGATAATATTCACTTATGGACTTAAACTGTTGTCGAAAAGTTTAAAATTGCTGCTTATACCGAATATAAGCTTCCTGAATTGTTAGATGATCAAGACAAATTTTGGTATGCTCCTATTCTTAGTCATAATAATATTAATAATAATAATAAATTATTTAAGGTAAAAATCGATGAAAACTTTAACGTATATTGATGAAATAATCTAGTTTCGTGAAACAAGGATATCTTTCAATTGAAGCCCTTCTTCACTTTACCTTGCCCACTCAATAGATACCGAGTCTAATAGATACCGAGTTATGGCACGTTATGACTTTTTTGGGACACCCTGTGTATATATCTCAAGAATCTATGAATACCTATATGGATCTTGTGGTTAGTACGTAAGTTCGAAGATTAAATTATCATTACGTGCAAAAATAAACTATGCAATATTTATTTGAGCAAAGATTTGTAAAAAATATTATTTTACTACAGTGAAATTCTTGGGGAAGGAATTCCTAAAAAGTAGTAATTAAAAGCAGGTATAAAAATTCGATATAAAAATATAAGTTTAAAAGTAAAATATTTTAAAAATACATTTTTTAAAATTAAAATCTAATGTTTTGGACAGTCAATTTTTTAGTGATCAATAAGCTAGAGAGTATAATGTGCAATATTTTAAACATTTCACAAATAAATATATGAAACTTTAGCCTACGTAAATGTAAATTTCAACTTTTCTTTTCTGCAAATTAATAGCCTCATATATTAATAAGCTTTGATTTATAATAAATTTAAAAAATAGTTATCAAAGTAATTAGATATTTTCCCCCTCCAAACACTTCAGTTTTGGGATTAGATAAACTATTACGAATAATTATGTGTCAACTGCATATATATATTAGATTAACGTATTTTGTTTTTATCACAGCACGGGTTTTTTCCCCCATACTGAAGTTTACAGTAAGTAAAAGTACAATTTTTTCTTTAACGAGAAAAAAAGTTCAAAATGGCACAGAAAAAAATAAGAGAGAAGTCTAGTAATCATCTGTTGTGTTGTGCTCGGGACCTATCTCTAAATACATTCCTGGAGCCACCTTCCTTGGTAAGGTTTCTGTGTGCTAATGTTTCATGAAGCCAATACATCCTCTAGATGACATTAGTCCAAATATCATTAAGCGAGAAGATTCTTTTGAATTCTTTGTATCGGGATTGTTGCTGTTAAAAATCAAAGGCAACAAATTTAGCTTTTTTTTTTTTTTTTTTTTTTTTTTGTGTGTGTGTGTGTGTGTGTGTGTGTGTGTGTGTGTACGTGTGCGAACTCTAAAAGGTGCCCTGTGGAAATCGGAATGACGGAACTCCAGAGAGAGAAAAAAAAGGAAATTTAAGTTCATAATGGGTAGGTGTGGTAGATTCATCGCACGAAAGCTTGCAGAATAGGGACACTTCGTGATCTAAAAGAAAAGTCAGAAAAATAATAATATACAACCAAGAACCTATCTTCCCAGAGATCGGCAATGGTAAACCTAAAGTTTATTGCTTTTCTCCCCCTCATCCCCCGTTGTTTAGAGAGGGGGAGTACAGTTTCACTTAGAGGACGTTCCCTCATACTCTCTCCAAAGCAACGGAGGGGAGTAGAAGAGTCCCCCCTCTTCTACTCCCCTCCGTTCGAAATAAAAATAATTACTGCTTGCTCTGCAATGCTCTTTGAGAGCAGCTACAGAAGCAAGAGTTGGTCAAAATACATAAAAAATGTATTTTCGATGCAAAATAGAAATTACATTTATTCAAACACAAAAAATTACAAAATACAAAATGCTTTCTAAATTGAAAAAATTCAAAATGCATGTATTTTCTTAATACACACAAAATACGAAATACGTCTAAAACTTCAATTAAGTAAAATTTTCTACAGAAACTTCTAGTTTATTTTATTCCAGTGTATTTTAAGGTGAACAAACAAATGTAATAGTAACTTTTTTTTTTTTTTTTTTTTTTTTTTTTTACATATACATGAATTTTTCCTGGAATAAATTGCATCTTAAAAGGCATGAAAGCAAAAATGTGTGACAAGTATTTATTGATCGTTATTTTTCAGTGATAATGAATGGAATTGAAATATAAAATTAAATATATTTCTAAACGAAGATGAGTTGAATTATATTTCTACTTTAAGATACATTTATAGCCTTACCATCGCACAGTAGTTATATGTCACTGAAAATGGTAGACGGCCGAAGAGTGAAGGTCCCGGGATCGGGTCCCATCGAGCAGCTGTCGATCTAACAGTCTGGATTTTTGGTAGGTTTTTTCCAGATGTAACGTGAATATGCTTTAAAACCCCTTAGAAAGTTCTACCTAGGCACCCCCCTATCCTTGGCAGATTGCCCTAGTATAGCGTTGCCATAATCACGCAAACACAAGATGCATTCATATATTACTACAAAAGATTGTATTACTACAAGATTGTGATGGAGGAATGGAACAATATCAGCATTGATGTTTTAAGAAAAGGGCATCTTTGAAATCAAGATGTAATATGATGGTTCAAAGAAAGGGCTATCAGACTGAACACATTAGAAAATAAAATTCTTATATTTATTTCTATATATATCTTTGCAAAATCGTTACAAAAATGTGTGAACACCCTCTGTAGGGTACTTGCGGGAAACCCTGAAAAAAAAAATTATTGTGGAATATTACTTAAATGAAATGAATTTACTTTTCACAAATCACCCGTGCATGAAGATTTTCTTAACATTAAACTTTTAAACGCCTCTGTCACATTGCTCAAGAGTTCTTTAGGGGAATTGCAAAAAATATTTAACATGAATTTAAGAAAATGCTTTAAAAAAATTGAACAGTTTTTTTTTTTTAAATTTTAGTTTTACAATGTTCTATATACGGTTAATGGGTAAAATATTTCAGGCTCTACAAATACTCAAGAGAAAACACATTAAATTACGATATGTGTTTCCGAAAAAAAAAAAAATCTGATTTTCTCTTTTCTCTGACCAAAAGTTTTAGACTCTTAAAGTTTTAGAATGTCTAAAACTTTAGAGGATTTTGTCAAACTACTTATTAGTTATCAGCATCAGATATTATTAAATTTATACATTTATGCATAACTTGCAACTATCTTTATAAAATAAGAAAATAAATGTTAATTTATGAAACTAAACTCTTCGAATAATTTGTTGGATTCAATTAAAATATTCAGATAATTTACTTTGATTTTCAGGTAGAAATTAAACCTTCATAATGTGTGAAAGATTATTTTAGTACGTGTTTTGATACTATCTGTGCAGTTTCTAGGACAACTATAAAATGGAAGTGCCATGTCACGTGCTCCGAATACCCAGCCTAAAATAAGATCCTGCGTCCACAACTAAAACGAATAAGTAAATTTTGAGGTAAATATATGTAAATAGTTAACGGAATTTTCTTCCTTCCTGAGACAGTGAGCGCACGCATTTTAAATTAAAATTAGTGAATTTTAAAATCGTGAAAAAAAAGAATAAAATATTACATTTTTTTTTTTTTTTTTTTTTAAACAAGCGATAGTAAGTGCGATGCTTCTAGCGTTTTAAAATATTTTTCTAAAGACAAGTTTTATTTATTGCTGTTGATAAAGGAACTCTTATTATACCCTTGCTAGTCATCTCCGATATCAATACACGAAATCCATTCCAAAATACTGTACTTCAAAGCGTTGCATGTACCACACACGGATTTCACAATGACACTGGCTGGAGTAATTTATGGGTTGCTATCTTCCCGCTTTTGCCATCCCCTCTTTATAACGGGGGCCATCCTCGTGATATTTTCCGTGAGTCTAGATCTGCAGGGTCACTGACTGCCCTCCTTGAAAAGGGGGTGAAATTGTTGGCGATCTCTTGGCGTGCCGATGTGTGGGAAGTAACCAAGAAAGAAGCTCACAAACTCGCATAATTGCAGCCTGTAGAATGTATCTGAAGTTATAAGTGTTGTCCGAATTGACACACACACACACACACACGCGCGGTATTTGTTCCCAGCCTAGAACGTCCTTTCAGGTCACTATTGCTAATGGGCTATTAAAATGCAATCAAGAGCACTGAAGGCGACCAGACAGAAAGAAGAAAAATAGTTAGGATCACAGGTGTCGATAAAGGAGGGAGGGGGGCAAGAAACGCCAGATTAGCCCCAATGAGCAAAGTAAGGAATTTCTTCTTGGGTCACGTCTCAGAGGGCATTAACATCACAGCCTAAAAATGAGATTATTCAAAAGACCGTACAGGGAAAGAAAAACAGGCAGGGTCTAGAACCCGCACATGGAATTTGTGCACAATTTTTTTTTTTTTTTTTTTTTGATTAACAGAACGAGTGATATGTAGGGGACGCTCTGAAGCAACTGTATCGAACTGGACAGCGAGGAACGATCTTTTACAAATTGAAGATACTAAAAGTCGAGTGCCCTGCGCTATCTTATTTTTCTACTCAAGTACAGAAAATTGAACAGCCCGTGGTCTAATGGCCTGGCGGCCAAATGACGGGTATTTGATAAGTAAAAAAAAGATGCTAAAAAATGCAAAAAGACCGACGATGCGACAAGTAAGCTCAATGCTCTCAGTACTGTCAGCTTTGTACCGAAAACTGAATTTTGATACTGATATGCGTGAATTTCCTGTACTTAAAAGTCGCAAGCTGACTTTTAAAAAGTAAAGATGATATGCATTGGGTTATATTTATTTTTTCTTTTTCTATTATTATATTCAAGGAAATAATGGTATCTTGAAGTAAATTTGAGTTAAATACAATAAATATGACAAATATGATGAAATGGGACACTTTACTTTAGCTTACATTTTTATACCCACCCACCCCCCGAAATAAAATCCTGGCTACGCTACTGACCTAACCGTTCGGAGTTTTCCTTAGTTTTATCAGAAACTTCACGTAGATACGGGTTTAGGAGCCCTTAGAAAGTCCCCACGGTGGGCAATTCCAACCCCGGTCTAGATCCCTAGAGTAGATAATTTGCCGTAACCCACATTTCCACTTCCATTTAAAAGTACTGATTGATGGCAAATAATTCCATATTCAGAAAGACAACTGTAGTGAGATTGCATGAAAAAAAAAATGCCCTTATCCTACAATGGGTGCAGTATTGCATTAAGCACAAAAGATGCTGAAAAGCTGTCCCACGTGCCCCCACCTTACCTTAATAATTAACATACACTAACGCTGAAGTAATTGCAATTTTTATTTTACGACAAAACGAAAAATTTTAATCGGCGACTGACTTGCAAATGCGTCTTGAGTATTCCTGGAAAAGATAAAATTTTTACGAGTTCACGAGGCAGTGCATTAAAGTGACATTCGTTTTCAGTTCTCGAAACATGAAATGTGCTTGTTTCGTTTGTGTGCTATGGCAAGCCTACACGAGTTGCATCCTCCAAGGGGGCGCTTATTTAGGCGAAGGACTTTTTAACAGATTCTAAAGTTTATTCACGTTACATCTGGAGAAAATAGCCCAAAGTCACAGACCGTTAGATCGACAGCCGCGCAATTGGTCCGAACCCGGGATCGTCATACTTCTCCGTCGAATAAGTTCAGTGCGTTACCCGCTCGGCCATGGTGGTCCTCCAGCTAAAGCATTCCCTCCGTTCGCAAACAGACCTAGTAGACTTTTACTTAGCAAAACAATATCCATATGTCTGAAATAACTCTTGGGAGACATAAAGTTCGATGCCCCCGTCGCTTAATGTTTCGATCGGCAATGAGTATAATGTAGTTGTACTTATAGAGAGCGGAAAGTTTTCTTTTTATATAATAGAAGCCCCACCATGGTCGAGTGAATAAGACATTCCAAATGTTACGCGGCTGATGTGTGAAGGTCTCGGGTTCGGGCCCTATCGTGCGGCCGTCCATCCAACGAGCTGGTGTTTTGCTCCGTTTTCTGTAGATGTTACGTGAATATGAGTGAGAAACCCTTAGAAAGTCGTACGACCAAGGCAGCCCCCCCATCCTATTCAGATTACTCCTGTGTAGTGTTGACTTAGCAACACAAACAAACCTTTATCTAATGTATATATTTAAAGGAAAGTATACGTATACGGGGTGTTTCAAAATGAATGTTACAGCGATTATCTTTTAAACCGTACACTGTTCAAAATCTATCTGTAAATTAACGGAAAAAGGACTGGCAGCAAAGTTGCCAGAAAATGTCCGTTCTGTTTATTATTTTTCCGTTTTCTGGACTTGTAACTTTCCGTTTTACAAAAACTGCGAAATAAAATAGGTCGGCCATCGCTAGGATCGAACCCTGAGCCTACGTATCTGGAGACGGTTGCTTTAACCACTAGACACCACACGACTGGTTCTGGATTGGCCAAAGGGTGAAATAAAGGTTATTTTAGTTTCCTTGCGGGAGAGGAATTCGTGCGTTTCGTGATTTAAAATTTAAAATTCGAGATAAAGTGTTGTCCAGTTATTATCAACATAGTCAAATTATTGGATTAGCAAGAAATTAATTTCGATTTTCACAAATGTATGTAGTTAGTAAAAACATTTACTCTTTAGCTATTTGTCATATCGGTTTAGATTTCCATACAGATTGCTGCAAACACTGAAAATCGGAAAAGAAATACATTGGCTGCTAAAAATATAAAAAAAATACACCTTGATTTTTCGTTCTCAGTTTGAAGTAATATTAATAATAATCACTGAAATTATTTTCTAGCCAGTCCTGTACATTTATGAATGTGATTTGAAATACTCTTTGTTATGAAAGGGAATTCTTCTTTGAAAAAGTAATTAATTATAGTTTAAATTTTAATTACTCATTATAGTTTAATTTTTAATTACTCGTGAGAGTGCGTTTGGTGTCAATATTTTTATCCATCTAAAATGTGCAACGAAAATCCATTTCTCAAAGCTATTTACAAAACTTACAAACTAAACCAAAAACGTAAAATTACCGTTTTCACAAGAAATTTCCGAAAGGTGCAATCATTTTTCTTCGTTTAACGGAAAATTACCAATTGTTGGGGAAAGCGGTCATTTTCCTGTAAATTAAGGCTGGAATTATCCTGAATTTTCAGATTATTTTTAACAGTGTAAGTGTTGGAAACATACTTTCAATTAGAAAAGTTCGTCAAATAAAATGTAGATTTCATACATGACAATTTTTTAATAAGGGATACACATTAAAATACGAAATTTAATTTTTATACGGTCCCTCCTTTCCTATCCGTTATAGTTTGAAAAATGTTGCTCTTTGTCTAAGAAAATGAATTAAAACAAGTCCCGTGTTCTCAGGGAGGGGGAATCTTTAGCGAGCTTTAGGGACGAACTATGAATTGATAAAATGTTAAAAAAATATCCCATTGTTGGGAAAAGCAATTAAATGCGTTCAACTGTGTGATTAACACGTAAAGTTTTACCTAAAATGATCGGTACTGCTTTTATGAAATGAACCATAATTTAGTCTTTTAGGGGGTCATACACTCATTAAATCACGCTTCTAGAAAAGGAATTTTGAAAGTGTGAAAGAGAATGACAAAATAATGGTGTAGATTACTATGGTATGGTAACTTGCACTAGAAACTGACAAACATGCGTTACAGGAAAATTCTAGTTAAATTAGGATTTGAGCAGTCAACTGTGAGTGACTATTACCATAAATGAACGTCAGTTGAAAAGTAATTACATTTCTCTCACTTTGGAGACATCTCCTTATTGCTTGGCAACAAATACAAGATTTTCAAATTAATATTTCTCGGAAACTATTCCACTTAGAGACACGGGATTTGTTTAATTAAATTTCTTAGGCAAAGAGCAACGTTCTTCTCAATATAAAGGGTAGGAAAGGAGGGACCGAATAAAAATTAAATTTCGTATTTTAATATGTATACAACCCACACTAGAAAAAATGCCATATCTGAAAGACTACTCTTAATTGGACGAACTTTTCTAATTTAAAGTATGTTTCTATCACTTACGGTTTAGAAGATAATCGCGGTAACATCTATTTTGAAACAGCCGGTATGGTCCCGCATTCCTGGCCATAGGCGTAATCTGGGGGGGGGCGAGGGGGGGCAATTGCCCCTGCAGTTTTAAAAATTGCCCCCCTAGTCTAAAAAGTCAGGGGGCAAAGTTATGATTTTGAACCCAAATCATGCATTTATAACCCAAATATACTATCAGATTCAAAAAAAAAGAAAAAAAATTCCCCTGCAAAAATCAACAAAAGAATCGAGTCACAGAAGCTTTTCAACCCAACAGGAACGATGACAGATTCTACCAAATGGCCAAGCTAGATAATTTATCAGGAAAACAAAAATCAAGGGGCAGCGATTTTAAACTTGTCTGAAATCAATTTTCAGAAAAAAAGACCTGTTGCTGTAAATAGTGAGCAAAAAGAGGTCATTTTCACAGGCAATGCCGCAATTAGAGTTTATGTCATCCGAGGCAAACCGTAATTAGTGTCGTGTGCATAGGCGCCCATAGTAATTTTCAGCGGGGGGGGGGCAAATTAAAAAAAAATTTCGAAAGGGGGGCAAATTTCAAACTTTTAACTTTAGGGGGGGCAAGTTCCGTACCTTTCCCCCCCTTATGGGCGCCCATGGTCGTGTGCCCCCTCGCATGGAGCCGCGCCTCATCCCAAGAAACTATAACTGATTTTGGCGTACCATTTAGAATGTCTCCCGGTGCTTGTCCCCCCCCCCTGTAGTTGCCGCCCTGTCACAGGTTGGATCCAGTTTCTCATTTATATTTTAATGAACCTAATTTTGGTTTTTGAAGGTCAGTAGCAGAGAGACAAGGCACTTTTATGATCGGGCACACTTGATTTGACAGACGACTAATTGCGAATTCAAATGCGACGCAGTTTAAGAGAACAAGAAACGGTCTGCGATTTTATGATTTATATCTGCTGCCAGGGGCAACTAGGGACACGTGCCCCAGACTTGGTAGGGGGCTCCAAAATAAGTTATGGTTCCATGGGAGGGGGCCGTTCTAGTTGGTTCGTCGTGAGAGATAAACTCTAGTTGCAGTACTATCTAAGTCAGTATTTCGATACCTTTAACCCTTTTAGATTTTCATGCATTAGAAAAATATAGCAACAAATCTCCTCATTACTTCCTACTAATAGCGTTGCTCCCAGCAATACGGAGAAGCAACGTTCGACACAGAAGGGGAACCTTCACTGCTCTTGTTTATAACGATCTGCTGATATGCATACATGGGCGCCCATAGTAATTTTACTAGGGGGAGGGGCAAATTTCAAAAAAAATTCTAGAGGGGGACAAATTTCAAACTTTTAACAAATTTAGTTTTGTTTTTGCCATCCATTTTCTGTTTTGTCCATGTTAACATCACGAGACATAAACCTAAAACTTTAGGGGGGGGGCAAGTTCCATACCTTGCCCCCCCCCCCTTATGGGCGCCCATGTGTGCATATAATTCTATTTTCTAGCATTTCAAAAAAATCGTTTAAAAGTCTAGCTAAGATAATATCTCAGAATATTAGTTTTCTTTAGAGTATATGTACATTCACCTAATTTATATACCTACCCCCCTTTTTTTTCGTGAATACGCCTTCAACTCAATAACATACATAATTTATCAGCGGTCAATCCAGGAATATTTTCCAGGGCCCCATTTTTGTAAAAACTGCCTACTTTTGTGAATTTTAATGCTTAATTTTGTGAATTTCAGAACTTTCTGTTAAATTTCAAGCCAAATTTTAATAAAAGTCACTTTTTTTGTTAATTGATGAAACACATTAAAATGTAGGGTAAAATGCCAATGAAGGGCAGTTTTAATCGATTGTATTTTTGTGAAGGGGTTCCGTTAAAATCGATTGTAATTTTGTTAAAGGGCCACAAAACGAACCCAATGTTTGTTTGTATCGACGCCTGTTCCATTTCAAAATTCCGCTTATGCCGAACTTTTGATTAATGAAGTCACGCTAAAAGTCGTTCCAGCTCTTCAAATTATTAAATATCTTTTTCCACATTATTTTTCTAAAAATATTTACAATATCAGCCCCCCCCTCCAAAAAAAAAATAAATAAATAAATAAAAATAACGTACTGGACTCTCTTAAAAATTTAAAATTTTCTGACCAAGTCACGGAAAAATATGAACATTGAGCTTAGAATGCTGTAAATTTAGCAGGTCGCTAACATTAAAGTGCCACCGGAAGTGCCACCGGAACAGAGGTTACAGAAAATAGAAATGTGCAGTACAATGAGTTTCATTGTAATGTATTTCAAACCCCGCAAGAAAAGCGGCTTTTTAAGAAGGCATAAAATGATCGTTTTTTTGGACCTACAAACAAAACATAAGAACATGTCATCACTAAATGACCATTAAGATTCTGTGAAAAATTGGAGTGATTTAAATGTCGAACGCGGCCCTTTTATCTCCCGTTAACGCAAAAATCAGTCACATCTGTGTTCACTTAAATAGAATAGGACCAGTTTTTCCCGCAAGCATAATGACTTTGTGAGAGAAGGGAGCTTTAAAAATTTTTGTATGTAACATCATGTTTTATATTTCAAGCCTGTTGTTAATCTTTCGCTACCTGGTTGGGGGGGGGAAATACCATGAGCTGCAAAGATGGATTACAAAGAGCTAAGCTAAATAGGTAAATGATGTCTGTGTGTCAAGTTTGGTTAAGTTAAATGAATTTTACCAGCCGGATATCTGTATCTTGCAGTGAAATATTAACTTGTTTTGTGTATGAGTACAAGTAAGTAGTTTTCGTAATTTTCGTGTCAAATCGGTAAATTTTAAATAAAGTATTAGCCTGGAGAAAATACTATAATGTAATGATCATTTGGGTTATTTGTCAGGAATTCGTTAAGAGACATCCATTATAGTTGCGCTTTGAGGGGGAAAATGTAGTTTTGTTTAAATTAAAATTGATGCCTCTCCTTACTTATTGGAAAGACCCTTTGAAAATCAAAGTCGGCCGCTTCAGTTTTTGACCGTCAAGCCCTGCTAATGTCCAGTGGCTGTGGAGGTGTTTTTTTTTTTTTTTTTTTTTTTAATATAGTGATTTGCAATTTACAATCCTTCCAATGAACTTTGTTTTGGACGTTACACACAGACTCTACCGCTAAAAGCTGATTCGGTCCCCAGTGATATCAGTGGCTGTGGAGTTGGTTTGATAAAAGGGGGAAAAAAGTAAGCCCTTTCATCTATTTTATTAAATATACTTGTTGCGCTATTTACTTTTTGTTTTCAAGAGTTAAATATAACTATTCTCAAATTTCATCCGTTTTAGTACAGTATTTTTTCCATTGTTATAGAAGAAGTATTTTATGATTTATTAATGACTATGTCATTTTATCTCTCACACCCTTTATTGCAAATTGTCCGAAAAATGTGTCTCAAAAATGCGACATAAAAGTAAGAATGAATTGTTGAGTATTGAATCGTTTGTTTTTTTATTGTGCAATGTCTTTCGCTACCTGAATAAACCTTTATCTATTTAACTGTAACTGTGCTCGCGCACGCATTCTTTTTACTTCTTCTATACTTTTTTCACTTAGCGTAAATACGGGTTAAGACTCCTTAGAAAGACCCCCATGGAGGGCACCCCGCCCATCGGCCTAGAGCCCACGCGTAGCTAAGAAGCCGTAATCCCACAAACACAAACAAATATATACTTTTTTCCTTTGATGTTATCTTGTTATGTGATGTGCCTGTTTCTTCCGTTCTAATAAAATGTTTTGTTAAAATCCCACGTTTACTATGTTTGTGCCATAACTCTGCTAACATTTCTAAAAGGTTATGGACACCAGATGGATTAATTTATTTATTTGCTGATTTTTAACGTTCGTTTTAAGAAGGCTGTATCATTCATCCTCAAAATGGCGACTGGAACTTGGCGAATTAAAACGCTGAAAAAAATAATTACGAAAAAAGATAATTACGAAACATTGAAAATGCAAATGAAAGCGCTTTTAATAAAGAATGATGCCTGGATTCATGCATCAGGTTCAAAGCCTAAACCTGAAGTTTTGAAAATGACGAAACTTCGCAAGAAGAGTTCGATACGTGGGTCCAACCAAATGGACGAAAAAGCTAAAAGAAGATATAATTCTATGTATATCGCCATCTGAACTCAAACAAATAAAAATTTGTGACACTTCATCAGATGTCTGGGAAAAAAGGGAGAAATCTATCAGTCTAAAGCAGCGTTTCTCAGCCTGTGGGGCGCGACCCCCCCCAAGGGGGCGCAGAGCGTTTGCAGGGAGGGCACGAGAAAAACCAAAGAGCAAGTAGTGATGCATGTTTTTAAAAAAATCATGTTATTTATTCTCATTTTTACTCAAAAATATAACCATTTTCGTTTAAAATGTTCATTGAAACTTTAATGATAACATTATTTCGTAGAAAGTTCAACTAAATGTTCATTATTAAAGATTAAAAAACTGAATGTATGCTGAAAAATGTGAGGGGAGGGGCACCATCGCAAGTTAGCCTTTGTTGGGGAGGGAGGGGGGGGGCGAAGGTTAAAAGGTTGAGAACCGCTGGTCTAAAGGACCTGCTCGTAAAGCTGCATTAATGAAATCTTTAATTCAATATAAGATACCCGACTCGTCTAATGGAATTCACGACCATTTGAGAAAATTCTTCGATATAGTGGACAGACTTTCAAAAATGGATATTAAAATAGACGACCACTTGCTGACTGTAATGCTGTTATATAGCATCCCTTCTACTTTCGACAATTTCCGATATGCTATGGAATCAAGAGATGAGCTTCCGAAGCCAGAAATATTCAGAATGAAAGTAGTAGAAGAATTCAATGCCAGGCGTAAAGATGATAGACAAGCGGAAGACTCAGGTGCTTTCGTGACTGCTCCTAGAAAACCTGCGTCTAAAAATAAAAGTTATGGAAAGTACTCGGGCCAGGCGACTTATAAAATTAAAGATGCATCAAGAATAATTTGTAAAAGGTGTAAACGCATCGGGCACTGGGCTAGCGAATGTGAAAGTGGAAAAAAGAATAATTTTAAAGATAAGCCCAACAGCCTGGGATTCTTATCCACTCTGGATGACTCGCCAATAGGGCGAAATACAGCAACCCTACTCGCCTAAAGCTCTCTCAACAATATCAAATAACGAAAAGCAAAATTTTTGGTGTGTTAAGATAAATACTAAAAATTATATAACTTACTTCAGTTATCATCGACCCACGTTTGCATTTGCAAGGAAAGGTCAGGAAACCCTCCTACTTCCAGTCGCTGAATTAAATGTAAAGGAAGAATAAAAGAAAAAGAAAAAGGGGTGAGAGATAAAATGACATAGTCAATTAATATCGTTTTAATATGGCAATAATGAAACTAAAAAATTAGGGTTGTTTAGGGGGGTCTCCCCTGACGAGGCTCAAGACCGAACCCACTAAATACTGTATAGATGATATAATAGATACTTTTACTTATAATATAGACGTATATATATATAACACTTCAATAAAAAACAGCAAACCTTCCGCCTTCTTTAATGAATGGAAATTTAATATTCTTGCTGACCTTAAAAAACAACTACTTTGTAAATTTAGATATACTAAAAATATAAAACTAAGCAATCAAATAACAGAGCTACAGAATAACTTTATCATTACTTATGTTGATAAGTCTAGCAATAACTACGCTATAATATGTAAGCAGTTATATCACAATCTCTTAGCTTCATCCATTAACAATAATCCAAATTTCAGTCTAACATCTATCTCTGAGATAACATTTAACAAAAAGATCTTAGCTTTCCACAAGTTACTTAAAATCAAGCATGACAATCTAAAATATCCCTACTTAGTGCTAATACCAAAGTTTCATAAAACGCCACTAAAATTCAGAACTGTTCCTATAGGATGTAACACTTATAATAATGTAGCAAGCAAAATATTACTAAAAATACTTACTTCTATGCATGATCTGTACATAAAATCTAACACTACTTCTGTATCTATAGGTAATAGCTATGAACTAAAAAATAAGATTAATGCTCTACACGATGTAATTAATATATCAACTTATGATTTTAAAGACTTATTCAATAGTATACCACTAGACGACTTATACAATATAATATTGAATCTATTTATACATAGTAATAATAATATAACCCTGCCTTCTTACATAGATACTATGTATTTCGAAAATCTTTTAAAGTTCATAATCTATAATAACTACATTCTACATAATAATAAATTATATAAGCAAGTTATAGGAATACCACAAGGTGGTTCCAATTCCAGTTACTTAGCAGACCTATATTTATATAATTATGAAAAAAATTACAATAATCCTTCTCTTATAATATATAGGTACATAGATGACATAATAACAATAGCTACTGACAATACTTATAGTGATACTGACCACCTACCCATAGCCTACCATTCAGCCCTAGAACTAATAAAAAATCCTAATAATAATAGAATAATTAATTTTTTAGACTTACAAATTAGAATCAATGACGATAAGAGTCTATCCTTTAATATATATAATAAAAGAAATGACTTTAATTTTCAGGTTAATACTTTCACTCATTTCAATTCATGTATGCACACTTCTGTGTTTAGAAATATTATCTCTAATCATAAGTATAGAATAGAGTCTCTATGTACCAATAGTTTTAAGGCCAATAACTTAACTGACCTATATAAAACTGCTATAAAATATAATTATCCCAGTAAATTTCTAACTTCCATTTTATATCCTCTATGTAATCAAAAAAACTGTATGTCCTAATCAGAATATTGGTTGGTGAGGATGGGGTTGGTTGTTGGTTCTTTCTATATTTAAAAAAAAAAAAAACATAAAATATATATCTATATATTTTATTTAAAAAAAAAATCTATTTTTAAGAATGGTTGATTACTGGTACTTTTTCCTTTTTATGTGAGTCTGTAACCAATGAAGCCAAACAGAGTACTGTTCTACATAAATATTTTACAATTATATTAGCATAAATAGCAATAATAAATGAATATAATTATTATCAATATCATTACTGTTAATATTATTGCTACAGTTTTTCTCCATTTCCACAACCTCAACTAAGTACTTCTTAGCTACTGCAGCTAGTACTACGTAAAACATAGGCTAGCTATACTAGTGTAATATTTATTTTATTATTTATTCATTTAATTATTACCATTTTATTATTCATTTAATTATTACCATTTTTATTCTTTTTATTTATTCATTTAATTATTACTTTTTTATTTATTTATTCTTTTCCTTTCCATACTTCCAAAGTATTATTAATATATCATTTTTTATTCACACTCCATGGCATTACTTGTCTATTGATTGCATTAAGCCTTCTCTGATGGCAACATGCACTAATACTGCCTCCATTACTGAGCTTTGATCTTCG
The DNA here is from genome assembly GCA_038373885.1 of Cheiracanthium punctorium. NCBI lineage: Eukaryota > Metazoa > Arthropoda > Arachnida > Araneae > Cheiracanthiidae > Cheiracanthium > Cheiracanthium punctorium. The sequence continues at coordinate 221 of JAWZYV010012223.1, read as the reverse complement.
TGTCGGTCCACTTCCTCGTTGTTTATTTCTAATAGCTACGGTCGCGCCCCCAAGTTACAAAAGGACCCTAATTTTGGTCAGGTAACTTGCAGAAACCTAGCTATTATTGTTTTTTTCGATTAAATTGAAATGTGTGTGCGGTGGCGCCTGATGATAGAGCACACCATTTCAATATTAATTCCATTTTCCGACTATTTCTGATTACACTGTGATTAGAGCTA